>OX451738.1:1398026480-1398384103 GCA_948472305.1 Vicia faba | reverse complement strand
GAGAGAGAGAGAGAGAGAGAGAGAGAGAGAGAGAGAGAGAGAGAGAGAGAGAGAGAGAGAGAGAGAGAGAGAGAGAGAGAGATAAAGGGAGAGCGAGAGAGAGAGAGAGAGTAAGAAATAGAGAGAGTTGAGAGTGAAGGCTAAGAGAGTGAATATTTAAAATAAGGAATGAAACTCTTCTTTTACCCCATCAAATTGGGCTTAGCCTCCTGGGTCTCTCAAATCCCAGATCCTCTTTTATTTATACTACACCCAAAAACACTAGTTACACCTTATTTTGTTGGCTGAAGTGAATAAGGGTTTCTGCCTCAAAGGCCTAGCTCACTTCTATTATCTTTTACACCTTTTTTTTCGTTCTTTACACCTCCTGACTAGTGTTTTGATCATAATTGGTCCTCTAAAGCCCATTTTATTTTTGGACTAATCCCCCATAATTTATTTTAGGTTTTTTCTTGCTTAGGATTTTTTTTAAGAAATTATTTTTTCCTAGAATTAAATTTTGTTTAATTTTGTTTTTTATAATAAAATAGGATATTATTTTTTGGATCATGGTTATATTTTTGGATCTTTTTTATTAATTCATAATTGTTGAATTTCGATTGAATTGATTGATTGGCCAATATTTGGAATATATAACATTTCCCCCCGATTTTCTTAATCAATTAATTAGTTCTTTTAATTAGTTAGATGATAAAATATTGAACCCTTTGGAGTTTAGCTATTTAATTAATTATTTTTGTTAGTTAAATGATTAAATTTGGAACATTGGGAAAGTTAATATTGGATAAATACTTGAATTACAAAGAAAAAAAATCCTTTGGGGTTGTGTAAAAATAAATTGTTATTATCTTGATTGTTCATATGTGAACTTGTAAATTTACTCCCCTTTTACATCATAATCAAACAAACATCATTTTCATAACAAATTGAGATGAAAAAGGACTTGTTAGGCGTATGTCTCTCACTTCCCCGTGTAATCAAATAAAAGTTGTATAGTTTGACCATTTGAATGCTTGTCTCCTTTATAAAATATGTAATCCGACGTAATCAAATTCCATGAGTCCTAAGTAGTGGAGAATGAATGATTGGACGTATGCCTCTTTGTTCTGAGCACTTGAACACTTTTACGTATGACTTTATCATTCATATTATTCATCTTCACTCATGGATTTTAGTTCGATACGTGTCAAAATCTCTTTCTCAAATAAGGGACAAAAAATGTCTTGTTGAAAATATGCCTTTCATTATCCCGAGTGTTTGAATACCTGCTATATAGTTTCTGGTCCGGATACTTGTCTCACACAAAAATCAATCTTAACCCATCAAACTCTAATTTCCGCCTCAGGGCAACTCAAATTGTTTTCATACAGAACATGTTATATCCATCCTATCGCAATATAAACTAACGCTTAAGCCTCCCATGCGCGAACATACAAGCTATGTTTAACTGCTAGAATACGATCCAAACACGTTCATTTTACCGTAATACAAATAAATGTGCAAGGCTCCTATACACGAGCATACAAGCAAAGTTTAACTTCTAGAATGCGATCTTAACATCATTCAGTAAAATCAACCAACAAACACTTATTTTCTACCATGAACTATGAAGCTCTTATTTTCTCATTACACCATAAAAATACGTAGGCACATGATTTGAAATCTTGGGGAGCACATTAATTAAAATTTTATTTCTTCCCCTGAATTAAAACCTTTAAAAGCAGATAATAATCAGAGAAATCACAAGTAACTTTTAGATAACACCCTTATACACAAAACGATAAAAATGGTTTCCGTTGAGTACAACATATTTGATGGGTGGTAATAAGTTCCTCTTGTATAATCGACTTCGAAATTCGAATTTGGTTGCAACGACCATTTTACTTTTACTTTTAGGATTTTATTGATATTTTCACTTTTCGTTGGAAAAAATAAAGTTTGGTTGCAACTCTGTCTTTATTTCGACTATTCCTTACACTCGGGTATTTTTTGAAGTGCAACAGACCTCACACTTTAAGGTACTTTCTTGCAACTAAACATTTTCCTTTCAATCATTTGTTATTTCTTTGTGCAGATGATCGATAATCCTATTATCAAAAAGAGTGATTCAAAGGATAGTTTTTCTTCTTCTTTAAAAAGTAGGTTGAAGTCTGAATAACATTCTCTCTCTTCTTCTAGTGTGGACTTTAAACTAGAAGTTATATCTCAAACTGATGATTTGGAAATGGAAGGGATGTTTGAAGGATCTCTTTTAGATGGAGCTCCTTCCAAGGGTTCCTTAGATCTCTGGGTTTCTTGTCTTCTTGTCGCTGGTTTTAAACATTTAACAATGACTGGAGGAAACCTCCCCTCTATTTTCACACTGTGTTGTTGTGTTGGTCATGTTGATGTGTATTCCTCTCCTAATTACCTGATTCTGTGATCATTTGGAATTTAACTTGGTTTTATAGATTTTAAGGTTTTAACGTATTTTATTAGATGTGAGGATTTTGGTTAAGTTTAGGATAATTTGAGGAGTGAATTATTTTCTAGGAGGTTATTTAGAGAAGACCAGTGGTTTCTATTTAGGGTTTAGGCCTCTCACCGCCGCTGCCTTCGTAGTGAGCTGATTTGCGGTGCGACATCAGTTTGAAAGTTTTATGTGTATGTGTGTGTGTGTGTGTGTGTGTGTGTGAGAGAGAGAGAGAGAGAGATAGAGAGATAGAGAGAGAGAGATGAGAGTGAAGGCTAAGAGAGTGAATATTTAAAATAAGGAATGAAAATCTTCTTTTCCCCCCATCAGATTGGGCTTAGCCTCCTGGGTCTCTCAAAGCCCATATCCTCTTTTATTTATACTACACCCAAAAACACTAGTTACACCCCCCTTTTGTTGGCTGAAGTGAATAAGGTTTTGGGCCTCAAAGGCCTAACTCACTTCTATTATCTTTTACACCTTTTTTCGTTCCTTACACCTCTTGACTAGTGTTTTGATCATCATTGGTCCTCTAAAGCCCATTTTATTTTTGGACTAAGCCCCCATAATTTATTTTAGGTTTTTTTCTTGCTTAGGATTTTTTAAGAGATTATATTTGCCTATAATTAATTTTTGATTAATTTTGTTTTTTTGTAATAAGATAGGATATTATTTTTTGGATCACGGTTGTATTTTTGGCTCTTTTTTATTAATTCATAATTGTTGAATTTCGATTGAATTGATTGATTGGCCAGTATTTGGAATATATAGCATTTCCCCCGATTTTCTTAATTAACTAATTACTTTTTTTAATTAGTTAGATGATTAAATATTGACCCCTTTGGAATTTAGCTATTTAGTTAATTCTTTTTGTTAGTTAAATGATTAAATTTGGAACATTAGGAAAGTTAGTCTTGGATAAATACTTGAATTAGAAAGAAAAAAAACCCTTTAGGGTTGTGTAAAAATAAATTGTGATTATCTTAATTGGTCATATGTGAACTTGTAAATTTACACCCTTTTTACATCATAATCAAACAAACATCATTTTCATAACAAATTGAGATGAAAAAGGACTAGTTAGGTGTATGTCTCTCACTTCCTCGTGTATTCAAATACAAGTTATATAATTTGACCATTTGAGTGATTGTCTCCTTTATAAAATAATTAATCCTATGAAATGTGTTGTACCCCAAAATTTTCCCTCTCACTTACTAAGAATTTACTCACAAGATCTCATTGGGCTCAAGACTGCACTAGGGTTTGATCAGCTCAAGACACCTCCTCAAGCACTGATGACCAAAATTAGGGTTTGAGTTTGCACAAGTATTTTGGAACTTCCAATGTCCCATGTGACTTTCATGTATCATCATGGACCACCAATATTACTCATGCCAAGTTTCAAGCCTTGGATCACACTTTTGATCAGTCAATTGAGCAGTTGACCTAAAAATCAGCTGTATTGGGGAAAAAGTCAACCATGGCCAATTTATAGTCAAAATTTATAATTATTGATCCATATAAACATTATAAACTCATATGTATCATTTTATCAAGTTTGGACCATAATTCACCAAGAAATTTGATCAAATCATCAGAAGGGCAAAATGGTCAAAATTAGGGTTTTGATTAGGAAAGGGCAATTTCTGATTTTTAACCTAGCAAATTTTCAATTGGTTTAAGGAATGATCTCAAGATTCCAATTACATCATTTTGACCTAATGACATGGTTCAAAACATTGCAAGTCCATTGGATTGACAAATGTATTTTACAGTCAATTGATCAAAAGTCAACTGTATACTGAAAAGTCAAACTTTGACTTTTTGGTCAAATTCAAGTGCCAAGGATCACAATTCATCAAAAAATGTCAAAATATGAAACTTATTCATCAAGAAATCAAAAATTCAAGATTTAATTTTGAAAAGTCAAAATTTGAAAAGTCAAAATTTCTAAACTTAGAAATTTTTCTAAGTGTTTGAAATTTCATATTTTTTCATAACTTTGAGCCAAATTTTCACTATGATGCAAGATGATTCAAGAGAAACTTCCGACATGAAAGTTGTAGATCTCTATGAAATCTACAACTTTTCGTTACACAACTCCTTCTAAAAATGCTTGGATCTCAAGTTATAATTTTATGAACATGTGGTCATGAAACTAAACACTTAGTGAAATTTTGCCCTAATTTGGTCAGGATTTTGACCTAACTTCATGGCACTTTTTCATATAGCTCCAAGGGGAATCTTGAAAATAAATTTTAAGATGGGTTTTAGAGCATATTTCAAGCTTTCCAAAATGTCCAAGAACTCCTTGAGATCATTCTTGAGGATGGATAATCGAAGAGATGAAGTTAGGGTTTTGTCACTTGAATCATAAGGCATTTTGTGATGAACAAGAATTCAATTTCAAACCTATGCTGCACAATCTAGTTTTGCAGGCATCTAAACCTCAAGATCTCTCCATAATCAGAAGATTATACTTGCTTTTGAGATATTATCCACTTGATTCAAGCTTTACCCAAGTTGCATTTCCATTAATGGCACAAAGTAACATTGCCATTCTAGTAAAGTGGCTTTAATCACAAAGTCAACTTCTCTTGAGCTTTGCATTTGTTCTTTCTGCACAAGCATCCTATACACAATCAGATAAGCAAGTTTAAAGTGCATAACCACTTTAGATAGCCTTGTACCTTGCCTTGGAATAATGCTTGTCAAGCTTGCTTCAAAAACAAGCCAAAAAGCCATAACATGTGAACTTGTACTTCTGATCACCCAAGCTCTCAAAAACTTTTCATATACATTGAGACACTATTATGCAACTTAACAGACGATTTTTGCAAGCCTGAAACTCTCTCAATTTCCCTCTAGCCAGAAATTTCACACAAACTCCATTTTTGTGCAGGTTCTGACCTTGAACTTGTATCTTCTATTTCCCTTGTGCATTCTATGGCCTTTTAGTTCTTAAAGCTCCTATACATCAAATATAACTTGTCCCTGTTACACTAATGTAACATCATCTTCCTCAACTTCCATAGCCAAAAACAGAGCATTACAGTTGGACTTCTCCAAGTCATTTCATCCACTCTCAACTCAAGCAAACCATTGCATTAGCTTCCTAGGACCTCAAGGAAGCTAACCTGATCATCACCACTGCCTGAAACAAGCTCATACTCCAAACACGATTTCCAATTTTGAGGTAAGTTTTCTCAACTTGGAACTCTTCATACATGCATCATCAATAGTTTATTTGTGAATAAAACATGTAGATATCATTGCCCTGAAGCTAACCATGTCCTTAGTTTCCATTAATTTTTGCATGAGCTTAGAGAATTTTGAAACTGAAATTTCTGAAATTTTTAGGGTTCATATTAGGGCCATTAAAATTATTGCTTATCTTTGATCTATAGTTTTAATACTTTACATTTCTGGAATCGTGAGAAAATTTGCTACAAGTTTCATGTTTACAGTTTTCATTTTTGATGAGAAATAAGCAAGTTACAGTTGGTCTGGCTGCAGGTTGAAGATGAAGTCTTCAGAACACGTTTTGCCTTACATATTTATTGTTTCATTTTTATTAATGGATGTATAGCCACTCCAGTGGTAGAAGCGCGCGTCTGTAACCTATGGGACCTGGGTTCGAGCCCCAGTGGTACCCTTTTCATTTTTCACATTTTCATTTTCTGATTTTTGTTAGTTTTTGGCAGGCGCTGGGCCCTTTGGGCCTGGCTTGTTATTGTTTTTGCTTACTAACCTCCCTATTGACCAATGGCACCCCTGGCCCAAGTTTGTTTATTTTATTTTTATTTATTTCATTTTTATTTTCTTAAATATATTTTCTAAATACTAAAAAATCATAAAATACAAAAAAATGATATATTTATATTTTGACTTAGTTTATTTTATTTTTTCTCACAAAAATATTTTTATTTGTTATAGTTTTTTTATTTTTTACTTATTATCTTGTAGATAAATAAAATTAGGTTATTAGTTATTTTCTTTCATATTAATTTAAATACATTATTTTTGATATAAAAAAGACTAAAAATATTTTATAATACTATAAATATTTTTAAAGATAAAAATACTAAAAATACTTTTCTTAACTTATTTTCTTTTGATTAATTTATAGAATTAGGGTTTAACTTAAAATCTTTTCTTAATAAAATTCAAATTCAATTAATTATTTTCTTTATTTAATTAGGTTAGGAAAAAAATCTTTTTTCATGAAAAAACAAACAAAACTCATTTTCTTTACATTTTGCATCCTTGTACATTCATTTTTATACTTTGTATTTATTTTATTCATTGTATATTTTGTACCAATTCAATATGGTTGTAATAGACTAATTAGGTTTAAATTCTTGCAATCCCCATTTACAAATTGTATACCCCCCTCCCCACGAATGTTGTAATAGCGTAGTAACTTTAAATTCGTAATTTATCGCTTTTATACATAACATGCTAGTAATTAGGGTTTGTATGGAAAGACTAAAACCAATATTTAGAAAACCCTAATTCAAGAAAAAAACAAGCATGAAAATGATACACTTGCACACAAGCACTCTTAGGGTTATTCCACTTGGTTGCCTATTACAAAATGGCCATATTATGCATGTAAGGTATCTTAGCAAAAACAAGTAAATACAAGATCATAGTCCCTCGATGACGCTATATAAATTGCCTTACAAATGATCTTAGTCCCTCAAAAAGAACGCTAAGATACCTTGCAACATTGCTAATCATGGTTATACGATGACCCACACTCGTCCCGTTTACATCCAAAGATAGGGTTGCTTACCAAATCAATGGTAAGACAACAATGTCAAAGGAAAAGTAAATAAACAAGAAAGACATTTGAGTAAGTAGATTGCTCCTAATTACTTTCTCCATTTAAAAACAAACATCCTTGCTATTTTAAAAAACAAACACCTACACTTTCAAAACATCTTACAAAACTTGAAAATATTTTCAAAAGATCAACATCTTTGTATACATTCTTACAAATAAGAATCATTACAAAGATTGCCTAAACAATGGCCTTTATACAAAATACTTTCAAAAACCACACAAATCACAATTTCAAACAAAAGAAAGTGATCTAGAAAGTAACTAAGAGCCCATGGATAACCATGGATGAAAAGGGTGCTAATACCTTCTCTTTTCATAATCTACCCCCGGAACTCAAGAAATAATCTCAAAGGTCTTTCCTGTGCTTTTTCACCTTTCCTTTTGGATAAAAGAAAAGTCAGTGGTGACTCTTGCTAACCGCAACATTTACGATCAAATGTAAAACCTTCAAGTCAGTTCTCCCACCGTATCACAGCGCTGGCGACTCTGCTGGGGAACATTCTAAAAGTGGGGTTACCTTAGGGTTAGATCACATCTATTTGCTTTCATTGTTTGATTTGTATGCTTTACATTATGGTTCTTTGTTTGGGTTTGAACCCTCTACCCGAATTGGGGATACATTTTAGGTAAGTAGCAATACATTGTGGAAACTGTGCGGGGTATACCGACATGGTCTAAGCAATAGCTATGTTAGTGCGACATATTTGTGGGTACAGGTAGCCTTTGAGATAATCAAAGAGAATATGGGGCCGCTGAGTGATGTCATAAAGCACTAATGAACTTTTAGAACCTTTACTTGACCAACTTGGCCTTTTGGATGTAGTGAGATGATCGACTTTGGTGCAGTCCGAAGTTGGTAGATACTCGATACTACACTCATTAAGGTTTGGTTTCTTGGGATATTTCGGTCGCCATTAAAGAGGCTTGTGCTTAAACAGTGACCTTGGAAACAAACCAGTGATATTGAGCTCTTTAGAACTCGGTTACTATTACTAGGACATGTTTGAGCCAACTAAACTTCAAGAGGGTACTTACCTATGAGACCTCATGCAAGCCTAAACCTAGGGACTGGTTTGTTTTGTTTGTATATACATACTTGTACATAACATCATGAACATCATAACATCATACACATTCACTAACCATTTCAAGGATTTTGGGATTCATCTTTGTTCTTGTTTTGTAGGATATGGATTCTCTTCACAGGAAAAATGTTCAAGTCAACATCATAAGGATCCCTCCACAACTTAAGGAGCTAGCTTCAAGGATCCCTGAAAACTCTCCATTCACCGAGAGACATTATCGCCTACTCAACTTGGTCACCTCCAACACATATGAGGACATGATGAAGGTGCTCTTTCAGTTCTTTGATCCTTTACACCATTGCTTCACATTTCCCGACTATCAACTTGTGCATACTTTGGAAGAATTCTCCCGACTCTTGAGAATTCGCATTCTCAATCAACTACCTTTCAACAGTATGAAAAGAGACCCAAATATAGAAGAGATTGCTCAAGTTATACACTTTCATTCATCTGATGTCACAACTCATTGGGAAACAAGGAGTGGTGTCAAATGTTTCCTAGCAAAGTTCTTGTTTGAGAAAGCTCAAAACTGTTGGAATTCTTTGGACCTACTAGCTTTTGAGGAAATTGTGGCTCTCCTCATCTATGGTATGGTTTTGTTTCCAAACCATGATTAACTCATAGATGTGAACGTCGTCAAAATCTTCATATCCCGCAACCCGGTGCCTATATTGCTAGGAGATATACTACACTCTTTTCACACTCGCACAATGAGGAAAAAAGGTGTCCTTATGTGTTGCACTCCTCTCTTGGCAAGATGGTTCTTTTGGCATCTTCCCCAATCTGTATTAAATAACGAGTAAGGTTCAAGGTGGTCACAAAGGTTGATGACACTCAAACATTCAGACATCTATTGGTGCTCCCGATCCATAGAGAATGTTACTATTATCGACCGTTGTGGAGAATTTCCTAATGTCCCTTTACTTGGCATTAGGGGAGGTATCACCTATAACCCCTGCTTAGCCTTAAGACAATTTGGTTACGCCCGAAGGGATGGCCCGCACGAGATGCTGATTCAAGGTTTGGTATTTGACTACGACAACGACGATCAAGGCCTTCGCCGGATATTTATCCAAGCTTGGAGGATGTTAAACAAGGTAGATAGCAAGACATTGGGGCACAATAATTCCATCCCTCTTGAGCCTTACCTCAAATGGGTACGAACTCGTGCTCAAATTCTTATGATGCCTTATCCTTCCATTCTCCTAGTAATCATTGAGCCTATCATGGAAGGAGATGTTCCATACACTATCCTACATCATGACATGCCTACCTCTCTTGAAGACCTACAAAGGTATTAGATACAACTCAAGGGGGAGCGAGATACTTTTGAAGCCCAATTCTATGCAAGAGAGAAGAAGGTTTTAGAACTCACTAGGTTACTTCATGAGGAGCAGACTCTGAATGCCTACATTGCACCAAAGAGGATGCGTACTACCTTTCTATCTTAGAGTTTCTTGTATTTGTTTTTCCCAAGAAGGCATTGATGTACTCAAAACTTTAAATTATTAATATAACATGTGTTTCCTTTTTGTCTAAAACAAATTTGAATTTTAAAATCTTTGAAATCATTGTATATGCATTTATCATTCATCATAACATAAGAAGGTTTCTTGCAACAAGTTTCCTCATATCTCTACTGTTTATTTCAGTAAGATGGATCTCGAGCAAACGGTGAAGGACCTCCAAGCTCAAAATGCACCATTTCAACAGTTGTTCTTAACTCTGGCCAAAGGAAAAGAAGAGTTGGAGACCTTGCTGGTGGAAGAGAAGAAAAAGAAGACGAAGAAAATAACCGGAATTCTGAACATGGGAAGAATTCCAAGGGAACACAAGAAGGGCCTTAGACTTTGCAACGACATCTGGTGAGAAAGACAACCAAGATGGGAAGGGTAAGGAAACAGTTGTTCAGTCTGATTCAGAAGAAGAAGAGGAAGAAGAAGACTATTCTGAAGAACAATACCCTCCAGCCGAAGACAAGTATAAGCATCTAGAAGAATGGTTGAGGGCAATGGAAATCCAAAAAGTGCCTGGATTGGAGTTTGAGGAGTTGGGACTGGTATCGAGAATTGTCATTCCTCCAAAATTCAAAGCACCTGTGTTCACCAAATATGACGGAGTCTCATGCCCCAAAATGCATCTCCGGTCCTATGTAAGGAAGATCCAGCCCCATACCGCTGACAAACATTTATGGGTACACTTCTTCCAAGACAGTCTGTCTAGAACTCAACTTGATTGGTTTTATTAGTTAGAAAGAGCCAATGTTCATAACTGGCAAGATCTTGCTGCAGCCTTTTACAAACAATACCAATACAATGTTGTTCTCGCGCCTACCCGTACTCAACTCCAGAGTATGGCCATGGTTTCAAGTGAAGGCTTCAAGGACTATGCGCAAAAATGGAGAGACTTGGCCGGAAGAGTTCAACCTCCTCTATCTGAAAGAGAGTTGGTAGACATGTTTTTGGGCACCTTGTTTGGTCCCTTCTTCAATCACCTAATTGGGAGTTCATCGACAGGTTTTACTGAACTGATATTGACCGGAGAAAGGATAGAAGTCGAGATAAAAAGTGGAAAGATTAAAAAAGATGCATCCTCTGCTGCTGTAAGGAATCCATTTATCAAAAAGAAAGAAGTGGTTGTTGTTTATCCTCAGACAAATCAAGATAGGGCCGAACGTCGTCCAATGGTGGGGGCTGTTATGATTCCTAAACCTGCGCCTGATCAGCAAAGAATCAACCAACCAAGAATGGAAAGACCAGTCAGACAATTCACCAGAATTAACATGACCCTATCTCAGGTATTACCACTTTTGTTAAGATCCAATGTAGTGACCTTGAAATAAGCTCCAAAGAACCCCTAACACAACCTCTCTTCACTATCATCCTAATGCCCGCTGTGCATCCCACTCTGAGAGTCCCGACCATGACACTAACAACAGTTGGGATTGAAAGAACAAAGTACAAGACCTCCTTGAAGCCAAAGAGATTGAATTCGATGCGCCAGAATAGCCCAATGTCATTTCTTCCCCTATGCCCAAACATGGCCATAATGCCCATGCTATTGAGGAAGATATGTTTGTTTCTTCAGTTGATGAACTTATGATCCCACTTCTGACTATCAAAAAGAAATTATCGAACACGAGTGTTTTCCCGGGCTGTGATGAAAGATGTCATTTCTGTTTGTCCTCACCAACCAGCTATCCCTTATTGAAAGCAGGTATTCATTGCCTAATAGATAACAAGGAGATTTTGTTCGAAAAGGATTTTATTCCACCTGTTTCTTATAATGATGTTTCCATTGTGACCATTTCCGACAATTCTTCCAGGGTCTCCACCAAAAGAGCCGTTAGAATTACACCAGTTCTAAAAGTAGCTCCTTTAATAATTACAATGCCTGGACTAGTCCCGTATTTTTCATGCAAAACCATACCATGGAATTATGGGGGGGATGTCTACTACCATTGTATCAAGCAAGATTGCCCAGCTTTCGAAGATTCAAGTTCTGAGAAGGTTAACTATAATATCAGTAACATTGTCGGGACTAGCAAGATTACCCAAATCAGAAGGATATTCTCTCCAGAAATAGCTCCCCCAAAAGAAGTTTCTGGACCCGTAATCATTCCTATTGTTGTTGCTCCTCAGAAGGCTATTCCCAGTCCCACAATCATCTCCACCAATGCTCCAACTCATAAAGCTGTTACAATCCATGCTATCACTCCTACTGACATTCCTGCTACCGAGTTCACCGAGACTCGAGGTAAAAGTATTTTGATTGAGCCTGTCCGGACGAAGGCACTATCATTGGCTATCCCTGAGACCTCCCAGAAAGAGATGGAGGAAATTCTAAAGATCATAAAAAGAAGCAACTACGATGTAGTTGAACAACTGGGGCAAACTCCATCCAAAATTTCCATGCTGGCTTTACTACTATGTTCTGAGGCTCATGCAAAGGCCTTGGTAAAATTCCTGAAAACTGCTCATGTACCCCAAGAAATATCTGCCGACTAGTTCCAAGACTGTGTAGCCAGCTTGACTGCAGATAATGGTCTAGGTTTTTCGGATGCCGATTTAACGCCAAGAGGAAGGAAGCATAATGAGGCATTGCATGTCTCAATGGAATGTAGGGGCACAACCTTCGCTCATGTTTTGGTGGACACCGGATCGTCTCTGAATGTATTTCCTAAAAAGGCTCTTGATAGGCTTGACTGCGAGGGATTGACATTAAAACCAAGCAATATAGTAGTGAGGGCTTTTGACGGCTCGAAAAGAATGGTGCATGGGGAAGTGGATATCCCCATAAATGTTGGAACCCAAACATTTGATTCAACTTTTAATGTAATGGATATCCGCCTTTCATATTCCTGCTTTCTAGGCAGACCATGGATTCACAATGTTGGCGTTGTTACTTCTACGTTGCACCAAATGCTAAAGTATCCGATTCAAGGGAAGATTATCACTGTTCATGGAGAAGAAGAGTATATGATCAGCCATCTCAATTCCTTCAGATATGTTGAGTTAGATGGTGAATTTTTTGAAACTACATTCAAACACTTTGAAGAAGTTCCGCAAGATGTGGAAGTGACCAAGGCTGTTCCCAAGATCACAAGGCCTCCACTCAGGATGTCATCTTTGAAGGATGCAAAGGCAGTGATAGAAGAAGGTGGGTGCACTATCTGGGGGCAACTCCCGGATATCCCATATAAGTCTGGCAAGTTTGGCCTGGGTTCCACTTTAGGTGCTCAAAAGGTTGTACGTCGCGCTCGTGCTGGAGGAACACCCTTGAAGATCAGCAACCGTGAGGTCAACGCGGTAGAGGATGATGAAGATGGCTACAACCTGGAGGATTGGATCTTCCCAACTGTCAGTGGAGGGCTCAACAATTGGGAGGCTAGAGATTTTGTCCCGATCACTTTTATCCCACAGTAATTTGTCTTTACATTTTGTTGGATCTGTAATTTTAAAAGAATTCAAACTCTTAAAACCTTGTGTCTTACCCGAGGCACAATGGTCTATTTGTAAGGGTTATTATCTCATTTCCATATGACATCAATGAATCATGGACGTTTTGCATACAAACTTTATGCTCGTTGTTTTTACTTTTTTACATTTTCATTTCTTTCAAAGATAGTTATACCCTTACACACACTCACACTCATAATGCAAGTCTACATCCATTCGGGATCCCATGGATAACGGTTCTGCTATGGTCTTTTGTGACTCTGAAAATCTAATCTACCAAGCCGAATACGAAGGTGAGGAAGATTGTGAAGTACCAGGGTATGATACGGTGGGAGAACTGACTTGAGGGTTTTGCGTTTGTGTTTGCAAAATGTTGCGGTTTAGCAAGAGTCGCCACCGACTTTTCTTTTATCCAATAAGGAAAGGTGAAAAAGCACAGGAAAGACCTTTCGAGATGTTTTCATGAGTTCGGGGGGTATATTATGAAAAGGAAAGGTATTAGCACCCTTTCCATCCATGGTTTTCCATGGGCTCTTAGTTACTTATTAGATCACTTGCTTTTGTTTGAAAGTCGTGTTTTTGTGTGGTTTTGAAAGTATTTTGAAAAGATGCCATCGTTTAGGAAAACTTTGCAATGATTCCCGTTCGTAAGAATGTATGCGAAGTGTTGAGCTTTTGAAAATATTTCATGTTTGGAAAGTGTTTTGAAAGTGTATGTGATTGTTTTGAAAGGGACTAAGATCATTTTGAAAGGCAACTTTGATAGCGTCATCGAGGGACTATGATCTTTTTCGATTTGTTTGTGCTAAGACATCCCACATGCATAACATGGCCATTTTTGTAAGGCAACAAGTGGAATTTCCCTAAGGGTGCATGTGTGCAAGTGTGTTTGATTGCATGCATTTTGTCTTTGATTTTTGGGTTGTCTACTTGTTAATTTCATCTTGCCATACACACCTAATTACTTAACATTTATATGAAGGTAATAAAAGAGTTCAAAAAATAAATCCTACACTATTACAACCATATTGAATTGCATGAAAATATAAAGGCAAAAATAAGGTAAAAGCTAGAAAAATGTATCTTTCGACTTAGGGCAGCAACCCTTCGATTCTGCCATTTTTGACCCTCTTCGACCTTACCTGAAAAGGGGTGAAAGAATGAGTTTCGACTGGGGCCTAGAAGCAAGTATATTTTGGCTTTAGATTGGGGCCTGGAGGCCAGCATGTTGTACCTTTTGATTGCCTCTTTCATTTGGCCTGAAGGTTAGTATAGAAGCCAGAGGCTTCGTTTCTAACTTTTCTGTCTCATGTTTCTTTCATTTGAGTTTGAATAGCAATATGGCCCAAGTCCATGCCAACATCACCTTAAGACTAGATTAGTTCTTTAAAGCGTATTTAAATGTACCAAGAGCAAAAGCCAAGAAGATTGTTAACCATGACACATATTAAGAGAGTGAAAACAAAACAAAAAGAAGAAAATGGTAAGTACATGTTTTAAATGAAAAAGAAAACTTATTTACATGCTATGCTGGAAACGAAGAGCCAAAGGTTAAAAATGACTTACCTTGCCGGAGGTTGGAGCGTGTTCTGGACTTTGAAGCGGTTGCTTTGAATGCCTCTGGATTCAAAGGAAAAGACCCAGGGTAGGCCTTCGACACTGGATTCGAAAGAGAAAAACAAGTGAAGTATCCTTCTTTGTTGGATTCAAAGGAAAGAACAAGTGGGATTCTCCTTGAGTCGAAGGAAATTGGAATGTGTTGTTCTTCAGAATTGAAGGAGGTAACGATGATTTTGGTTTTTTGTGATTTCACAAGTGTTGAAGCGTTTGAGAATTTTATGGTGTGAGAATTTTAAGATACATTCCCCTCCTCTTCTCCCCCCATTTTCTTTGTGCAAATGAACTCTCTATTTATAGAGAAAGGCTTTTGGGAAGCTTGGGGAGCACAAATAATAAAATAAGGCTCAGCTGGAAAGTAAGTGTCCACTTGTGCCATAAAAGCAAGATGAATGGTTCAGATGGGTTGCTTCTTTCTGAAGGAAAACAGACGCAAGGCTCAAGACAAACTTTTCTAAAAGGTAGTATTATGCTATTAAGTGCAAGTGGTCTTGGACAACAAATGGGTAAAGGCCTATTTTAGCTTGCATAAACAATTAAGTATAGGGTGAGTTATAGGTATGAGGCCTGGAAAGGGAAAACACGTAGCCTAGCCTATGGGTCTAAATGTTCAACTTGATCTTTTGAGTCGAATCCTCCATCTTTCTACACCTTTCGACCAGACTAGAACAACACAACATTCGTTTTCACCAGTTGTGTCCTTCGAATGAACCAACTGTGTGTTCTTCGAATGACCCTTTTTAGCTGAATATGCCATTTTGAGTCTTCTTGCTTTTTAATAACTTAGGCCCAAACCTTCGACTAGACTCCAAAGTAAGAGAACAAATATTCCCCAACTATGGCAAGTCCTTCGAATGGACCACCAAGTTGTGTGTCATAATACAAGACTATGGCGTATTGAAGGGTTTACAGATGGATTCGAAGGTGATGTGAAGGCGCATTCGAATCATACATGAAGATGAACTTGAAAGTGACAGGAAGGTAGCCATTCATCCAATCGAAAACTTATGAATCCAAGGCAAATAGGTGAGGGGAGAATGGTACAATCGAATGACACTTTTCAGAAGGTTATTAACCTTTGAATCGAAGGAAGCTTTCAAAAGATTATTGAGTTTTTGAATTGAAGAAAACCAAAAGGAGGCCTTTACTTCCTGAGTCGAAGGACATTCCTGAGTCGAAGGACACTGTTTCAAAGGGAAACAAAAACTCAATTGAAGCTTGTATGAAGATCATTTCCTTCTGAATCGAAGGAGACCTATTTGAAGTCACATGCCCAGACGAAAGAGGCATGCTAGCAACAAATTTTGAGCAATCGAAGGAGGTGCAAAGTCCAATCGAAGGGGGCTGAATCGAAGGAGACCTATTTTCCTCCAAATTTGTCAAAATGTTATTTTTAATTTGTTTTCTCCCTTTTTGATAGTTTCCTTTTAATTATGGTGTTGGAAAATCCCAATGTACTTGTGCAAGCTTGAATTTTGAGAATCATTGTGAGAGATGCATTGAGAATTGAGGGAACATTTTGGAGTACAACAGTTGCCCCTGTTCAAACTTCTTGAACCTGAAGAGTTAGATTGGCGGATCCGGCATTCGTGGCTTTGATGGTGAAGGATGTTTGAACACTAGAGTGCCCATAAATTTTCACTCGAAGATGGATGGTGAATGGGTTTATAGATGCCATTTGGAGGAATGTTGGTAAACTTTGGAAGAAGTATCAGCACAAATCTCCCGTTGATCCATACTAGACTTGCTGTTTTACCTATGAGAAAGGGGTTAGAAAAATGTAGATGCTTGCACGATGCTCACCAGATGTGGTATCATGCTAAATGCATTATTATGTACATGCTATGATGTATGAATGCGAAATGTGTTTTCGTCCAGGAAAATAAATCCCTGACTACTGCTGAGGAAATCTTCGGAGGTTGAATCCTTGATTGCCTGTTGGAAATGAAGAATATGCATATCTTTAAATTCTATTGAAGAGATGCTTTTACTGGGGAGCATCACTCAAAGATCAGTTGTTATCTGGTCGGATCCAGGATTCACAGTTGCTGAGGATGAAGTAGTCGGTTTCTATCTGGTCGGGTCTAGGTTTCATGGCAACTTAATGGGGAAAGAGATGAATTAATTGTTATCTGGTCGGATCCAGGCTTTGTAGAAAATTCCTTGAAAACTGTTATCTGGTCGGGTCCAGGTTTCATAACAACTTGTTGGGGAGGTTGAGGTTGATTGTTATCTGGTCGGATCCAGGCTTCACAGTAACTTGTTGGGGATAAGGGTGAATTAACTGTTATCTGGTCGGATCCAGGCTTCACAGTAACTTCTTGAAGATTGTTATCTAGTCGAGTCCAGGCTTTATGGTCTTTTGGAAAGTTGTACTATTATCTGGTCGAATCCAGGTTTCATAGTGTCTTTCTGGGGATCAGGGTCAATTGTTATTTGGTCGGGTCCAGGCTTCACAATATATCATTCGAAAACTGTTATCTGGTCAGGTCCAGGCTTCACAATAAACTGGTTGAAAAGCTGGTATCTAGTCGGGTCCAGGCTTTGCAGATTTCTGAGGTTTGATGAGGTCAATTGTTATCTGGTCGGGTCCAGGCTTCACAATGAACTGGTTGAAAAACTGGTATCTGGTCGGGTACAGGCTTTGCAGATTTCTAATGAAGTTAATTGTTATCTGGTCGGATCCATGCTTTACAATGAACTGCTTGGGGAATTAGTTATTATCTGGTCGGGTCTAGGCTTCACAACAAATCTCTGAGGATAATTGTTATCTGGTCGGATCTAGGCTTCGCAATGAATTTCTTGAAAAGATGGAAATGAGGAATGATATCTGGTCGGATCCAAGTTTCTCAGTCCTTTGTCGGGGAATAAAGAAGTAACTATACTGGGAACCAGTAGTTAAAACCTTGGTTGGATTAAGTTTAGGTTCTTCTATGTTTTGAAGAGTTGGTTGGTCGTGTCCAGGTTTCATAGCTTTTTGAGAAATGAGATCAACTGTTATCTGGTCGGATCCAGACTTCAGTAACTCAAGAAGTCAAACTATTATCTAGTCGGGTCCAGGCTTTGCATATTTCTGAGGTTTGATGAGGTCAATTGTTATCTGGTTGGGTCCAGGCTTCACAATGAACTGGTTAAAAAACGGGTATCTGGTCGGGTCCAGGCTTTGCAGATTTCTAATGAAGTTAAATGTTATTTGGTCGGATCCAGGCTTCACAATGAACTGCTTGGGGATTTAGTTGTTATCTGGTCGGGTCCAGGCTTCACAATGAATCTCTGAGGATGGTTGCTATCTGGTCGGATCCAGGCTTCGCAATGACTTTCTTGAAAAGATGGAAATGACGAATGATATCTGGTCGGATCCAGGTTTCTCAGTCCTTTGTCAGGGAATAAAGAAGTAACTATACTGGGAACCAGTAGTTAAAACCTTGGTTGGATTAAGTTTAGGTTCTTCTATGTTTTGAAGAGTTGGGCTGGTCGTGTCCAGGTTTCATATCTTTTTGAGAAATGAGATCAACTGTTATCTGGTCGGATCCAGACTTTAGTAACTCAAGAAGTCAAACTATTATCTGGTCGGGTCCAGGCTTCAGTATAACTTGAAAATTATGCTAATATCTAGTGGGATCCAGGCTTCATAGAATTTCTTGGTAATAATAAAGGCTTTGTTGAAGACTTTACTAGGGATTAGGGGTTGTGGCCCTGTGATTTGCAGTTATTTTAAGGGAAAATTATAATTGGAGAGTATAGATTCAGTCAAGCGAGGCCGACTTATCTTGGGGAGGATATACTCAGCTGGGGATGATGGACTCATCTGGGGAGGATAGATTCTATTTTTGGAGAAAATAACCTTGGTGGGAAAAGATGTACTCAGCTGGGCGATTCAGACTCAAATGGGGAATTTGGGTTCCGTTGAGGGATTTGTACTCCGCTGGGGGAATAGAATCTTGGTTGGAAGATATACTCCGTTGGGGAAGATGGACTTAGTGGGGAGTGTTTATTCAGTTGGACTCAGCTTGGAGAATAAAATCTCGGTTGGAAGATACACTCTACTGGGGATAAAAACTCCTTGTTGAGAGATATACTCCACTGGGGACAGAAAACCCTGGTTGGGAGATATACTCCACTGGGGATGATGGGATCATCTGGGCAATTTTGGACTCAACGGGAGGTGCTTACTCGACTGGGGAAATCGGGGTGTCTTGTACGTTGAGGAATTAGCACTTGGCTCGGGGAAATAACTCTATTGGGGAAATAAACCCTACTGAGGAGATGAGTTTCTTTTAGACAGAGACCTCTAGGCTTCAAATTTGTAGAAGTTGTCGAGAGATTGAGGCTCTGGCAGGGGGTTTATCCTTTGTGAAGAAATTTTTGTAGGCAATTCCGCTGGGGAAAGGTTGCATTGGGGTTGCTCTGATAGGGATAATGATGACGAGATAACTCTGTGGGGAATAAAATCTACTGATGAGGTGGATTCCCTTTAGAAAGAGATCTCCTAGGTTTTAGTTGGGAAAAAAAAGCTGTCAAGAGATTGGGACTCTGGCCAAGGATCGTCCCATGCAAGGATATTTTGCGGGAAACTCCGTTGGGGAAAGGTTTATTACCAACGCCCCTGTGGGGATAATGATGGTGAGATAACTCTGTGGGGCTACCTCACATTCATTAAAGGGATGCTTACTGCAGTTGTGCACTGATGCCATGTTGAGGCTGCTGCTTGGCAGGACACATGTGCCAAATAGCTTTAATTATGTTCATATGCATATATTCATTCAATTTTAGTCATTGGACAAATTTGCATTCAAAATAGAGACAAACAATTTTGCACTTCAAAGTGTATTTGTATTGATATTTTGCCCATGAACAAGTGTTTTTGTACATAGAGACGGAAATCCTAGTAAGAGGAAATCGTCGAAAAGAAAATAAAATTGAGAATGAAAAACAAATAGCCATGTGAAATGATCTCATTGCCTTTTAGCTCTACTATTGCCCCATTGTCTTTGAACGTCCCTTGCCGTTGATCGAAGTTGATTGGATTGATCCTGGACCATTTGAACTTAGACCTTGGTGATAGTATTGATTGTGTTGATTTCACAGGACATAGTCGTACGCTTTTAATCCTTAATTTTGCTTGAACCGCTCTTTCGGGTTTTCCGTCCACCAGGTTACCCTTTTTTACCCAAGTCGCCCTTTCGGGTTTTCAACTTGTCGGGTGTACAATCTTTTGTATATATCCCTAATTTTTGCCCAAACCTTTTGGTTTACCGGGATGCCCTGATTTTGCTTAGGTGTGTCAACCTAACGGGTCTCTTATGCGTAGTATTTTTTAACTATGTTCACGTTTATAGGATGTGGGAAGTCTTCACCATCCATGGTGGCCAGTATCATGGCACCGCCAGAGAAAACTCTTTTGACGACAAATGGCCCTTCATAGGTGGGAGTCCATTTTCCTCTGGGGTCACCTTGTGGTAAAATGATGCGTTTTATCACCAAGTCACCAACTTTATATACTCGAGGCTTGACCTTCTTGTTGAAAGCTTTGATCATCCGTTTTTGATACGTCTGACCATGGCAGATAGAAGCTAATCGTTTTTCATCGATCAAGTTCAGCTGATCCAATCTCGTTTGAATCCATTCATCTTTACGTAGGCCTGCCTCAATCATAATCCTTGGTGAGGGGATTTGAATTTCCACTAGAAAAACGGCTTCCATGCCATAAACTAGAGAGAAGGGAGTTGCCCTAGTTGATGTTCTAGATGAAGCACGGTAACCATGTATAGAAAATGGTAGCATCTCATGCTAATCTTTATAGGTCACTACCATTTTCTGCACAATCTTCTTGATATTTTTGTTGGCTGCTTCGACTGCACCATTTATTTTCGGTCTATACGGAGAAGAATTGTGATGCTTGATCTTAAATTGAGTGCACAATTCCCTGATCATGGCATTGTTGAGGTTAGTCCCATTGTTGGTGATGATCCTTTCGGGGACACCATAACGACATATAAGATTGTGTCTGATGAATCTGGCTACCACATTCTTGGTGACTGAGGCAAATGAGGCGGCTTCGACCCATTTGGTGAAATAGTCGATAGCAACAAGAATGAAGTGGTGTCTGTTGGAAGATGTGGGCTTGATCTCTCCGATCATGTCGATACCCCATATTGCAAATGGCCACGGAGAGGTCATGACATTCAGAGGGATCAGAGGTACATGGACCTTGTCAGCGTAAATTTGGCATTTATGGAAAGTTCTTGAATTTTGATGGCAATCGGTCTCCATCATTGACCAATAGTAGCCAGCTCTTAAGATTTTCTTAGCCATTGTATGCCCACTTTAGTGAGTACCGAAAAGGCCATCGTGCATGTCTTCCATGATTTCCTCTGCCTCCCTCTTATCCACACATCGGAGTAGAGTCGAATCATGGTTGCGCTTGTACAATATCCCATTACTTAGGAAGAATTTGGCTGCAAATCTTCGTAAGAACTTTTTGTCATTGATAGATGCTCCCTCTGGATACTCTTGCGCTTCAAGGCATCTCATTACCTCATGGTACCACAACTTTTCCGCATCGGTGTCAAGCTCATAGCAATGTGCAGGTTCATCAAATCTTTCAATGATAATCATAGGGGCTTTGTTGTCCCATCTGACTTTGAACATTGAGGACATGGTTGCCAGAGCGTCAGCCAACTGGTTTTCTTCTCTAGGGAAATGTTCAAAAGTGATCTCTTCGAAGTGAGGAATTAGGGATAGCACAAGTTCCTTGTAAGGGATAATATTAGGGTGTTTAGTGTCCCAATCTCCTTTTACTTGGCTGATTACCAAAGCCGAATCTCCAAACACGACCAAATGCTTGATCCTTAAGTCAATAGCAGCTCTTAGACCTAAGATGCATGCTTCATACTCGGCCATATTATTTGTACAATCGAAGCATAGTATGGCGGTAAAAGGAGTGTGACATCCTTCAGGAGAGATGATAACAACACCAATTCCGTTACCTAAGGCGTTGGAAGCCCCATCGAATACCATAGTCCATCGGGGTCCTTGTTCAGGTCCATCATGCGGTCTAGGTTTTGCACAGTCGGTTACCAGCATAATATTCTCGTCAGGGAAGTTGAATTTCATTGACTGATAATCACCCACAGCTTGATGGGCCAAATGATCTGCTAGTACACTTCCTTTGATGGCTTTTTGATTTGTGTATTGAATGTCGTACTCAGTCAAGATTATTTGCCATCTGGCTATTCGTCCGAAAAGGGCAGGTTTTTCGAAGATGTACTTAATTGGATCCATCTTAGAAATCAACAAAGTGGTATGAGTCAACATGTATTGCCTTAGCCGGCGAGCAGCCCACGCTAAAGCACAACAAGTTTTCTCGAGCAGTGAATATCTGGTTTCACAGTCAGTAAACGTTTTGCATAGGTAGTAAATTGCATGCTCTTTTCGGCCAGACTCGTCATGTTGGCCCAAAACACACCCCATAGAATTCTCTAGTACTGCTAAGTACATGATCAATGGTCTTCCTTCAACCGGAGGCATGATAATAGGAGGTTCTTGCAGGTATTCCTTGATTTTGTCAAAGGCAATCTGGCATTCATCGTTCCATTTGAATACCTAATCTTTCTTCAAGAGTTTGAAGAGTGGCTCATAGGTAGCAGTTAAGTGTGATATGAAACGAGCAATGTAATTAAGACGACCCAAGAATCCTCTGATTTCTTTTTCATAACGAGGGACTGGCATTTCTTGGATGGCCTTTATCTTGGCGGGATCTACTTCAATGCCTTTATTGCTGACAACGAATCCTAGAAGCTTTCCAGAGCGTACTCTGAATGTGCACTTGTTAGGGTTTAACCTTAGTTTATATTTATTCAGTCTCTCAAATAGTTTGTGCAGGTGACCGAGATGTTCTTCTTCGGTTTGTGATTTGGCGATCATATCATCCACATATTACTCTATTTCATGATGAATCATGTCATGAAATAAAGCCACCATAGCCCTTTGATATGTTGCCCCTGCATTCTTTAATCCGAATGGCATGACCTTGTAGTAGAAAGTGCCCCATTGTGTAACGAAAGTAGTTTTTTCCATATCTTCGGGAGCCATTTTTATTTGATTATAGCCCGAGAAGCCGTCCATGAATGAGAAGACTTTATGATGAGCGGTGTTTTCGACTAAGACGTCAATGTGTGGTAGAGGGAAATCATCCTTGGGGCTTGCCCTATTCAAATCCCTATAGTCTATGCACATGCGAACTTTCCCGTCTTTCTTTGGCACCGGCACTATATTAGCCACCCATTGAGGATAGGATGTTACAACTAGAAATCATGAGTCAAACTATTTCATTACTTCGGCTTTGATCTTTTCAGACATGTCAGGTCTCATACGACGAACTGATTGTTTAACAGGAGGGCAGTCTTTTTTAGTTGGCTGACGATGAACCACAATGTCGGTATCCAACCCAAGCATATCTTCATACGACCAAGCAAATACTTCCATATAATCGCGCAACATCTGAACCAAACGGCTTTTGAAACTGCTTTCCAAATTAGCACCGATCCTGATTTCCTTCTTATTTGACTCAGTACCCAGGTTGATAACCTCAATTGACTCTTCATGTGGATGAATAGCCTTTTCCTCTTGTAGCAGAAGTCTGGCTAGTTCTCCTGGTATGTCACAATCTTCCTCGCTTTCGTCTTCGACTTGGTTGATAGGATGTTCAAAGTCATAATTGGAAATAATAGAGTTGTTGGCAATAGGATCCAGAGTGGATGTAGACCTGTAAGAGTGTGTGTGTGTGTGCATGTAAGATACATGGCTATCTTTTGGAAATGTATTTGAAAGAAAAGAAAGACAATGAACGCAAATGCAAAAGAGTCCAATGTATTGAATGATCATATGATTAGATGAACAAAATATAAAACCATTGACAAAAGAAACAAAGTGCCCCATGCTAGGCATATGGCTTAAAAGTCAATATCAAAATATTACAGACAAAGAGTTCTTTAATTGATTAAAAGCAAAAACAAGTAGATTACTCCTCAATGAAAGAGATGGGCACAAAGTCCTTCGCATGCCAATTGTTGGGCTTCCCCTCGGTTGTTGGGTAGATCCAGTCTTCGAAGGCACACTCTTCATCGGAATCCTCTGCGGCGTTTACTTCATGACTCTTGAGGTGGAGAGACGTCTTTCCAGTACGAGCATCTCTAATTTCTTTCTGAGCTTTGGAGGTGAAACCTATCCCAAACTTATCTGCCTTGAACGGGATGTCGGGGAGCTGACCCCACATCTCATTGTTTCCTTCTTCTACTACCGCACGGGCATCCTTAAGAGAAACCATCTTGGGAATAACTTTATCGGCCTTTGGAGTGTCGGAGGAGATTTTGGTGGTGGCCACAACTTCAAATGTCTAGAAAGGAGTCTCTATGAATTCACCTTCCATTTCAACGTATTTGAAAGAAGTGAGGTGGCTTACCATATATTCTTCTTCACCGCAAACAGTGACAACCTTCCCTTAAACTGGGTATTTTAACTTTTGGTGGAGAGTAGAAGTGACCGCACCCGCCCCATGGATCCATGGGCGCCCAAGTAAACAAGAATACGCAGGCCGTATGTCCATTATGTAGAATGTGGAGTTGAAAATCTGTGAACCAACCTTAATTGGGAGATCCACCTCTCCATGAACCATCCTTTTCGACCCATCAAATGCCCTCACAACAATATCACTTGGCTTCAAAACCAAACCTTCACAGTCTAGCCGATCTAAAGCGCCTTTAGGTAACACGTTTAAAGATGAGCCCGTGTCCACTAAAACATGTGCCAGAGTGGTCCCCTTACATTCAACAGAAACATGCAAGGCTTTATTGTGATTCTTTCCCATGGGAGTTAAATCTGCGTCGGAGAACCCCAGATCATTGTCAGCTGTCAGACTTGCTACGCAGTTCTCAAACTGGTCGGCTGTGGTTTCTTGAGGCACGTGAGCCTTTTTCAAGAACTTAATCAAAGCTTGTGCATGGGCGTCAGAACATAGCAATAGGGACAACATTGATATTTTAGAAGGGGTTTGTCCCAACTGCTCTACTATTTTGAAGTCGCTTTTCTTGATGATTTTCAGAATCTCCTCCATCTCTTGAGCGGATGGCTCTTCCATAACAGTCTTTTTAGCAAGTGCCTCTTCCCTGGCAGGCTCACTTTATTTCTCTTTCCCTTTAGTACTGGAACCAGCATCGCCGTTGGTTATGCGGATTAGAACTGCGATAGTGGTTGGTGGTGAGATATCAGGGGAAAAGACTCTTCCTGTTCTTGTGACTTTACTAGAACCAGTGATATTAGTAACACCCGCTTCATTATCATCAATCCAAGAATCTTGTTTTACCCTATGGTAATAAACATCGACACCATAATTCCATGGAACCGCTTTATCCGAGGTGTATGGAACGGGTCTGGCAGCACTGATTATGAGAGGAGCAATGATTAGTTCGTTTGAAATCCTGATAGGACCTTTGGATGAGATCCTAAGAGGTTTGTTTGAAATTGTTATGATGTCCAAGTCTTTAGCTTTGTTGACTGAATTTTTGATAGCGGGATTCTTTTCTAATAGAATTTTGCAGCTATCCATTAGGCGTTGTATACCTTTCCTCAGTTTTTCACACCCATCAGGTTGTCTCATACAGCCCACACAGTCTTTTTTCACAGCCGGGGAAAGTCCCAACTTTCAACAGATTGCCCTTGATTACGTTCAATGGAGTAGTTAACCCTTTGGTAGAGGTAATGAAAGTTGTATCTTCGACGGCATTAACACCTTTGTCCTGCTTCGGCATGGGAGCAGTAATTACATTTGGCGTTGGAGGAGGATCAAATTCAATAGTCTTGTTGTCAATTAAATCCTGGATTTTTTTCTTCGGAGCCCAACACTGATCAGTCTCATTCCCTGGGCTATTTGAATGATAAGCACATTTTGCATTTGGATTATATCTCGGTGATGAGGTGTCAGGGTTTGCAGGAGGATCCCGCAATGTCACTAAATTGATCATGAGCAGATGCTGAAGGGCTTAAGATAAGGACATGCCTAACCTTGTGAACTATCTTCTTGGAGCTTCAACCTGTTGATGATTGGTAGATGGTCTTTGAGTAGCAGTCAGATTGGAGATTTGGACAACATTGATAGACAGATGATTATTCATTTTGGTACGGGCCTTTTCTCTATACACAACATTAACTTCTTTCTTCGCGGAAAAAGGTTTCTTGACAGGATTGGGAGTGGAAGTAGATGCCACAGAGATCTTCCCACTCTTAATGCCACTTTCTACTCTCTCACCGGTTAGGATTAATTCGGTGAAACCAGAAGAAGAGCAGCCAACCAACAGATTAAAGAAAGGACCAGATAATGTGCTCATGAACATGTCAATGTGTTCTTATCAGTTAAGGGAGGTTGGCAACTACTTGCAAGGTCTCTCCACTTCTGCGCATACTCCTTAAATCCTTCATCCTTCCCCATGGTCATACCTTGCAATTGAACCCTCGTCGGTGCCAAGTCGGCATTGTACTGATATTGATCGTAGAAGGCAGTAGCTAGTCCCTCCCAAGTATTGATGCGAGAGCCATCCAACTGGTAAAACCATTCAAGTTGTATTCCAGCCAGACACTCTTGGAAAAAGTGAATCCAGAGTTTTTTATCAGTAGTGTGCGGTTGTATCTTGTGCACATAGGACTTCAAATGGATCTTTGGGCAAGAAACCCCATCGTATTTTGCGAAGGTTGGTATTTTGAACTTGTGGGGAATGACTACCCCAAAGATTAAGCCCAAATCGTCAAAATTCAAACCAGGAATAGCTTGGATTTCCACTGCTTTCAAACTGTCTTCTAGCTGCTGGTATTTGATATCTGCGGGTGGATATTGTTCATTGAAATAATCATCATCAGATTCTTGGTCATTGATACAGTCGGCCTGAGTACTCTTGACTTCACCAATTTGGTTCTCGTCCTCTTCGGAGGAATCTTCCTCTATTGGAATTTGACAGATTGTCTTCTTGAACCTTTTACCCATGTTGAGTAGAGCTTTCTTCTTTGGCTTTTTCTTAGAGGCCAACAAGGCCATCATATCCTGCTGCCCCTTGGCCATGGCGAGTAAAGCTTCCTGAAATTGAGAATTCTGAGCCTGGAGTTCTGTCACAGTTTTCTCTAGATCCATCTTGCTGAAATAAACTGCGGAGAGATAAGGAAACCTATTATGCGGACGCCTGTCATGTCACGATGCATGAATATGTAGTATGCAAATGATTTCAAGGATTTTAAAGAATTTAAATTTGTATAGACAAAGAGTGAACAAACGTTAACTTGCATTATAGAAATCTTGATTTGAATACAAACATGCCTCTTGGGCTTACAACAACAGAAATAAGCATAAAGTAAACTCCTAAGATAGAAAAGTTATGCGCATCTTCTTTGGCGCAATGTATGAAGTTCCCTTGTAAGCTCCAATATCCTCTTCTCGCTTTCATAGAACTTAGCTTTGAAGGTGTCTCGCTCTCCTTTTAACTGAATCCAAGCATTTTTCAAATCTTCAAGAGAAGTAGGCATATCAGGATAGAGGATCATATGTGGAATGTCTCCCTCGACTACTGGCTCCATGATAACAGGTAAGACGGCTTCATAAGGCATCTTGAGACTTTGAGCGCGAGCCCTTACCCATTTAAGATATGGTTCCAAAGGAATGGAATTCTTACGCCCCAATGTCTTGCTATCAACTTTGTTAACCATACCCCAAGCTCGTATAAATCTTTGACGGTAACCTTGGGTATCGCTTTCGTAGTCAAATGAAATTCCTTGGATGAGTACCTCATGAGGGCCATCTCTTCTAGCATATCCAAATTGTCACAAAGCTAAACACGGGTTATAAGTAATGCCTCCCCTAATGCCAAGTAGAGGGACATTAGGGAATTCCCCACAACGGTCAATGATGGTAATGTCTTCTAAGGAGCGATAATACCAACCGATATCAGCATGTGAACTTGACATCAATCTTTTAGACCATCTCATACCTTGTTCATTCTTCACCATGGATCGAGGTAGGTGCAAAATAAACCACCTAGCCAACAGAGGAGTGAAACACATCAAAGCCCCCCTTTCCTTCAAAGTGCGAGAGTGAAGAGAATGCAATATGTCTCCAAGCAACGTAGGCATCAGATTATGAGATATGAAAACCTTAATCGCATTCACATCTATAAATTGGTCATGATTTGGAAATAGTACTAATCCATAGATGAGAAGATCCAGAACTTCCTCAAAGGCTTGTAGATCCAAAATATTCCAACACTCTTGAGCCTTCTCCAACAAAAACTTTGCTAGTAACCCTTTAACACCACTCCTTGTTACCCAATTTACTATTATGTCAGATGGTTGCAAATGTAGAGCTCGAGCAATTTCCTCAGGTTTGGGGTCTCTTTCGATACCGTTGAAAGGTAACTGATTGAGAATAGGGATCCCTACGAGTTGAGAAAATTCCTCTAAAGTGGGCACAAGTTGGTAATCAGGAAAAGTGAAGCAATGATGCAAAAGGTCGAAGAATTAGACCAGCACCTTTATCATCTCTTCTTCAATACTTGAGGTAACCAAACTAAGGAGTCGTCCATGTCTTTTGGTGAACGGGGAATCTTCAGGGACCCTTGATACTAAATCCTTGAGTTGTGGAGGTACCCTCACAAGACTGACTTGGATAATGTTCCTACGAGTGGAGGCCATGTCCTACAAAACAGAACAAAGATAAATCCAAAAAATCCTTGAAATGGTTAGTGATGTTTATGATGTTTATGATGTTATGATGTTTATGTACAAGTGCATATACAAAGCAAACAAGTCCTCGGTTTAGGCTTGCATGGGGTTTCAGGTAAGTACCCTCTTGAAGTTTTAGCTGGCTGAACCTGTCCTAGTTAAAAGTAACCGGGTTCTAAGGGATCTCAATATCACTGATCTTTCCCCTAAGTTTCGTTCAATAAGAGATTGAGTCACAACCAAACAAAACTCAAGAGTCCAACCTCAATGAGTGTAGCATCGAGTATCAACCAACTTCGGACTGCACCAAAGCAGGTCATCTCGCTACGTCCTAATGGCCAAGTTGGTCAAGTAAGGTTCTAAGGTCAGTTGATGCTTTATGACACCACACGGCGACCCTGTACTCTCCTTGATTGACTCAAGGGTTACCGGTACCAACCAAAGTTCCACATCAATGTATCTACTGCTTCAACCGTGTCAGTATACCCCACACAGTTCCCTCACAGTTTATTGCTAATTACCTAAAAGGTGTCCCCAAATCCGGGTGTAGGATTTTTTAACAGTAACCCAAATAAGGAACCAAAATATAAAGCAAGCAAATCAAACAATATAAGCAAGTAAATATGATCTAACCCTAAGGTAACCCCACTTCTTTCAAATATCCCCAGCAGAGTCGCCAATTCTATGATACAGTGGGAGAACTGACTTGAAGGTTTTGCGTTTGTGTTCGCAAAATGTTGCGGTTTAGCAAGAGTTGCCACCGAATTTTCTTTTATCCAATAAGGAAAGGTGAAAAAGCATAGGAAAGACCTTTCGAGATGTTTTCATGAGTTCGGGGGGTAGATTATGAAAAGGAAAGGTATTAGCACCCTTTCCATCCATGGTTTTCCATGGGCTCTTATTTACTTGTTAGATCATTTGCTTTTGTTTGAAAGTTGTGCTTTTGTGTGGTTTTGAAAGTATTTTGAAAAGATGCCACCGTTTAGGCAAACTTTGCAATGATTCCCGTTTGTAAGAATGTATGCAAAGTATTGAGCTTTTGAAAATATTTCATGTTTGGAAAGTGTTTTGAAAGTGTATGTGATTGTTTTGAAAATAGCAAGGATGTTTGTTTTGAAATTGAGCAAGTAACTAAAAGTAATCTACCTACTCAAAAGGTTTTAGATGTGTTTTTCCTCCTCCTTTAGATATTTCTACCTTACCATTGATTTGATAAGAAGCCCCATCGTTGGATGTGAAGGGACAGACGTGGGTCATCGTATAGTCATGATACCAATGTTGTGAAATGACTTAGCACTTTTCTGTAGGGACTAAGATCATTTTGAAAGGAAATTTTGATAGCGTCGTCGAGGGACTATGATCTTTTTCGATTTGTTTGTGCTAAGACATCCCACATGCATAACATGGCCATTTTTGTAAGGCAACAAGTGGAATTTCCCTAAGGGTGCATGTGTGCAAGTGTGTTTGATTGTATGCATTTTGTCTTTGATTTTTGGGTTGTCTACTTGTTGATTTTATCTTGCCATACACACCTAATTACTTAACATTTATATGAAGGTAATAAAAGAGTTCAAAAAATAAATCCTACACTATTACAACCATATTGAATTTCATGAAAATATAAAGGCAAATATAAGGTAAAAGCAAGAAAAATGGATCTTTCGACTTAGGGCAACAACCCTTCGATTCTGCCATTTTTGGCCCTCTTTGACCTTACCTGAAAAGGGGTGAAAGAATGAGTTACGACTGGGGCCTAGAAGCCAGTATATTTTGGCTTTCGATTGGGGCCTGGAGGCCAGCATGTTGTGCCTTTCGACTGGCTCTTTCATTTGGCCTGAAGGTTAGTATGGAAGCCAGAGGCTTCGTTTCTAACTTTTCTGTCTCCTGTTTCTTTCATTTGAGTTTGAATAGCAATATGGCCCAAGGCCATGCCAACATCACCTTAAGACTAGATTAGTTCTTTAAAGCATATTTAAATGTACCAAGAGCAAAATCCAAGAAGATTGTTAACCATGACACGTATTAAGAGAGTGAAAACAAAACAAAAAGAAGAAAATAGTATGTACATGTTTTAAATGAAAAAGAAAACTTATTTACATGCTATGCTGGAAACGAAGGGCCAAAGGTTAAAAATGACTTACCTTGCTGGAGGTTGGAGCGTGTTATGGACTTTGAAGCGGTTGCTTTGAATGCCTCTGGATTCGAAGGAAAAGACCCAGGGCAGGCCTTCAACACTGGACTCGAAAGATAAAAACAAGTGAAATATCCTTCTTTGCTGTATTCAAAGGAAATAACAAGTGGGATGCTCCTTGAGTCGAAAGAAACTGGAATGTGTTGTTTTTCAGAATTGAAGGAGGTAACGATGATTCTGGTTTTTTGTGATTTCACAAGTGTTGAAGTGTTTGAGAATTTCATGGTGTGTGAGAATTTTTAAGATACATTCCCCTCCTCTTCTCCCCCCTTTTCTTTGTGCAAATGAACTCTCTATTTATAGAGAAAGGCTCTTGGGAAGCTTGGGGAGCACAAATAATAAAATAAGGCTCAGCTGGAAAGTAAGTGTCCACTTGTGCCATAAAAGCAAGATGAATGATTCATATGGGTTGCTTCTTTCTGAAGGAAAACATGCGCAAGGCTCAAGAAAAACTTTTCTAAAAGGTAGTATTATGCTATGAAGTGCAAGTGGTCTTGGACAACAAATGGGTAAAGGCCTATTTTATCTTGCATAAACAATTAAGTATAGGGTGAGTCATAGGTTTGAGGCTTGAAAAGGGAAAACACGTAGCCTAGCCTATGGGTCTAAATGTTCAACTTGATCTTTTGAGTCGAATCCTCCATCTTTCTACACCTTTCGACCAGACTAGAACAACACAGCATTCGTTTTCACCAGTTGTGTCCTTCGAATGAACCAACTATGTGTTCTTAGAATGGCCCTTTTTAGCTGAATATTCCATTTTGAGTCTTCTTTATTTTTAATAACTTAGGCCCAAACCTTCGACTAGACTCCAAAGTAAGAGAACAAATATTCCCCAACTATGGCAAGTCCTTCGAATGGACCACCAAGTTGTGTGTCATAATGCAAGAATATGGCGTATTGAAGGGTTTACAGATGGATTCGAAGGTGATATGAAGGCGCATTCGAATCATACATGAAGATGAATTTGAAAGTCACAGGAAGGTAGCCATTCATCCAATCAAAAACTTATGAATCCAAGGCAAACAGGTGAGGGACGAATGGTGCAATCGAATGACACTTTTCAGAAGGTTATTAACTTCTGAATAGAAGGAAGCTTTCAGAAGATTATTGACTTTTTGAATTGAAGAAAACCAAAAGGAGGCCTTTACTTCCTGAGTTGAAGGACATTCCTGAGTCGAAGGACACTGTTTCAAAGGGAAACAAAAACTCAATTGAAACTTGTATGAAGATCATTTCCTTTTGAATCGAAGGAGACCTATTTGAAGTCACATGCCCAGACGAAAGAGGCACACTAGCAACAACTTTTGAGTAATCGAAGGAGGTGCAAAGTCCAATCGAAGGGGGCTGAATCGAAGGAGATCTATTTTCCTCCAAATTTGTCAAAATGTTATTTTTATCTGTTTTCTCCCTTTTTGACAGTTTCCTTTTAATTTTGGTGTTGGAAAATCCCAATATACTTGTGCAAGCTTGAATTTTGAGAATCATTGTGAGAGATGCCTTGAGAATTGAGAGGGAAAATTTTGGGGTACAACAAAGGGGAACTTTCCAGATTGCTACTACAAGAAGAGAAAACCATTCAGCCTCACGAGGAACTGATGACACACAAATATGTGATATTTCTGGCTTGATATACACCAAATATTTCTCATACTTTAGTTTAAATTAAATTATTTTATAGGTATTATGCAGGTATTTTTCTATTTTTGCAGATATGCATTAAGCTGAACACTTTGGAAGAAATGAAGAAAAAAGAGGTGCAAAACTAGCAAAAAGGCCAAAGGAGAGGAAATAAGCTCAAGCCCATTAAGCATGTGAGCACGTGTCCCACCATGAAGAAGACCTTGAAGATCGTCAAGGAGGCATGATGAATGTCACGCATTGAGAATGACCAAGTGACTACGGTCACTTGGACGTGACGAACGTCACAAGGCCATTTTCCCACTTTCTTCGCATCCAATGGACATAAACGCATTCAAAGCTGATCCAACGACTACTTATACCATCTAACCCACTCAGTCAAAGCACAAGGGAACGTGACAAATTAATGGCCCTATTATTTCTCAAAGGGAGAAAAACTGCTCCTACATTCTCGAGAACAACTGATCAAGCAAGACTTATAAATAGAGCTTTAGACCATACGAGAAGGGGCGACTTTTTGGGGAAGAAACTTTGGAGATTTTATATTTACTTTTAAGAAAATATTCTTTTCAGCATTATTTTATTTCCCAGTTATTTCTATATTCCTTTCAGCATTATTTCCTTTGTACGGTTAAATATATTCTCCAATCGAAGCAAAGCCTACAATTTGTGCAGGAGTGCTTATATCTTCAGAATTATTACCAGGTTTATGTTTACAAATTCTTATTGCTTTTTAATCAATATAATTATGTTTATTTTTGTTTGTCTCTTAAATTATTCTGTGATTTGGTTTAATATTATGTTAGGCTAAAATTCCTATACCGGTATGTAAAGTCACTCAACCAAGGGAACGAGTAACTTAGTTGGGATTATTTTTACTACAAAACTTTCTTTTCTGGCCTAAGTTACTATTTTTAATCATTAAATTGTTTTGTTACAGAAGTAAAAAACAGATAGAGGTTAGGGTCAACAAAGCGGAAGTTTGAGATCTTTTAACTGGACAGTAGTAATTAGGCATTAGCTTAAAATACAGCGGAAGCACTTTAAAGTTAATTAAGATTTTATTCAGTTTTCAAAAAGTGTTTTTAACTCCTGCGGGTTGGCGGAAGCGTACGTTAGGACTTAACTGCATAGCCTAGATCAATAAAACGACAGTGTGAGACGAGGGTTTTTAAACTAAATAAGTTTTACTAAAAGCTGTTTTGAAAATATAAAGACACCCAACAGGTCGCTAGTTCCCGAGGTACGACTATTGCATACTGGTAATTACGCTAATTATTATCAAAAATCCAATTTAATTTAGTATTTAGTTTTTCCTACAACCCAATCAAATATCTATTAGCTTTAGATTTGCGAAGTAACAATAGAAGACGGTAGATCTATTCATCAATCTCTGTGGTTTGATATCTTTTAAAACTACACGATAAGACTGTGCACTTGCAGTCCGAATCATTGGATACATAAGTACAATCCCACGATCAAGTTTTTGGCGCCATTGCCGGGGACTGATTTAAGTCGATATCGCTACTCTTTTGTTATGCAGTAGAGACTAGAGCAAAAACCTCTCTTTTTCTTTTCTATTTCTTTTCTTATTTGTATGCCAAACACTCGTTCGCAAGGCGAGCCGTTATACATACAAATCAACGATATCGAGCGGTATCTCAGACTTAGACGCCGCATTCAAGAGTATCATCTCAATTTTTTGTCCCAATTAATATGTATCACCCAACTTTTTTCAACAACTCCCACTCCGAGTATTTCGAGGAATCATAAGAATCCCATAAATCCGACCTCGAAATACTATTGGAGAATTTCAATGCGTCACCAACTCATTCTCACCCGAATTACCTTTCCAACTACCAATCCCAAAATTTTGAGGAATCGCAAGAATATTATAATTCCAACCAAACTTATCCTCAACCAAATTTCTCCTACAATCACTACACCCAATATTTCGAGGAGACGCAAGAATCCTATAAATCCGACCTCAAAATATTAATGGAAAATGAAATATCTATGATGAGAGAGCGCTCTGTGGAAACACAAAATGTGACTCTAACTCACTTTAAAGAATCATAAGAATCGCATTTTTTCATCTTCGAAACATCAATGGAGGATTCTGATGCGACGCTAATTCACTCTAGGTTAGAATCTATGATGGAGAATTTGTAGAGACACAAAATGTCCAAAACGAAGAGTTTAGAAAACAAAGTCTTCAAAACAGTGAAAACCTTAGGCAACTGGCCACTGTGGTTGAGTCGCTCGCGACTCACAACATAGCCTTAGAGACTCAAATCTCCCAGCTTGAACAAAACCCTATAGGACCCTTCCTTGAGGAGAAATTGGATGTTGTAACAACCAGTAGTGAAAAACAAATTGAAAATCCTAAGGAGAGTGATAATGAGGTTGAGGAGAGTTCAGATGAGAAAAGAGTAAAGATTGAGAAAAATCCACCAACACCATCTAAAAGGGAGGTTGTAGAAAAGGTAGAGAAGGAAGCACCTATTGTTGTTCCTCATCCCTATACCGCACTGATTCCTTTCTCAAAAAGTTTTATGGAAGCTCAGATAGACTCCCAATCTAAAACGTGTATGGAGGTATTGGAAAATATCCACACCAATGCACCCTTGTTTAAAGTCTTGCATAAAAAGAGAAAATCAGAGGACCATGAAACTAGGGATATCATTAGCATTAAGAGGGTAAGATTAACCTTTGAGGGGGTGGATGAAATCACTAAGCCCAAACTTGAAAAGTTGATATTTAGGATAGATCCAGAACCACCACCACAAGTTCAGAAGAATGAACCACCCCACAGAAGAAAGAAAAGAAAAGGTGAGGGATATGTGAGATGGCTTGATAAGTGGTGTTGGAAAATGACAACTACTAAAAGTTCAACCGAGGAGTCATCCTCGAGAGAACCACCATGATCTCTTGCACTCTTGAGCCGTCAAGCTAACGATATTGAACAAGCGCTGTGTGGGAGGCAACCCACAAGTTTTTCATTTAATTTTTATCTTTAATTAAATTATTTCTTATTTATTTCTTATTTTCTATTTCGACTATCATTCCTGCGATTCTACTATGTGCCACTAACTATTCACATAGATATATATCCCTTGTAACACTACTCAAACTATATGAATTAGTTAATTAATAAACTTTTGCTCAGACACTCGCTGCCCAACACCCTGCCGACCCTGACGGACGTCAGGAAGCATGTGACGAGCGTCAGAAGCCTGTCTCCCACGATTCTCTTCCCGTGACCGTTGAATCATTGAAACTTGAACTTGCTTTAAAACCCCCACTACCCCATTAATCATATTCACCCTTAACTTCCATAACCTCTCATATTCATAATTATCCCATAAACCTCATTCAATTTCCTACTCAATAAAATCCATCTATTTAAACCCTTCTCCCATCCCTTAGTTTTCATTACTACCACCCACCTTCCATCTCTTCATCACAAATATATTTTCCTTCTCTATGAAGTTCAAAATCATGGCCGCCCAAAGGAATCCACCAAACCAACCCGAACCTGACATGCGACATCTCGTACTCCGACAAGGAGAAGTAGGTGAACTTCAAAAGGAAAGTTACATAAAATTCCATCGTCAAGGGCTAACATCCATGAGGTTCGTCGACAAAAATTGCTTGCAAGAATTGGGGTTGCAAACCCATATGCAAGGCTTGCTGAACAAAGCTGGCCTGAGCTTTATTAGCATGATGAACATACCAACCTACGAAGCTCTAACGTTGGAATTCTTAAGTTCCTACGCCTATCACACTCGCGATGATGCCGACGCACACCTAACGGGAGCCGCTCAATTTCGGATGTTCAACCGAGAGTACACACTTAGCCATGAAAATTTGAGCGACATATTTCATTTTCCCCGCGGAAATAATGTGCAATATCGCATTCCCCCGGAGTTGGATTGGAATGGAAGTGCATATGCACTATAGGAGAGAATAACCGGTGAACCAAATGTTAATCCCGAAGCACGTTATGCCTCTCACATCCACAACCCAAACATTCGCTTCTTACACCGCGTTATGGCAAATACAGTATTTGGAAGGGCAAACAACAACAAGGTCAACACTAAAGAATTGTATGCTCTTCACTGTACCTTTTCACAAAACCTCCGTCTTAATCCCGTTACTTTAATCATGTCCCACATTCAAAACCTCGTTACAAGAGACGGGACTACGCCTTTCTGTATCGGAGGCATCGTCACCACCATCGCAGTTCACCTGAACTGGGGGGAAAGGATTCAACTCCTACCTCCTCTACCAGCAGTTTATATGGATATTGATAACTGTAGAGCTGGCCGCCTGATCAAAGTGCGAGAAGCTGGAGGGTACTATCTAATGGTGAAGAATGAAAAAGTTCGTAGTGTGATCATACCAAATCACAATCGTACTAATTTGGGTAATTCGGATAACTGGCTTTACAACCTGAACGCCCCAGAACCTGGAGAAAATGTGCAAGGAAATCAAGGTGAGGCCAACAACGCTGCCGCTGACGAAATCGAAGAAGAATTAGAGCAGCAAGATCCCCAACCACAACAAGCCAACAATCCTGCCACTATCGACGCAATCTATGCCTCAATAATGCAGCAAAACCAGTTGTCCACTCAACGCTACTAGAGCCTCGAGACGCGCCAAATTGAAATGATGAATCTCATGCAACAAATGCAGAGAGACCAAAACGACTAGACTCGCAGGCATGATCAAAGTATGCTGGAATTCACCACAGGAATGACGAAAGATATGCGAGCCTTAACACTCCGTGTTGACGACTTGCATAACGTCATTTCCCAGAGGAATGAAGGCGAATCTTCCAGAAATGGTGGGCAAGCACGTCGAAGATCGAGGACATGTGGCCGATTCCAAAGACAAGAGGAGGAAGAATGATTATCCAGTTTCCATTTCCCCTTTCCCTCTTCTATCAATACATTGAGGACAATGTATGATTCAAGTATGGGGGAGGAAGTATTTCCCTTTTCCTAGTAATTTTTATTTTTCTTTGTAATTTCCCTTCCGTTATCTTTATTTCAATAAAAAAAATTTATCAAGTTATCTATTAAAGAAATTTGTGTTCTTTTAGACTCCCCTTTCTTTTTGAGCCCTATAAAAAAAAATTCGACTCACTCGACAAGTACATAGACTACAAAATCTTTAATCGTCAGGAATTAGGATAAGATTAAGCGAAATTTCTACCATCTAGACACTCTACAACCCCAGAGTATGATATATCAGTTCAAGTACCTGTCATTCCAACACCCTGAGTTTAGTCTTTGTAGTAACCCTGAGTAGTTTATATTAGCAGTCAGCATCGTCTTAAAAACAAACTACGCAGGAAGTTGATGAATATAAGTGGATGATATAATATTTCAGCAAAATGTTGCAAGGAAACACACCAATTAAATTGGACGATCCTTACCCGATCGCCTAATCCAAAGGATGTAAACCTTACAAAGTAACATGGAAACTCATTTGGTGGATGGTTCAGGAGCATCTGGTACTGAACTCGGTAGGGAAGATTACAGTCTGATCCCCCGCATCCAACCATTGAATTGAAAAAGGTTGCCACATTACTGTGCCAGAAACCTCTAAAGTTTAAAAGGATCATAACCACTAACCGACTGTTCAGCTATGTGCGTGTAAAGATAAAGGGCTTAATGTGATTGCGCTAGAATGAAAAGGGCAAAACAAGACAAGTACTCGAGGTAGGCTATGATAGGACCTGTAACTAGTTTACGTAAAATGGGATTGTCTAAGTGTCATTGACGTAATAATGGAGCATGAATCGAGCCATCGGTTTTCTGACAAAACATAACGCAGCTATATATTAGTTGATCTGAGTCATAACCATGCATCTGACCATTTTAGAAAAACATCGTACTTAGCATTTGCTTGAGGACAAGCAAAGTTTAAGTATGGGGGAGTTTGATGACACACAAATATGTGATATTTCTGGCTTGATATACACCAAATATTTCTCATACTTTAGTTTAAATTAAATTATTTTATAGGTATTATGCAGGTATTTTTCTATTTTTGCAGATATGCATTAAGCTGAACACTTTGGAAGAAATGAAGAAAAAAGAGGTGCAAAACTAGCAAAAAGGCCAAAGGAGAGGAAATAAGCTCAAGCCCATTAAGCATGTGAGCACGTGGCCCACCATGAATAAGACCTTGAAGATCGTCAAGGAGGCATGATGAACGTCACGCATTGAGAATGACCAAGTGACTACCGTCACTTGGACGTGACAAACGTCACAAGGCCATTATCCCACTTTCTTCGCATCCAATGGACAGAAACGCATTCAAAGCTGATCCAATGACTACCTATACCATCTGACCCACTCAGTCAAAGCACAAGGGAACGTGACAAATTAATGGCCCTATTATTTCTCAAAGGGAGAAAAACTGCTCCTACATTCTCGAGAACAACTGATCAAGCAAGACTTATAAAGAGAGCTTTAGACCATACGAGAAGAGGCAGCTTTTTGGGGAAGAAACTTTGGAGATTTTATATTTACTTTTAAGCAAATATTCCTTTCAGCATTATTTTATTTCCCAGTTATTTCTATATTCCTTTCAGCATTATTTCCTTTGTACGGTTAAATATATTCTCCGATCGAAGCAAAGCCTACAATTTGTGCAGGAGTGCTTATATCTTCAGAATTATTACCAGGTTTATGTTTATGAATTCTTATTTCTTTTTAATAAATATAATTATGTTTATTTTTGTTTGTCTCTTAAATTATTCTGTGATTTGGTTTAATATTATGTTAGGCTAAAATTCCTATACCGGTATGTAAAGTCACTCAACCAAGGGAACGAGTAACTTAGTTGGGATTATTTTTACTACGAAACTTTCTTTTCTGGCCTAAGTTACTATTTTTAATCATTAAATTGTTTTGTTACAGAAGTAAAAAATAGATAGAGGTTAGGGTCAACAAAGCGGAAGTTTGAGATCTTTTAACTGGACAGTAGTAATTAGGCATTGGCTTAAAATACAGCGGAAGCACTTTAAAGTTAATTAAGATTTTATTCAGTTTTCAAAAAAGTGTTTTTAACTCCTGCAGGATGGCGGAAGCGTACGTTAGGACTTAACTGCATAGCCTAGATCAACAAAACGACAGTGTGAGACGAGGGTTTTTAAACTAAATAAGTTTTACTGAAAGCTGTTTTGAAAATATAAAGACACCCAACAGGTCGCTAGTTCCCGAGGTACGACTATTGCATACTGGTAATTACGCTAATTATTATAAAAAATCCAATTTAATTTAGTATTTAGTTTTCCCTACAACCCAATCAAATATTTATTAGCTTTAGATTTGCAAAGTAACAATAGAAGACGGTAGATCGATTCACCAGTCTCTGTGGTTTGATATCTTTTAAAACTACACGATAAGACTGTGCACTTGCAGTCCAAATCATTGGATACATAAGTAGAATCCCACGATCAGGAACCCGTGGATACAATCAACCTAGGTACCTAGGAAGACAAAAGTGAAGTCAAGGTGGGTGCCAATCTGGAATCCAGTGTCAAAGAGCGTCTGATTCAGTTGCTACACGAATATGTTAAGGTCTTTGCCTGGTCGTATGAAGACATGCCAGGACTTGATGCAGATATTGTGGTACATCGTCTACCTACAAAAGAGGATTGCCCATCGGTAAAATAAAAGGTCCATCGAATGCGACCATATATGTCAGAAAAGATTAAAGAAGAAGTCATGAAACAATTCAATGATGGATTCTTGGCCGTCACCTCCTATCCGCAATGGGTTGCCAATGTCGTTCCCGTGCCCAAAAAAGACGGCAAGGTATGAATGTGCATGGACTACAGAGATTTGAATAGGGCAAGCCCTAAGGATGACTTCCCACTTTCCCACATTGACATCCTAGTTGACAATACTTCATAACACAAAGTGTTTTCCTTCATAGACGGTTTCTCAGGTTACAACCAAATCAAAATGGCGCCTGAGGACATGGAGAAGACAACCTTTGTCACACAATGGGGAACATTTTGCTACAAGGTTATGCCATTCTTACTGAAGAATGTTGGGGAAACCTATCAACGTGCCATGGTAGCTCTATTTCACGACATGATACATCATGAAATAGAAGTATATGTGGACGACATGATAGCTAGATCTCAAACAGAATAAAAGCATCTTGATCATTTATAGAAACTATTTGAGAGATTAAAAAAGTACAAACTGAGGTTGAACCCAAATAAGTGCACATTTGGAGTAAGGTCTGGTAAACTCCTAGGCTTTGTCGTCAGCAATAAAGGTATCGAGGTGGATCTTGCCAAGGTGAAAGCGATACAGGAGATGCCTGCTCCTCGTACTGAGAAGGAATTCAGAGGATTCTTGGAACGTTTAAACTACATTGCCAGAGTCATTTCTCACCTGACAGCTACTTGTGAACCAATTTTCAAATTACTGAAGAAAGATCAAGTAGTCAAATGGAATGATGAATGCCAAACTGCTTTCGACAAGATCAAAGAGTATCTGCAAGAGCCTCCTCTTTTGATGCCACCAGTCGAGGAAAGACCATTGATAATGTATTTAACCGTTTTGGAAAATTCAATGGGGTGTGTATTGGGGTAACATGACGAGTCTGGCCGAAAAGAGCATGCTATTTATTACCCGAGCAAAAAGTTTACCGACTATGAAACAAGATATTCACTACTCGAGAAAACTTGTTGCGCTCTGGCATGGGCTGCACACCGGCTAAGACAATTTATGCTGACCCATACTACCTTGTTGACATCTAAAATGGATCCAATAAAATACATCTTTGAGAAACCTGCTCTCTCTGGGAGAATAACGAGATGGCAGATGATCCTAACAGAAAATGACATACAATATACTATCCAAAAAGCTATAAAGGGCAGTGTACTAGCTGATCACCTTGCTCACCAAGTTGTGGAAGACTACCAGTCCATGAAGTTCGAATTCCCGAGTGAAGACATCATGATGGTAAACAACTGTGAAGAATTCAGGCCATATGACGGACCTGAACAAGGATCCCGATGGACCCTGGTTTTTGATGGGGCATCTAACGCACTTGGCAATGGTATTGGTATAATACTCATATCTCCTGAAGGGTGTCATACTCCATTTACTGCAAGACTCTGCTTCAATTGTACAAATAACATGGCAGAATACGAAGCGTGCATCTTTGATCTCAAAGCTGCCATAGATTTGGGGATCAAATTGTTGAATGTATTCAAAGATTCAACTTTGGTTATCAGCCATATCAAAGGGGAATGGGACACCAAACACCCTAACCTTATCCCTTACTGTGATACGGTGGGAGAACTGACTTGAGGTTTTGCGTTTGTGTTTGCAAATGTTTCGGTTTAGCAAGAGTCGCCACTGACTTTTTATTTTATCCAAAGGAAAGGTCAAAAAGCACAGGAAAGACCTTTGAGATGTTTTCTTGGGTTCGGGGGGTAGATTATGAAAAGGGAAGGTGCTAGCACCCTTTTCATCCATGGTTATCCATGGGCTCTTAGTTACTTGTTTAGATCACTTGCTTTTGCTTTTCAATTGTTTGAAATGGTGCTTTGTGTGTGGTTTTTGAAAATGCTTTGAAAAGAGGCCATCGTTGTGGAAACCTTTGTAATGATTCTTGTTTGAATATATACAAAGGTGTTTGTCTTTTGAAAATATATTTCAATGTTTGAAACTTTATTTTGGGAAATGTTTTGAAATTGTGTTGTGATGTGTGTTTGAAAATAACAAGGATGTTTTTGCAAGTTTTGATCAAGTAACTAAGAGTTGTCTACCCTATTTTACTCAAAGATCTTTCCTACACATTTTTAACCCTTTTGACAGTGTTGTTTTACCATTACATTTGGTAAACAAACTTGTGTTTGGATGTTAAACGGGACAGGCGCGGGTCATCGTATTGACCATGATAGCAATTGTGCTAAGTATCTTTAGCAAATTTTTAAGGGACTAGATTATTTTTGTATAGGCAACCAAGATAGCGTCATCGAGGGACTATGATCTTTTGTTTTGTTTTTGTTTTGCCAAGATACTCAACATGCATAACATGGCCGTTTTCAAGGCAACAGGTGGATGAAACCCTAGGGGTGCATGTGTACATTGTGTTGTCAATTTTCATGCTTTTATGTCTTGTATTAGGTCTAGCTATTTGCTTTGATTTTTGGATATTGCATACAAACCCTAATCTCTAACATGTCATATTTGAAAGCATAAAGTGCGTAAAATAAATCTACGACTATTACAACATTAATATGGGGAGGGGGATACACTTTTGAATGAGGGGTATTTGCAAGAAAATAAAACCCTAAGATTAACTATTACATCCAAATTGAATTAATTGTGCAAATAAATAAATAGGCAAGTATTTAAATGGTCAATTAAATAAATATGCAATGTATATGTAAAAAATGTTTTTATTTATTTTTATGTATGTAAAAATATGATATTTAATGTATTAAAAAAATAGAAATAAAAGATTATTTTTTTATTAAGGGTAAAAACCCTAATTTTCTTTAAGAAAGTATATATATTAATTATATTATTTATGTACAATAAAATAAAATAATAAAATATATACAAATGTCAAAAAATAAAAATATATCAGAAAATATTATTTAAGTATGTAAATAATAAAAATAAAGGTATAATATTTTTATGTATTATTTTCAAGTTTTTATTAAATAAAATAAAAGCATGTTATTTAACAATTATTTTTATATTAGAAAAAATAATAAAAAATAAAAAATAAAATGTGAAAATTTATGAAAAATATTTTTAGTAATTTTTTATGTTTAGAAAAAAATAAAACAAAATCAGAAATGAAAAATAAATAGAAAAATATAAAAATATAATGAAATGGGCCAGGGGGTGCAGTCATCAAGGCTGGGGGTGCAAAAAGCATGGACAAGCCAGGCCCGGCCCAGCTGAGCTTCATCTTCAACCTTCGTTCAAACAAAACACGCGCGCCTGATTCAAATGTCCAACTCCTGCATACGTGCTCTAATGCAAAAACTCATAACACCAAAGTCATAGCATTTTTCAAGGCGATTCCAACCATATAAAAAACTTAATCTAACTCTCAAAGACCAGGGAGAATTTCTCTGGCCCTAAATTCTAACCTAACTTTTTCAAGAAGTTCATGAATCAAATTCTCTTAACACGATTAACTTAAATGAAATCTAAGCATATGTACAGCTTCAGGGCTATGAGTACTACATTTTTTATTCACAAACCTAAGCCTAATGATTCCTAAATAGAGAGATAGAAAGTTGGAAAATACCTGTTTCAGTTGAACTCGTGTATGGCAATGTGGAGCTTTTCAGTGAGGCCTGAGATGCTTGGGAGCTTGCTTGAGCTTCCTCTGACCTTCCCCAATGCTTAGTTTGCTTTGTATTTGCTTGAACAAGCTTGTAGAACTCAACCCGCACAAGCTGAAATCAGAAATGGTGAAGCTTGCAAATGGAGTTACAGTCACTGTTCAATGGTTGGGATAGCTTGGATAGGTTATATGGAATGTGTTTGAACAGGTTTGGGGCAAAACGCACGAGTGGTTTTTGTTATGGAACTCAAAGTGCAGAAACTGCCCTGTTTTGCAAGAGGGATGTGTTTTTGTGTTTTGGAAGGCTTGAGGGTTGGAAGGCTTGTGTTTATGGCTCAAGGAAATGTGCAAAACTTGTTTTAATTGCTTGTAAGAGTTGGTTATAACAGATATGCAAGTTATGTGATTTTGGCAAGTTTCTTGGTTATGAAGCAAAAGGTGGAAAGTGACCAAGAGCAGGCCTGTACAGGCTAGCTCTAACCCTGCATACACTTGGTGAGCTTGGCCCCAAGTTTTTGGATTTGGTTTGTTGTCTAAGATTTGGTTCAAGGCTCAAGAGATGTAATTTGACATAAAGCAAGTTTTGACAAAAATGGCAATGTTGCCTTTTTGCTATTTTTGGATTAATCTCTTGTGTAATCCTCTCATGATCAGAACAAAGCTTCAAACTAATGGATTTGCATTTAATTATTGAGTATGGAAGGGTTTAGGGACCTGTAATCAAGTACAAGAAATGCTGGATGGAAATTGCAACTTGTAGCAACATGAAACATGCCACGGATCAAAGTGAGTTTTGGCCAAATTCAAACCTTCGATTATCCCTAACCATAAATGATCTTGGAGAGTTCTTGAACATTTTGGAAAGCTTGTAACATTCTCTACAATCCATCTTTGAAATGAATTTTGAAATTCCAAGTGGAACTAGGTGAAAAATTGCCATGAAGATAGGTTAAAATCCTGCCTAAACTAGGGCAAAATTTCACTAAGTTAAAAGTTTCATGGACCCTTGTTCCAAAAATAATAACTTGAGATCCAAGCATCTTTTGCAAAATTAGGTTTCTTGATGAACAAGTTTCATGTTTTGACACATCTTGATGAAAAATGACCCTTGGCATTTGATTTTGACCAAAAAGTCAAAGTTTGACTTTTCAGTATACAATTGACTTTTGATCAGTTGACTGGAAAATTCATCTGTCAATCCAATGCAATTGAGATCTTTTGAACCTTGTGAATAGGTCAAGATGATGCCATTGAGTCCTTGAATCCATGCTTGAACCCAATTTTCCATTGGCTAGGTGAAAAGTCAGAAGTTGCCCTTCTGCAGTCAAAACCCTAAAAATGACCATTTTGCCCTTTTGATGATCTGATCAAATTTCTTGAGGAGTTGTGGTCCAAACTTGATCAAATGGTTCATATGAGCTCATAATGTTGATATGGATCAAAATTTATGAGGTTTGACTATAAATTGGCCACATTTGACTTTTTCCCCAATACAGCTGATTTTTAGGTCAATTGTCCAATTGACCGGGCAAAAGTATAATTCAAGGCTTGAAACTTGGTATGAGCAAACTTAAAAGTCCAACATGGAGTATGAAAGTCATATTGAGTATTAGAAGTCCAAAATTCCTTGTGCAAACTCAAACCCTAATTTAGGTCATCAGTGCAAAGAGATGTCTTGAGCAGAACAAACCCTAGCTTGGTCTTGAGTTCAAAGAGTCTTGTGAGGAGAAATATTGATAAAATGAGAGGGAAAATTTTGGGGTACAACAGCTGCCCCTGTTCAATCTTCTTGAACCTGAAGAGTTAGATTGGCAAGTTTGTCTTTTGTGACTCGAAGGTAAACGAGGATTGGACACTAGAGTGCCCGTAAATTTGCACTCGTCAGAGTATAGTTGAGGGAATGGGCTTAAAGATGCCATTTTGGAAGGTGTGATAGAATCTTGTCGGACATGGGCTTAAAGATGCCATCCAAGAAAATCAATCGCATAAGATATTCCTTTGCGAGAGCCCGTATTCCTATTGTTGAGGAGGACTACGCCGGGGAATGCTGGTCTCTGTCGTGGTAGAAATAGAACTTCAGTCGTCTGTTATTCTACTGGGGAGTCATCTCTTGGCTGAAGATGCGACAGTGAACTGTTGTCTGGTCAACATCCAGGCTTCACAGTCTTGTATTGCTATCTGGTCAACATCCAGGCTTCACAGTCTTGTATTGCTATCTGATCAACATCCAGGCTTCACGATACTTTACTTCCTATCTGGTCAACGTCCAGTCTTCAGAAGGGAATCAAATTGTTATCCGGTCGCATCCGGTTTTCCCTTTGATTTTGGGGCCTACTAATATTCGGTTGAATTCGGGCTTCAAAGTAATTGGCCGAGTAAACTGTTATTTGGTCAACGTCCAAGTTTCACAGTATACCTTACTGTTATCTGGTCAACGTCCAGGCTTCACAGTCTTGTATTGCTATCTGGTCAACGTCCAGGCTTCACAATACTTTACTTCCTATCTGGTCAACGTCCAGGTTTAAGAAGGAAATCAATTGGTTATCTGGTCGCCTCCCGTTTTCCTTTGATTTCAGGGCCTACTAATATCCGGTTGAATCTGGGCTTCAAAGTAATTGGCCGAGTAAACTGTTATTTGGTCAACGTCCAAGTTTCACAGTATACCTTACTGTTATCTGGTCAACGTCCAGGCTTCACAGTCTTGTATTGCTATCCGGTAAACGTCCAGGATTCACAATACTTTACTTCCTATCTGGTCAACGTCCAGGTTTCAGAAGAATTTGCAGGGGATTCAACTATTTTCCGGTCGATCTCCGGGTTTCAGTATAATCAAGATAAAATCTGGTTGGATCCAGGCTTTATAACTGGAACAGGAATCTGCCCCTTGATTTGAATAAACAAATAGAAAAGCATCCGTGTATGGAGCATCTCTAAGCCGTTTCCTGAGCTTTGAATATCTGTTTAAGGTAGCTATTAATTTCTTCCTAAAAAGGGTAGAATGTTAGCTGAAACACAAAGTTATGTTGCATGAAATGTATGATGCAATAAGATGTGTTTTTATCAATGTTCATGATTTATGAATGTAATGTATGCGCATATAAGCTGATTAGTTGTTTTGTTGAGGAAAATAAATCCTGAATAGATGGAGATAATAAAATCTTTGACTGCTGTCGGGGAAAATAAATCCTTGACCACTGATGGAGATTCGGGATTTTTGACAACCTCTATGGGGAGAAGCTATACTGCTGGAGAGGTCAGGAGTTTGGGTTGCATGCCAATCTACTGGGACTTCAGGAATGAGAATCTTCGTTCTGTTGGGGATATCAGGGGAAAACTGAATGGTTTCCGATGGGGATTGGTAGCTTAAAGTTTCACCTCCGCTGGGGATCTTAATGATGTGCTGACTTGATCATGTATGGAAATTTAACTCTGTTGAGGAAGAAGGTTTTAAAATAACTCTCTGGGGAATTATCTGGTTTTAAAGCTACTCTCCAGAGACAATGGAGGAAACTGGATGGTCTCCAATGATGTTCAAAGGTCGAAGGTTTGACTCCGTTTGGGGAAGAAAGTTTCACCTTCACTGAAGGTTTGTAGTTCAATGTTTTGCTCCACTGGGGATTGGGAATTTGAAAACTCAGCTCTGATGGGGATTCTTGAAACTTAACTCCGTTGGGGATATGAATTTCAAGGCTTTAGTTTCGCCGAGGATCTGGATGATGTATTGTGGGGGATTTCTCCTGGAATAGCCTAAAGACATTTTCCTATACTTTCATCCTACCAGTAATTATTCTTTCTCATTTCGTTTTATTTGTAAGCAATGATTATATTCAAATGCATATGCTCATTTAATAAATCATTGGACGTTTTCAAATAAAACACAAGTATAAAAAAGAAAAAAAAAGCAAACAATTTTCTGCACTTTGAAGTATCTTTGAATTAACTTTGTATAAGTATTTTGTACAGAGGAGGCAGACATCCTAGTAAGAGAATGTTGTCATAAAATTGAGAAAAATTTATACAAAGAAATATGGCTATGTGTAACAATTCCATGGGGTTCCCATTCTGCTATAGCCTTCGTAACTCTGAGTATCTTGTCCATTTGTTGCTTTGTCCGCAGATGATTGGATTGATCAGAATCTTGGAGCTTGTCCGTGAAGAGAATGTCCTTAAAGTGATCCGACGAGACATAGTCATACGCTTTAATTCCCTAACTTTTGCCTGGATCGCCCTTTCGGTTTTTGGATCCACCGGGAAACCCCTTTTTGCCCAAGTCGCCCTTTCGGGTTTTCAACTTGCCGGGTGTACAATTTTTTTTTTGTTTATCCATAATTTTTGCCTGAACTGCCCTTTCGGGTTTTCGATTCACCGGGACACCCATTTTTGCCCAAGTTGCCCTTTTGGGTTTTCAACTTGTCGGGTCGTTTATGCGTAGTATCTTTTGACTATGTCTATGTTCGCAGGGTGCGGCATGTTGTCGCCGTCCATGGTGGTTAGAATCATAGCCCCACCAGAAAAGATGTTTTTGATCACAAATGGTCCTTCATAGGTAGGAGTCCATTTGCCCCTGGGATCACTTTGCGGCCAGATGATCTGCTTGATTACAAGATCTCCGACTTGATATACCTGGTGCCTGACCTTTTTATTGAACGCCTTGATCATCCGTTTTTGATACGTCTGACCATGACAAATAGCAGTAAGTCGCTTCTCGTCAATCAGTTAAGTTGATCAAGCCGAGTCTGAATCCAATCGTCTTCACTTAAACCAACATCCTTCACAATTCTTAAGGAAGGAATATGAACCTCCATAGGTAAAACAGCTTCCATGCCATATACTAAAGAAAAGGGGGTTGCCCTGGTTGAAGTACGCGCCGTGGTACGATATCCGTGCAGAGCAAACGGTAACATCTCATGCCAGTCCTTGTAGGTGACTGTCATCTTTTGAATAATCTTCTTGATATTTTTGTTCGCAGCTTCGACATCACCGTTCATCTTTGGCTGATAGGGAGATGAATTGTGATGTTGAATCTTGAACTGCTTGCACAGAGTGGTGATCATAGTGTTGTTCAGGTTTGTACCGTTGTCCGTGATGATCCTGTCGGGGATACCATATCGGCATATGAGGTTCTGCTTGATGAAGCGGGCAACCACATTCTTTGTAACAGAGGCGAAGGAAGCTGCTTCGACCCACTTGGTAAAGTAATCAATAACCACCAGGATAAAGCGGTGTCCATTGGATGCTGTAGGCTTGATCTCTCCGATCATGTCGATACCCCACATCGCGAATGGCCAAGGAGCTGTTAGGACATTGAGAGGAACAGGAGGAATATGTACCTTGTCAGCATAGATTTGGCATTTGTGACAAGTACGGGAGTATTGATGACAGTCAGCTTCCATGGTAGACCAGTAGTAGCCTGCCCTTAGAATCTTCTTAGCCATCGTATGTCCGCTCAAGTGGGTGCCAAAAGTACCATTATGCAGTTCAGTCATAATCTGCTCAGCTTCAACCTTGTCCACACAACGAAGCAGAACACAATCATGGTTGTGCTTGTATAGGATACCATTGCTCAGGAAGAACTTGGCAGAAAATCTCCTCAAGAACTTTTTTTCGTTGACTTAAGCTCCTTCAGGGTATTCTCGAGTCTTGAGATACCTTTTGATTTCGTGAAACCAGGGTTGGTTCACTACTTCTTCGGTATCAATCTCGTGACAATGTGCAGGTTCATCCATCCGCTCAATGGTAATTTGGGGAGCCTCATTATCCCAGTTAAGTTTAAACATGGAAGATATTTTAGCTAGAGCATCTGCTAGCTGATTTTCTTCTCGCGGGAAGTGCTCGAAGGTAATCTGCTCGAAATGAGGTAACAATGTCAAGACATGTTCTTTGTAAGGGATGAGATTGGGATGTTTAGTGCCCCACTCTCCTTTGATCTGACTGATGACCAAAGTGGAGTCTCCAAACACAACCAAAGATTTGATTCCCAAGTCAATAGCAGCCTTGAGACCAAAGATGCAAGCTTCATACTCGGCCATGTTGTTGGTGCAGCTGAAGCAGAGTCTAGCAGTGAAAGGTGTATGGCAACCTTCTGGAGAGATAAGTACCGCACCGATACCGTTGCCAAGTGCATTTGAAGCACCATAAAAGTACAAGGTCGATCGGGATCCTTGTTCAGGTCCGTCATACGGTCCGTTACCTTCAATGTTGTCCAATGTCATAATGTATTCGTCGGGGAAGTCGAACTTCATGGATTGGTAATCTTCGACAGCTTGATGAGCTAGATGGTCATCTAATACACTCCCCTTTATAGCTTTTTGGGTTGTGTACTGGATATCATACTCAGTCAGGATCATTTGCCATCTAGCAATTCTTCCAGATAAAGCAGGCTTTTCGAAGATGTACTTGATCAGATCCATTATAGAAATTAGCAAAGTGGTATGTGTTAACATATACTGCCTTAGCCGGCGAGCAGCCCATACCAAAGCGCATCAAGTTTTCTCGAGCGGTGAGTAGCGAGTCTCACAGTCAGTAAACTTTTTGCTAAGGAAATAAATGGCATGCTCTTTTCGGCCAGACTTGTCATGTTGGCCCAGTATGCACCCCATTGAATTATCCAAAACAGTCAGATACATGATTAACGACCTTCCTTCGACGGGTGGCATCAAGATAGGAGGTTCTAGCAAATACTCCTTGATTTTACCGAAAGCAACTTGACAGTCATCATTCCATTCAACCACATGATCCTTCTTCAACAACTTGAAGATTGGTTCACAGGTAGATGTAAGGTGAGAAATGAACCTTGCAATGTAGTTTAGGCGTCCTAAGAAACCTCTAACCTCCTTTTCAGTGCGGGGGGCAGGCATTTCTCGTATAGATTTGACTTTGTCAGGATCAACCTCGATGCCTTTGTTGCTGAGGATGAATCCCAAGAGTTTACCGGACCTGACTCCGAAAGTGCACTTGCTAGGGTTCAGTCTGAGCTTGTACTCCTTCAACCTGACAAATAGCTTTTTCAGATGGTCAAGGTGTCCTTCTTCTGTCTGTGAACGGGCTATCATGTCGTCTACGTAGACTTCAATCTCATGATGTATCATGTCATGAAACAAAGCTACCATGACTCGTTGATAGGTTGCCCCGACATTCTTCAGTCTGAATGGCATCACTTTATAGCAGAAGGTACCCCACTGCGTAACAAAGGTAGTCTTCTCCATGTCATCGGGGGCCATTTTGATCTGGTTATACCCTGAAAATCCATCCATGAAAGAAAATACCTTATGTTGAGTTGTATTGTCAACCAAGATGTCAATGTGCGGTAGTGGAAAGTCATCTTTTGGGATAGCCCTGTTTAAGTCTCTGTAATTCACACACATTCTCACTTTGTCGTCCTTATTAGGTACGGTCACAATGTTAGCGACCCATTATGGATAGGAAGTAACAGCAAGAAACCTGACATTGAACTGCTTCATCACTTCAGCTTTGATCTTTTCAGACATATCGGGCCTCATTCGACGGACTTTATGTTTAATTGGTGGACAATCTTCTCTTGTAGGGAGACGGTGAACCACAATATCTGTATCGAGTCCCGGCATGTCTTCATAGGACCAGGAGAAGATCTCAACATATTCATTCAACAGCTGAACTAAGCGCTCTTTGACATTTGGCTTTAGGTTGGCACCCACTTTAACCTCTTTTCTGTCTTCGGCAGTACCCAAGTTGATAGTCTCTAACAACTCTTCATGGGGCAGAATAGCCCTCTCTTCCTGTTGTAGAAGTCTAGACAACTCTCCAGGCACTTCACAGTCTTCATCACCTTCGTATTCAGCATGATTGACCAGATCTTCAGAGTCACTGAAGGCCATAGCATAATTGTTACCCATGGAATCCGGAGTGGATGGGTACCTGCATTTTGTGAGTGTGGATGTGTGTAAGGGATAGCCACCTTTAAACAAATAAAATGTAAAAATAAAGAAAATGAACACAAAAGTTTATATATGAAAACATCCATGATTCATTAAAAATGGCATATGTAGATGAAAAATCAAGCCCTTACAAATGGACCTATGTGCCCCGGGTAAGGCACAAGGCAAAAAGAGTGTACAAATTTTTTAATAATTATTAAAGACTGACAAAAATGTTCAAAAGATAAATTACTAATTTATGAAAGTAATGGGAACGAAGTCTTTCGCCTCTCAGTTGTTCAGTCCTCATTCAATAGTCGGAAAAATCCAATCTTCAAAATTGCTCTCATCTTCAACATCTTCCAAAGCATGAACTCCATGATGAGTGATCTTTAGTGGTGGTCCTCTAGCCCGGGAGCGACGCACAGCCTTCTGACTAGCAGCTGTGAAACCCAAACCGAACTTATCTGTCTTGAAAGGAAAATATGGTAGCTGACCCCATATTGTGCTTCCTCCTTCCTCGATCACAGCCTTCGCATCTTTAAGGGATGACATCCAAGACACAGGCTTGGTAATGATGGGTACAGACGTCATTGTCTTAGCTACCGCAACTTCAGGAGAAACCTCTTCAAAGTGTTGGAAAGGGGTTTCTATGAATTCACCATCTAACTCCACATAGCGGAAAGAGTTAAGGTGGCTTATCATATACTCCTCCTCACCATGAACTGTTATAATTTTACCCTGGACTGGGTATTTTAGAATTTGGTGTAGAGAAGAAGTGACTGCCCCAACGTTGTGGATCCAAGGTCTTCCCAACAAACAAGAATATGAAGGACGGATGTCCATCATATAAAATGTAGAGTTCAAAATTTATGTTCCCACCTTAATTGAGATGTCCACCTCCCCGTGGACCATCCTCTTAGAACCGTCGAAGGCTCTAACAATGATATTACTGGGCTTTAGGGTCAAACCTTCATTGTCCAATATGTCCAATGCTTTCTTTGGCAGGACATTTAAAGACGACCCGGTATCAACCAGAACGTGAGCAAGAGTGGTCCCTCGGCACTCCACCGAGACATGCAGCGCATCATTATGCTTTCTTCCCTTAGATGTTAGATCGGCATCAGAGAAGCCAAGACCATTGTCGGCGGTTAGGCTGGCTACACACTCTTGGAACTGGTCCGCGGAGGTTTCTTGAGGCACGTGCGCCGTCTTTAGGAATTTGATCAAGGCTTTGGCATGAGCCTCGGAACAGAGAAATAGGGCCAGCATGGAGATTTTTGAAGGGGTTTTCCCCAGTTGTTCTACGACATCATAGTCGCATTTCTTAATTATTTTTAAAATCTCCTCCATTTCCTTTTGGGTGGTCTTGGGGATTACCAAAGGCTGAGCCCTCGTCCTGACGGGCGCTTCTTGGATCCCCTTACCTTTATCAGCAGTAACAGCAGAGGGTACAACTTCGGGAGTAACAATTTCTTCAATCACTGGACTTCGCACAGAGATGTTGATCGGCACCAGAGTGACTTTAGGAGCATTCGAGTGTCCGAAGATTGCCCTTGGAGGAGCAATCTCCGGAGAGAAGATTCTTCCGCTACGAGTGATCTTACTCGTCCCCGCAATATTTCTTATGTCAGGAGTTTCTTCATCGGAATTCTCTTCCACTGATTCAATCTGCTTAACACCGTGGTAGAAGATCTCTCCTCTATAATTCCATGGTATTGTCTTATTGGACTTGTATGGGATAGGCCCCGACATAGTAATCTTCAGCGGTACAAACTTTAGATCGGGTGTAATCTTAACAGGTCTTTTGGAGACCATGGAAAGATTGTAGGAAATGGTAATTATAGCAACATCATTGATAGGGATTGGAGTAACAGGAGTAACAGGAGTTTTCTAAAAGAGGATTTCTTGATTATCCATTAGGCGTTGGATGCCTAACTTCAATAATGGATAGTCGGATTGTAGGGACGAACAAAAGTAACAATCTTTTTCACAGCCTGGGAAAATCTCGGCTTTCAACAAATTCATCTTGATCATTAGAAAAGGGGTCATTAGGTCATCAACAGCAGCAACATACAGATCCTCTTCAATAGCATGGGCACTGTGACCATGCTTCAGCATCGGGGCAGAAATCACATTCGGCTTTTCGGGCGCATCGAATTCCACCTCCTTGGCATATATTAAATCCTGGATCTTGTTTTTGAGGGCCCAACAGTTGTTGGTGTCGTGCCCTATGTCGTCTGAATGATAAGTACATTTAGCATTGGCATGGTAAAAAGGATAAGTTGTATTCGGATTTTGTGGCAGATGTCTCAAGGTTGTAAGGTTTAACTTCAGGAGATGGGGGAGAACCTGGGCAGGCGTCATGTTTATTTTGGTGAACTACCTAGCAGACCTTCCCCCTCTTTGTTGGTTGGTTCTGGGTTGATCATTTCTAGGCTGATCATTTCTAGGCTGATCGGCTGCAGTCTTTTGAATCATCACAACCCCCACCGTTGGCCAGAGCTCTACTCTTCCTCGACCTTTTTGAGAGTAAACAGCTGACACCTCTTTCTTGGCTGGAAAAGTTTTTTTGACGGCTGCAGAAACAGATGTATCTTTTTGAATTTTACCACTCTTGATGCCAGCTTCGACTCTTTCACTGGTCAGAATTAATTCAGTGAACCCCGCTGATGAACTCCCTATCAGGTGATAAAAGAATGGACTAGATAGCGTCCCCAAAAACATATCAACAAGCTCTCTTTCAGTCAATGGTGGTTGCACCCTTCCAGCCAAGTCCCTCCACTTTTGGGCATACTCCTTAAAGCCTTCATTAGAGACCATACCCATACTCTGTAGTTGAGTACGAGTAGGTTCTAAGTCTGTATTATATTGATATTGTCTGTAGAAGGCAGCAGCCAGGTCCTCCCAATTGTGCACGTCAGATCTTTCAAGCTGGTAAAACTAATCTAATTGCGTCCCCGAAAGACTATCTTGAAAAAAGTGGACCCATAGATCCTTATCAGAAGAATGAGGTTAGATCTTTCTGAAGTAAGACCGTAGGTGCATCTTCGGACAAGACAAACCATCGTATTTAGAAAATGTAGGCACCTTGAATTTAGGGGGAATCACAATCTCAACAACCAACCCTAGCTCTTCGAAGTCCAGCCTAGGCACTCTTTGCACTTCCATGGCTGCCAGACGCTCTTCCAGATTCTTGTACTTGTCGTCTGCAGGAGGGTACTGCTGCTCAGAATAGTCTTCATCCTCTTCTTCTTCTTCTTCTTCTTCTTCTTCTTCTTCTTCTTCTTCTTCTTCAACCTCAGACTCAGATGGTACTGCAACTCCCTTTCCTTTACCTATCCCTTCATCAGATGTTGAGGGGAAATCCAGGACCCTTCTAGCTTGGTTCTCAAATCTTCTACGCAGAGTAGCCACACCAACTCTTTTCTTTTTCTTTTTTTCTTTTTCCTTTTCCTTCTCTAACAGTGCTTTATGGTCCTCTTGACCCTTTACCAAGGTCATGAGGAGTTGTTGGAACTGCGAATTCTGCGCTTATAGATCTTTGATCGTCTGCTCTACATCCATCTTGCTGAAATAAATAGCAGAGAGATAAGGAAACCTGATGTGAAGACCTGTTTATGCATATGATGAATGATATGTATTCATGTAATGCATTCAAGGATTCAGAAATTCAAAGTTGTTGCAAACAAAAAGAACACACGTCATATTAATAAGAAGAATGTGTTAGTACATAAGTTCCCCATGGGCAGAATAAATACAAAATTCTAATGTAAAAAGATGTTGTGCATCCTATTTGGTGCAATGTACGTGTTGAGAGTCTGCTCTTCATGGAGTCGATGAGTAAGTTCCAAAACCTTCTTCTCACTGGTGTAGAAGCTGGCTTCAAAAGGATTTCGTTCTTCCTTGAGCTGTATCCAACTCTTTTGCAAATCTTCCAATGATGTTGGTATGTCAGGATGTAGGAGGGTGTATGGAACCTCTCCTTCCATAACAGGCTCTTTGACCACAGAGAGAATGTAGGGGTAAGGCATCATAAGAATCTGGGCGCGAGTTCGTACCCACTTGAGGTAAGGCTCAAGGGGGATGGAATTATTGTGTCCCAGTGTCTTACTGTCCACTTTGTTGGGCATCCTCCAAGCTCGGATAAACCTTTGTCGAAGTCCTTGAGCGTTGTTGTCGAGGTCAAAAACCAAGTCCGGAATCAGCATGTCATGAGGGCCATCCCTTCGGGCATACCCAAATTGTCTCAGAGCCAAACAGGGGTTGTAGGTAATGCCTCCCCTAATGCCAAGTAATGGGACATTAGGGAATTCCCCACAATAATCAATGATGATGACATTTTCTCGGGACAGAGAACACTAATGAACATCAGAAGGGGTAAGAGTCATTAATCGTTGTGACCACCTCAAGCCTTGTTCATTCTTCAAGACTGACTGGGGAAGGTGAGAAATAAACCACCTTGCTATAAGAGGAGTAGAGCACATGAGAACACCTCTTTTCCTCATTGTTCGTGTGTAAAATGAGTGGAGGATGTCCCCAAGCAATGTAGGCACAGGATTTTGAGATATGAAAATCTTGACAGCATTCACATCTATAAGCTAATCAGGATATGGGAACAAGACCAACCCATAGATGAGAAGTGCTACAATCTCCTCAAAAGCTTGCAGATCTATAGAATTTCAGCATTCTTGTGCCTTCTCAAACAGAAACTTTGCCAAGAAACCCTTGACACCACTTCTGGTTTCCCAATGACCTTTGATATCAGATGGTTGCAAGTGTAAGGCTTGAGCAACATCTTCAGGCTTTGGTTCTCTTTCCGTACCGTTGTAAAGTAGTTGATGGAGAATAGGAATCCTCAGGAGTTGAGATAATTCCTCCAAAGTAGGTACTAGTTGGTAATCAGGAAATGTAAAGCAATGGTGTAGGGGGTCAAAGAACTGGAAGAGAACTTTCCCCATAGTTGACCAAGTTGAGAAGTCTACCATGTCTTTCACTGAAGGGAGAATTCTCTGGAATCTTGGAAACAAGCTCCTTGAGTAGAGGAGGAATTCTCACAAGGTTGACCTGAATTGTTTTCCTGCGAAGTGATTCCATAACCTATAAAACAGGAACAAAGATGAAGATCCAAACCCTTGAAATGGTTATTGGATGCAAATGATGCTTTATGATGTTCATGATGTATGCACAAGTATATGTACAAGAAAATCACACAAGATCCTAGTTTCAGGCTTGCATGGGGTTTCATAGGTAAGTACCCTCTTGAAGTTAGTTGGCTCAACCTGCCCTATAAATAGTAACCAGGTTCTAAGGAGCTCAATATCACTGGATTATTTTATGTGTTCATTGTTTCAGTTTAGCCACTTTACTGGCGACCGAAATATTCCAAGAAAACAACCCTCAATGAGTGTAGTATCGAGTATCTACCAACTTTGGACTGCACAAAATCCGGTCATCTCACTACCCCTAAGAAAGGCCAAGATGGTCAAGTAAAGGTTCTAAAAGTCCATTAGTGCTTCATGACATCACTCAGCGGCCCCGTATTCTCTTTGATTGACTCAAAGGCTACCTGTACCCATAAATATGTCACACTAATATAGCTATTGCTTCAACCATGTAGGTATACCCCGCATAGTTTCCACAACGTATTGCTATTTACGTATGAATGTTTCCCAAATCCGGGTGGAGGATTCAAACCCAAACAAGAGAACCAAATGTAAAGCAATCAAAGCAAACAAGATAAGCATGTAAAGGTGATCTAAACCCTAAGGTTACTCCACTTTTAAAATACTCCCCAGCAGAGTCGCCAGTTATGGTGATACGGTGGGAGAACTGACTTGAGGTTTTACGTTTGTGTTTGCAAATGTTTCGGTTTAGCAAGAGTCGCCACCGACTTTTTATTTTATCCAAAGGAAAGGTCAAAAAGCATAGGAAAGACCTTTGAGATGTTTTCTTGGGTTCGGGGGGTAGATTATGAAAAAGGAAGGTGATAGTACCCTTTTCATCCATGGTTATCCATGGGCTCTTAGTTACTTGTTTAGATCACTTGCTTTTGCTTTTCAATTGTTTGAAATGGTGCTTTGTGTGTGGTTTTTGAAAATTCTTTGAAAATGCACTGAAATATTCTAAGTTATGAAATTTTTCAATCTTAAACCCTAATTTGCAAAATTAGGTTTCTTGATGAACAAGTTTCATGTTTTTACACATCTCGATGAAAAATGACCCTTGGCATTTGATTTTAACCAAAAAGTCAAAGTTTGACTTTTCAGTGTACAGTTGACTTTTGATTAGTTGACTAGAAAATTCATCTGTCAATCCAATGCAATTGAGATCTTTTGAACCTTGTGAATAGGTCAAGATGATGCCATTGAGTCCTTGAATCCATGCTTGAACCCAATTTGCCATTGGCTAGGTGAAAAGTCAGAAATTGCCCTTCTGCAGTCAAAACCCTAAAAATGACCATTTTGCCCTTTTGATGATCTGATCAAATTTCTTGAGGATTTATGGTCCAAACTTGATCAAATGATTCATATGAGCTCATAATGTTGATATGGATCAAAATTTATGAGGTTTGACTGTAAATTGGCCGCAGTTAACTTTTTCCCCAATAGAGCTGATTTTTAGGTCAACTGTCCAATTGACTGGGCAAAAGTTTAATTCAAGGCTTGAAACTTGGTATGAGCAAACTTAAAAGTCTAACATGGAGTATGAAAGTCACATTGAGTATTAGAAGTCCAAAATTCCTTGTGCAGACTCAAACCCTAATTTAGGTCATCAGTGCAAAGAGATGTCTTGAGCAGAACAAACCCTAACTTGGTCTTGAGTTCAAAGAGTCTTGTGAGGAGAAATCTTGATAAAATGAGAGGGATAATTTTGGGGTACAACACTTACAAAGAACATGTTTTGACATTGCTCCCACATTTTGAGTAGATTACCTTCGAACATTTCCCACGAGAAGAAAATCAGCTAGCAGACGCACTAGCCACAATGTCATCTATGCTTAAACTTAAATGGGAGAACGAGGCTCCCTAGATCACCATTAAATGAAGGGATGAACCAACACACTATCACGAGATTAATACTGAAGAAGTAGTGGACCAACCTTGGTTTTACGAAGTCAAGAGGTATCTCGAGGTTCAAGAATATCTTGAAGAAGCTTCAGTCAATGATAAGAAGTTCTTAAGGAGATTCTCCGCTAAATTCTTCCTTAGTAATGACATCCTTTACAAGTGCAACCATGACTCGGTATTACTTCAGTGCGTAGACAACGTTGAAGCTGAAAGGATCATGGCTGAGTTACAATAAGGCACTTTTGGAACCCATTCCAGTGGGCATACGATGGCAAAGAAAATCCTACGGGCAGGCTATTACTGGTCTACCATGGAAGCAGATTGCTATCAACACTCTCGAATATGCCACAAGTGTTAGATCTATGCTGACAAGGTGCACGTGCCTTCGGTTCGTTTCAATGTCTTGATGGCTCCTTGGCCCTTTGCTATGTGGGGAATTGATATGATTGGGGAAATAAAGCCAATAACCTCTAATGGACACAACTTCATCTTAGTGGCCATTGACTATTTTACAAAGTGGATGGAGGCAGCTTCTTTCGCTTCTGTCACCAAGAATCTTATAGCCCGGTTCATCAAGAAGAATCTCATCTGTTGTTACGGTATCCCAAAGAGGATCATTACAGACAATGGTACAAACTTGAACAATACTATGATCACCACCTTGTGCGAGCAATTCAAGATTCAGCATCATAATTCTTCCCCTTACCGGCCAAAGATGAATGGTCTTGTCGAAGCCACGAATAAGAACATTAAAAAGATCGTACAGAAAATGAAAGTCACATACAATGACTGGAATGAGATGTTAACATTCGCTCTCCATGGGTATCGTACTATAACTCGCACATCAACCAGGGTAACACCCTATTCTCTGGTGTACAACATGGAAGCTGTCTTGCCTATTGAGGTTCAGATCCCCTCTCTAAGAATCATGAATGATGTAGGTTTGAATGAAGACGATTGGATCAAGACTCGACTTGATCAGCTGAACTTGATTGATGAGAAAAGACTTACTGTTGTCTGTCATGGTCAAATGTATAAAAAACGGATGATCAAGGCTTTCAACAAAAAGGCCAGACGACAAGTATATCAAGTTGGAGATCTGGTGATCAAGCGCATCATACTACCGCAAGGTGATCTCAGGGTAAAATGGACTCCTACATACGAAGGACCATTTGTAATCAAAATCATATTCTCTAGTGGCGAAATGATCTTGACCACCATGGATGGTGATGACCTGCCGCACCCTACAAACGCAAACATAGTCAAAAGATACTATGCATAAGAGACCCTCTAGTTTGACACACCTAGGCAAAACAAGGGCATCCCAGCGAACCAAAAAGGTTCAGGCAAAAATTAGGGATAAAACAAAAAAATATGTACACCCGGCAAGTTGAAAACCCGAAAGGGTGACTTGGGAAAAAAAGGGTTTCTCGGTGGACTGAAAACCCGAAAGGACGGTCCAGGCAAAAGTTAGGGAATCAAATCGTATGACTATGTCCCGTTGGATCACCTTACGGACAACCTGCAAACTTAGAGGTTCTGATCAATTCAATCATCTTCGAACGAGGCAACAAATAGACAAGATGCTCGGAGATACAAAGGCTATAGCAGAATGGGACCCCCATGGGATTATTGCACATAGCTATCTTTTCTTTGTATTAAAATTTTCATTTTTTACGACAGTATTCTCTTACTAGAATATTTGTCTCATTGTACAAAAATACTTACTAAAATTCAATACAAAGATATCCCTTTGAAAGTGCAAAAACTATCTGTTTTCTTTACGCTTGTGTTTTGTTTACAAAAACGTCCAATGACTCATTTTTGAACATATTCATTGGAATATAATTGTTGTTTACAAATAAAATAAAAGACAATCACTGATGGCTTTAATAGGTAGGGAAATTTCTATGCTATTTCCATAATCCCCCGCAGTATGCAGTTTAATCCCCAGCAGAACAGAGCTTCCAGTTATCAATCCCCAATAGAAGTCGTCAAATTTCTCAAGATTCCCCAATAGGATTTTACAAGCAGTACACGGCATCTCCCATACAACAGAGTTTATTTCTCCAAGCAAAAATTCACCAACACTTGGACTTCACAACATGAAGACTTATACTCCATATCCTCAGCAGCAGTCATAGATTTATTTTCCCCAATCCAACAATAGTGTTGCAGATTAGCTTGCATACGCATACATTGCACCCATATATCATAAACATTGATAACACAAATGCATTATACCATACATTTCATACAACATGACTTTGCATTTTTGCTAACATTTTACCCTTTTCAGGACAAGGTTAACAACTACCATTAACATTGTTCAAAGTTTTCAGATACAGTTCAGATATGCCCCAAGACACGGATGCCATCCCGATACTCGTTCAAACTAAAGTTTTGATACAGTTCAGATACGCTCCAGACACGGATGCCATCTCGAAGCTCATTCAACTCTCAGATACAGTCAGATACAATTCAGATACGCTCCAGACACGGATGTCATTCTGATACTCATTCAGATTTCAACTTCCAGATACAATATAAATATGCTCTAGACACGGATGCCATCCTGATACTCATTCAAAATCAGCTTCCAGATACAGTTTAGATACACTCCAGACACTGATGCCATCCTGAAACTCATTTACAGTTCAGATATGCTCCAGACGCGTATGCCATTCTGATACTCATTAAAATTCTCCTTCAGATACAATGCAGATACGCTCCAGACACGGATGCCATTCTGATACTCATTCAGGCGCAATTCTCAAGATATAATACAGATACGCTCCAGACACGGACGCCATTCTGATACTCATTCTTTCAGCTTACAAATTACAATTCAACAATCACTCTTGGATGGCGTCTACAAGACCATCTCCAACAACTTTCTATTACCTCTCCAAATGGCATCTCTAAGCCTATTCCCTCTACCATCACACCGCCTAGTGCAAATTTCTAGACACTCAAGTGTCCAATCATCTTCCACCTTCGAGTCACGAATGACAAAACATGCCAATCTAACTCTTTAGGCTTAAGAAGATTGAACAGGGGAAAATGTTGTACCCCAAAATTTGCCCTCTCACTTATCAAAAATTTACTCACAAGATCTCCTTGGGCTCAAGACTACACTAGGGTTTGATCAGCTCAAGACACCTCCTTAAGCACTGATGACCAAAATTAGGGTTTGAGTTTGCACAAGGATTTTTGAACTTCCAATGTCCCATGTGACTTTCATGGATCATCATGGACCCCCAATATTACTCATGCCCAATTTCAAGCCTTGGATCACACTTTTGATCAGTCAATTGAGCAATTGACTTAAAAATCAACTGTATTGGGAAAAAAGTCAACCATGGCCAATTTACAGTCAAACTTCATAATTCTTGATCCATATAAACATTATAAACTCATATGTATCATTTTATCAAGTTTGGACCATAATTCCCCAAGAAATTTGATCAAATCATCAAAAGGGCAAAATGGTCAAAATTAGGGTTTTGACTGGGAAAGGGTAATTTCTGATTTTTGACCTAGAAAATGGTCAATTGGTTTAAGGAATGATATCAAGAGTCCAATTGCATCATTTTGACCTAATGACATGGTTCAAAACATTGCAATTCCATTGGATTGACAGATGAATTTTGCAGTCAACTGATCAAAAGTCAATTGTATACTGAAAAGTCAAACTTTGACTTTTTGGTCAAATTCAAGTGCCAAGGATCACAATTCATCAAAACATGTCAAAATATGAAACTTATTCATCAAGAAATCAAAAAGTCAAGATTTCATTTTGAAAAGTCAAAATTTCTAAACTTAGATATTTTTCTAAGTGTTTGAAATTTCATATTTTTTCATAACTTTGAGACAAATTTTCACTATGATGAAAGATGATTCAAGAGAAACTTCCAACATGTAAGTTGTAGATATCCATGAAATCTAACACTTTTCTTTACATAACTCCTTCCAAAAATTCCTGGATCTCAAGTTATAATTTTATGAACATGTGGTCATGAAACTAAACACTTAGTGAAATTTTGCCCTAATTTGGTCAGGATTTTGACCTAACTTCATGGCACTTTTTCATATATCTCCAAGGGGAATCTTCAAAATAAATTCAAAGATGGGTTGTATAGCACATTGCAATCATTCCAAAATGTCCAAGAACTCTTTGAGATCATTCTTGAGGAGGGAGAATCAAAGAGATGAAGTTAGGGTTTTGTCACTTGAATCATAAGGCATTTTGTGATGAACGAGAATTCAATTTCAAACCTATGCTGCACAATCTTGTTTTTCAGGCCTCTAAACCTTAAGATCTCTCCATAATCAGAAGATCACACTTGCTTTTGAGCTATTATCCACTTGATTCATGCTTTATCCAAGTTGCATTTCCATTAATGGCACAAAGTAACATTACCATTCTAGTAAAGTGGCTTTAATCACAAAGTCAACTTATCTTGAGCTTTGCATTTGTTCTTTCTTCACAAGCATCCTATACACAATCAGATAAGCATGTTTAAAGTGCCTAACCACTTTAGATATCCTTGTACCTTGCCTTGGAACAATGCTTGTCAAGCTTGCTTCAAAAACAAGCCAAAAAGCCATAACATGTGAACTTGTACTTCTGATCACCCAAGCTCTCAAAACCTTTTCATATACATTGAGACACTATTATGCAACTTAACAGACAATTTTTGCAAGCCTGAAACTCTCTCAATTTCCCTCTAGCCAGAAATTGCACACAAACTCCATTTTTGTGTAGGTTCTGACCTTGAACTTGTATCTTCTATTTCCCTCGTGCGTTCTTTGACCTTTTAGTTCCTAAAGCTCCTATACATCAAATATAACTTGTCCATGTCCCTATTACACGACTGTAACATCATCTTCCTCAACTTCCATAGCCAAAAACAAAGCATTACAGTTGGACTTCTCCAAGTCATTTCAGCCACTCTCAATTCAAGCAAACCATTGCATTAGCTTCCTAGGACCTCAAGGAAGCTAACCTGATCATCACCACTTCCTGAAACAAGCTCAAACTCCAATCACGATTTCCAGTTTTTAGGTAAGTTTTCTCAACTTGGAACTCTTCATACAGGCATCATCAATAGTTTATTTGTGAATAAAACATGTAGATATCATTACCCTGAAGCTAACCATGTCCTTAGTTTCCATTAATTTTTCTTGAGCTTAGAGAATTTTGAAACTAAAATTTCTGAAATTTTTAGGGTTCATATTAGGGTCATTAAAATTCTTGTTTATCTTTGATCTATAGTTTTAATACTATACATTTCTGGAATAGTGAGAAAATTTTCTACAAGTTTCATGTTTACAGTTTTCATTTTTGATGAGAAATAAGCAAGTTACAGTTGGTCTGGATGGAGGTTGAAGATGAAGTCTTCAGAACACGTTTTACCTTACATATTTATTGTTTCATTTGTATTAACGGATGTATAGTCACCGTAGTGGTAGAAGCACGCGCCTGTAACCTATGGGACATGGGTTCGAGTCCTAGTGGTACCCTTTTCATTTTTCACATTTTCATTTTCTGATTTTTGTTAGTTTTTGGCAGGCGCTGGACCCTTTGGGCCTGGCTTGTTATTGTTTTTGCTTACTAACCTCCCTATTGACCAATGGCACCCTTGGCCCAAGTTTGTTTATTTTTTTTATTTCATTTTTATTTTCTTAAATATATTTTTTAAATGCGAAAAAATCATAAAATACAAAAAAATGATATATTTATATTTTGACTTAGTTTATTTTATTTTTTCTCACAAAAATAATTTTATTTATTATACTTTATTTACTTTTTACTTATTATCTTGTAAATAAATAAAATTAGGTTATTAGTTATTTTCTTTCATATTAATTTAAATACATTATTTTTTATATAAAAAAGACTAAAAATATTTTATAATACTATAAATATTTTTAAAGATACAAATACTAAAAATACTTTTCTTAACTTATTTTATTTTGATTAATTTATAGAATTAGGGTTTCACTTAAAATCTTTTCTTAATAAAATTCAAATTCAATTAATTATTTTCTTTATTTAATTAGGTTAGGACAAAATCTTTTTTTCATAAAAAAACAAATAAAACTCATTTTCTTTACATTTTGCATCCTTGTACATTCATTTTTATACTTTGTATTTATTTAATTCCTTTTATATTTACTACCATTTTAATAGGGTTGTAATAGACTAATTAGTTTAAATTCTTGCAATCCCCATTCACAAATTGTATACCACCTCCCCTCCCCACGAATGTTGTAATAGCGTAATAACTTTAAATTTCGCAATTTATCGCTTTTATATAACATGCTAGTAATTAGGGTTTGTATGGAAATACTAAAACCAATATTTAGAAAACCCTAATTCAAGACAAAAACATGTATGAAAATGATACACTTGCATACAATCACCCTTAGGGTTATTCCACTTGGTTGCCTATTACAAAATGGCCATATTACGCATGTAAGGTATCTTAGCAAAAACAAGCAAATACAAGATCATAGTCCCTCGACGACGCTATCTAAGTTGCCTTACAAATGATCTTAGTCCCTCAAAAAGAATGCTAAGATACCTTGCAACATTGCTAATCATGGTTACACGATGACCCACGCCCGTCCCGTTTACATCCAAAGATAGTGTTGCTTACCAAATCAATGGTAAGACAACAATGTCAAAGGAAAAGGAAATGAACAAGAAAGAAATTTGAGTAGGTAGATTGCTCCTAATTACTTTCTCCATTTCAAAAACAAACATCCTTGCTATTTTCAAAAACAAACACCTACACTTTCAAAATATCTTACAAAACTTGAAAACATTTTCAAAAGATCAACATCTTTGTATACATTCTTACAAACAAGAATCATTACAAATATTCCCTAAACAATGGCCTATATACAAAATACTTTCAAAAACCACACAAAGCATAATTTCAAACAAAAGCAAGTGATCTAGCAAGTAACTAAGAGTCCATGGATAACCATGGATGAAAAGGGTTCTAATACCTTCCCTTTTCATAATCTACCCCCGAACTCAAGAAATAATCTCAAAGGTCTTTCCTGTGGTTTTTCACCTTTCCTTTTGGATAAAAGAAAAGTCGGTGGCGACTCTTGCTAACCGCAACATTTACGACCAAACGCAAAACCTTAAAGTTAGTTCTCCCACCGTATCACATAATGCAATTCCATGAGTCCTAAGTAGTCGAGAAGGATCGATTAGGCGTATGCCTCTTTGTTCCGAGCACTTGCACACTTTCTGTATAACTTGACCATTCATAGTGTTCATCTTCACTCATGGATTTTAGTTTGATACGTGTCAAAATCGCTTTCTCAAATAATGGACGAGAAAGGTCTTGTTTAGTGCATGCCTTTCATTATCCCGAGTGTTTGGGTACCTGCTATATGGTTTCAGGTCCGGATACTTGTGTCAGATAAAAATAAATCTTAACCCATAAAACTCCAATTTCTGCCTCACGACAACTCAAACTGTTTTCATGCAGAACATGTTATATCCAATCTATCGCAATATAAACTAACTCTTAAGCCTCCCATGCGCGAGCATAAAGCTACGGTTAACTGCTAGAATATGATCCAAGCTAATTCATTTTACTTTAATACAAACAAATTCTTAAGGCTCCCATACACGAGCATACAAGCAAAGTTTAACTGCTAGAACGTGATCTTAACATCATTCAGTAAAATCTACCAACAAACACATATTTTCTACCATGAACTATGAAGCTCTGATTTTCTCAATCCACCATAAGAATACATAGGCACGTCACTTCGAAATCTTAGCGAGCACATTAACTAAAATTTTATTTATTCCCCTGAATTAAAACCTTTAAAAGCAAATAATAATCATAGAAATCGCAAGTAACTTTTAGATAACACCCTTATACACAAAATGATCAAAATGGTTCCCGTTGAGTACAATAGATGTGATGGGTGCTAATACATTTCCCTAATCTAATCGACTCTCAAATCCAAATTTGGTTGCGATGACCATTCTCCTTTCACTTTTAGGGTTTTATTGATATTTTCACTTTTCTTTGGAATAAATAAAGTTGAGTGGAAACTCTGTCTTTATTTCGAGTGTTCCTTAAGCTCGTGTATTTTTTGCAATGTAACAGTCCTTTCACTTTAAGGTACTTTCCACCAACTTAAGTCTTTCCTTTCAAGAATTTTTTATTTCCTTATGCCGATGATTGATAATCCTATTATCATAAAGAGTGATCCAGAGGATAGTTTTTTTTCCTTTTTAAAAAGGGGGATGAAGTCTGAATCACATTATCTCTCTTTTTCTAGTGTGGACTTTAAACTAGAAGTTATATCTCAAACTGATGATTTGGGAATGGAAGGGAAGTTTGAAGGGTCTCTTTTAGATGGAGCTCTTTCTAAGTGTTCCTTAGATCTTTGGGTTTCTTGTCTTCTTATCGCCAGTGTTAAACATTCAACAATGACTGGAGGAAACCTCCCTCTTATTTTCACACCGTGTTAGGTGTTGGTCATGTTGATGTGTATCCCTCTCCCAATTTCCTGATTAGGTGATCATTTGGAGTTTAATTTGGTTTTATAGATTTTAGGGTTTCAACTTATTTTATTATATGTGAGGATTTTGGTTAGGTTTAGGATATTTTGAGGAGTGGATTAGTTTTAGGAGGTCATTTAGATAAGCCCACTGGTTTTTATTTAGGGTTTGGGCCTCTCATTGCCGCTGCCGTCGTTGTGATTTGATTTTTTGGTGCGACATCAGTTTGAATGTTTTTTTTGTGTGTGTGTGTGTGTGTATGTGTGTGTGTGTGTGTGTGTGTGTGTGTGTGTGTGTGTGTGTGTGTGTGTGTGTGTGTGTGTGTGTGTGTGTGTGTGTGTGTGTGTGTGTGTGTGTGTGTGTGTGTGTGTGTGTGTGTGTGTGTGTGTGTGTGTGTGAAAGAGAGAGCTAAGAGTGAAGGCTAAGAGAGTGAATATGAAAAATAAGGAATGAAACTCTTTTTTTCCCTTCAAATTCAGCTTAGCCTTCTGGGTCTCTCAAAGCCCAGTTCCTCTTTTATTTATTCTACACCCATAAACACTATTTACACCCTCTTTTGTTGGTTGAAATTATTAAGGGTTCGGGCCTCAAAGGCCCAGCTCGCTTCTGGTATCTTTTACACCTTTTTCATTCTTTACACCTCCTAGTTGGTCCTTTGATCATCATTGGTCCTCTAAAGCCCATTTTGTTTTTGGACTTAGCCCCCATAATTTCTTTTAGGTTTTTTTTTTCTTGTTTAGGATTTTCCTTAAGAGATTAGTTTTGCCTTGAATTAAATTTGTTTAATTTTGTTTTTTGTAATAAAATAGGATATTATTTTTTGGATCATGGTTGTATTTTTGGCATTTTTTAATTCATTTTTGTTTAATTTTGATTGAATTGATTGATTGGCCAATATTTGTAATATAAATCATTTCCCACCATTTTGTTTAGTCAACTAATTAGTTCTTTTAATTAGTTAGATGATTAAATATTGAACCCTTTAGAATTTATCTATTTAATTAATTCTTTTTTTAGTAAAATGATTAAATTTGAAACATTAGGAAGTTATTATTGGATAAATACTTGAATTAGAAAGAAGAAAAAAAACCTTTGGGGTTGTGTAAAAATAAAGTGTCATTATCTTGATTGTTCAACTGTGAACTTGTAAATTTACTCCCTTTTTACATCATAATCAAACAAACATCATTTTCATAACAAATTGAGATGAAAAAGGACTTGTTAGGCATATGTCTCTCACTTCCCCATGTATTTAAATACCGTTTATGTAGTTTGACCATTTGAACGCTTATCTCCTTTTATAAAATACTTAATCTGACGCAATCAAATTGCATGAGTCCTGAGTAGTGGAGAAGGAACAATTGGGCGTATGCCTCTTTGTTCTGAGCACTTGAACACTTGTCGTATGACTTGACCATTCACAGTGTTCATGTTTACTCATGGATTTTAGTTCGATATGTGTCAAAATATCATTCTCAAATAATGGATGAAAAAGGTCTTGTTAAGCATATGTCTTTCATTATCTCGAGTGTTTGGATACCTTCTATATAGTTTCTAGTTCGGATACTTGTCTCTGACGAAAATTAATCTTAACCCATCAAAGTCTATTTTTTGCCTCAGGGCAACTCAAACTTTTTTCATACACGTGCATATTATATACATTCTATCGCAAAATAAACTAATGATTAAGCCTCCCATGTGTAACACCTCAAATTCTAGATTAATTATTTATTTAATTAATTTAGTGTAAATATATGAGTCTCTGAAGTTTTTGGTATATATGATGTTTTTGTGATTTGTGTTAGTCTCTGTGACGGTATACGATGTGTATTTATTATGCATCTGTGATGCAATAGTGATAACTTGATGAATAAGATGGTTAAGATGATGAATTGTGGGGTATAGGATGGGATAATCAGAAGGTTTAGACTTTAAATAATTAGTTTAGAATTATTTAGATTTAAGAGTGATAATTTAGAATTATTTGGATTTAAATAAATAGAATAATATGTGATGTAGAGAAAATAAGGGAATTGTGGTCATTAGTGAAGGATAAGTGGGGTGTGATGTGAAGTTCATTATTAGGGTTCTAAGAGAGCAAGTTTGGTATAAGGATAAGGTTTTGGATTTTACACGCTCATTCTGTCTGATAGAATTGGGAAGAACGCTGTGGAGAAAAGAGAGCTAAGGCACAAATAGGCAAGAAGAGCATAGGAATCCTGGTAGATCACGAAGAGGAATTGATCTCTAGCAATAATCTTAAGGTCAGTGGAGTTTTATCATTGTTATTATATTTGATTTAAGGTTTAGATGATTGGTAGATTGCCTTAGGTTTTTGTAGATGCTAATTTGGTATTGTTTGATGAGAAATTAATGAATTGATGATGGATAATGACTTATAATTTATGTATAATGAGTATAGAATTAGAGGTTGTTGATAGCTGATGAAACCTTGTGATTAGATGGTGTTTTATGACCTGTAATGTGATGAAACCGAAGAAGATTTGGACTAGTGTATTGCAGAAATTGCAACAGGAAAATCATGTTTGTGCATCATCGTCGGGCGATGAAAGTAGTGTCGTCGGGTGACATATTCATTTTTGGTCGTCGCCAGGCGAGGACGAGGCAATGGAAAAGGTGGAAAAAGGATGACTCTTATTGAGTGCGTCTCTTATAGCGTCTCCAGGAGAAGCGGGCGTGAAGGTTGCATTGCTAGGCGACAGGGGTGTGTCGTCAGGCAACAGATTGCAAATTTGGTTGGTTGTGTCAGACAATCTTAAAATGGTTATAACTTTAGTTCTAGAGCTCAGATTGAGGTGTCATTCAGAGTGTTGGATAGCTAACACAATGAACTTTTATTATATGGAGAAAAATGAGACTTAATGAGTATATCTCTAAGAATTATGTTAGAATAGAATTAGGGTCCCCGTGTTGAATCGCAATGATGTTTTGTTTATGATGATGTTTTTCTTATGATGATGATGTTATGATGTTGTGTTGATTACTATGATGATTTTATCATGTTGTGTTGATTACTGTGATGATTTTATGGTGTTGTGTTGATTGGTATGATGTTATGATGATGTTTATGATGAATCATGAATGATGATGCATGTTGACTAGCTGTGGTCGTATTAAATATGTTGTTTCACATCATTGCATTCATGGCATATTCTAGGACTCCAGCCCAGTGAAATTAGGACTTCGGTCCAGTGAAGATGATAGGAAGATTGTCTAGTGAAGGCAACAATCCCATAGTATGGATTGGGTGCAATAGTGAAGTGCTTTAGTTCCAAGCAAAAATTGTTCCTATGTTGGGGATCTTTAGAGATAACGATGACTCAGTCATCAGTGAAGTTTTGGTACCACATGCATGAGTTTATGATATTGCATTACATTCTATGTGACATTTCATAATGATTTATTTGTGATGCATTGATGATACATTGTATATGATGATATGTGTTTGTGTATTGATGAAGTGGTGAAGGTGTGAGTATAACATGATGATATGATGATGTGTGATGCCTTGCTTATGTGTATATTTACTATGTCTATTCCTTATGTATTATATAATGATTATGATTTACTCACCCTTTCTGTTTGAATGTTGCCTCCACGTGGTTAACATGCAGGTGATTGAGAATAGTCTGTAGGAGCATTAGAGGATAAATTTGAAGTGCGTTTATTTGCTTTTGTTGAATAAAGGGAGTCTTGCTATAATATGTAACATCAGGGTTGGATCGAATGATTGGAACTAATGTTTTTTGTTTTGTTTTAACATGTTGAGCCACCCTACGTGGTACTCGAGATGTTTTGATTTATAAGTATGAGTTATGAAGTATGACTAATTTTATGAAGTACTATGATGAAGTGCTTTGAACTATGATTTCCGCTGCCATGATTCGAAGAACTAAATGTTGATTCTATGTTGTTAAAATTTTTGAAAACCCGTGTTACAGAGTAGGATGTATTGTTGTGAAGTTTTATATGAACATGTGACACCGTTGTTTGGTGATATACTATGATTTATTTATTAGAATAATTATGAATACTCCTTGGGGTTTATAAGGGTGTTACATTAGTGGTATTGGAGCAGGTCAGTCTGTTCGGCCAGGTTATTAAGTCTGTAGTGTGTGACAGTGGAATACTGTCGAGATAATTTCTAACCATTGTGATTGTTATTGACGTGAAACAGAGAAATGGATGGAAGGAATGATGATGCACTTGTTGCTGCTTTGCTGGTTGTTGCTCAAGCTGTGCAACATCAGCCTAATGATAGATCTCGTGTTTTGGAGATGTTCCAGAGGAATCATCCTCCTATTTTAAAGGGTAGGTTTGATCCTGGTGGAGCACAAATTTGGCTCAAGAGACACAAAAGGTACATTTTGGTACGCATCAATTGGTGGAGGAAGCTGATGACTGGTAGGTTGGTACTCGTCAGAGACTGACAACTCTAGGTAAAGTGATTACTTGGGCTGTGTTCAACATGGGATTTCTGAGGAAGTATTTTCTTGAGCATGTGCGCGGGAAGAAAGAGATTGAGTTTCTTGAGCTGAAACAAGGAAGTTTGACTATGATGGAGTATGCTTCAAAGTTTGTGGAACTAGCAAAGTTTTATCTGCATTATAGTGAAGAAACTGTTGAACTCTCAAAGTGTATCAAGTTTAAAAATGGTTTACATCCGAAGATCAAGCGGGAGATTGGGTATCAGCAGATTTGTGTGTTTTCAGAGTTGGTGGGCAGCTGCAGAATATATAAGGAGGAGGATAAAGCTCATCCAGCTCACTATAAGAGTTTGAACAAGAAAAGAGGAAGGAAATATCAAGATCGTAAGAAGCCTTATGATGCCCCATCTAATAAAGAGAAACATAAGGCTTATGATGGGAAAAAGATAAGTGGAGGAGGATCTCCCTCTTCTATCAAGTGTTATAGGTGTGGTGAACAAGTTCCTTGATCCAATGAATGTGAGAAAACGGTGCTGAGGTGCTACAAGTGTGGTAAATTCGGTCATCATGCTCCTAAATGCAAGAACGATGGTCCAACTTGTTTTAATTGTAGAGAGTATGGTCATATCAGTATTCATATCAGAAACCAAGGTAGAATGTTATTGCTCTTACCAATGGTAGAGTATTCGTGCTAAGTGGATCAGAGGAACCTAAGAAGGACAACTTGATTCGAGGTACTTGCTTTATTAATGATGTTGAATTGGTTTCTATTATTGATATTGGTGCTACTCATTCGTTTATTTCTCTTGAATGTGCTACTAAGTTGGAATTAAAATTATCTGATATGAATGTTAGTATGGTGATAAATACTCCTGCTAATGATTATGTTACTACTACTTACATTTGTTTGAAGTGCCTTTTGACTATTTACGGCAAGATTTTTGTAATGGATTTGGTGTGTCTTCCCTTACACCAAATTGATGTGATTCTTAGAATGAACTGGTTGGAGTTCAACTATGTTCATATCCATTGTTATAATAAGAGTTTGAGGTTCCCTATGTTTGGTGATAATGGAGAATTGATGATGTTGACCGCTAAGCAAGTGAATGAACTTTTGAAGGATGAAGCCTTGATGTTTGGGATGTTTGCGTCGTTGCAAGTTGATGGTAAAGATGAAAATATGGAATTATAGGCTGTCTATGAATTTCCAGAGGTGTTTCCAGATGACATCGATAATTTACCTCCTGAATGTGAAGTGTATTTTTCAATAGATTTGGTGCCAGGTACAACTATGGTGTGGATGGATCCTTATAGAATGTCAGCTTCAGAGTTGAGCGAGTTGAAGAAACAATTTGAAGAGATGCTCGAGAAGATGTTCGACCGAGTGTTTCATCGTGGGGTGCTCCAGTGTTGCTAGTTAAGAAGAAATATGGAAGTATGAGGTTGTGTGTAGATTAGACAATTGGGTAAAGGAACAATTAAGAACAGGTATCAATCAATGATTTAATGGATCAGTTGGTGGGTGCTTGTGTTTTCAGTAAGATTGACTTGAGGTCAGGTTATCATCAGATTCGAGTTAAACCAGATGATATTTCGGAGATAGCTTTTCAAACGATTTATGGCCATTATGAATACATTGTGATGTCGTTTAGTGTATCTAATGCGCCGGGTGTTTTTATGGAATATATGAATATAACTTTTCATTCATATTTGGATAAGTTTGTTATGGTGTTTATTGATGATATTCTGATCTATTCTAAATCAGAAAAGAACATGTAGAGCATTTGCGGATGGTGTTGTAATTGTTAAAGGAAAAGAATGTGTATGCAAAGTTGTCAAAGTGTGAATTTTGGCTAAAGGAAGTTAGTTTTCTTTGTCATGTGATTTCTAGTGGTGGAATTGTTGTGGATCCTTCTAAAGTTGATGTTGTTTGTAGTGGGAGGTTATGAAGTCTGTAGTCGAGGTTCAAAGTTTTCTTGGTTTATCAGGTTACTATTGAAGGTTCATTGAAGGATTTTTTAAGTTGGCATTATCGTTGACTCAGTTGACTCAAAAGGGTCAAGCTTATGTGTGGGACGTTACATGCGAAGAAAGTTTTGTAGAATTAAAGAGGTTGACGACCATTTTAGTGTTAATTTTGCCTAATCCGAGTGAGTCTTTTGTGGTGTATTGCAATGTGTCTAAGATGGAACTTGGTGGTTTGCTAATGCAAAATGGACAAGTTGTTGCTTACGCTTCTAGACAACTCAGAGTTCATGAAAGGAATTATTCTATGCATGACTTAGAATTAGCAGCAGTGGTGTTTGTATTAAATATTTGGAGACATTATCTTTTTGGTTCTAAATTCAAAGTGTTCAGTGATCACAAGAGTTTGAAGTACTAATTTGATCAAAAAGAGTTGAATATGAGACAAAGAAGGTGGCTTGAATTGTTAAAAGATTATGACTTTGATTAGAGTTACCATCCTGGAAAGGCAAATGTAGTTGTTGATGCATTAAGTGGGAAGTCACTGCATATGTTGATGCTTATGGTTCGAGAGTTGGAGTTGATCAAGAAATCCAGAGACATGAGCTTAATGTGTGAAGAAACTTCCAATAGTGTGAAGTTAGGAATGTTGAAACTGACTAGCGGTATAATAGAAGAAATCTTAGAAGGTCAGAAGTTTGATTTGAGGTTAGTCGATCAATTAACTTTGATTAACCAAGGTAAAGGATATAAGTTCAGAATCTATGACAATGGTGTAATGAGGTTTGGCAATAGAGTGTGTGTTCCAGATATGCCAAATCTTAAGAAGAGTATTCTTGAGGAAGGACATAAAAGCGGGTTGAGTATTCATCCCGGTGCTACGAAGATGTATCAAGACTTGAAGCAGTTATTTTGGTGGTCTGGTATGAAGAAGGATATCGCTAAATTTGTTTATGCTTGTTTGACTTGTCAGAAGTCAAAAATTGAACATTAGAAGCCTATGGGTCTTATGCATCCATTGAGTATTCCAGAACGGAGGTGGGATAGTGTTTCCATGGACTTTGTGTCTGGTTTGCCAAAGACTACTAAAGGCAATGATTCGATTTGGGTGATTGTGGATAGGTTGAATAAGTCGTCTCATTTCTTGCCAATTAAGATCAATCATCCTATAGGGAAGTTAGCTGAAATGTATATTGGAGAAATTGTGAAATTGCATGGAATAACCTATAGTATTGTGTCAAATAGAGATATGAGGTTTACGTCAAAATTTTGGACTGGGGTTGTACAAGAGATAACTGCAAAGATAAAGATGATCCAAGAGAAGATAAAGGCTTCTCCGAGTCATCAAAAGAGTTATCATGATAAGAGGATAAAGGACCTTGAGTTCAAGAAAGATGATCATGTATTTTTTAGAGTAACTCCGATAACCAGTGTTGGTAGAGCTTTGAAGTCGAGGAAACTTATGTCGCATTTTGTTGGTCCGTATCAGATATTAGGGAAGATAGGTAAAGTGGCTTCTCACATTAATTTTATGTCGTCACTTGCGAATCTGAATGACGTGTTTCATGTCTCTCAGTTGAAAAAGTATATTCCAAATCCTTCGCATGTGATTCAAATGGATGATGTACATGTGAGAGATAACCTGGCTGTTGAGGCATTACTGTTACGAATAGAAGGATGAGAGGTGAAACAATTTCGAGGCAATGACATTTCCTTAGTGAAGGTATCACGGGGCAGACTAGCTGGTGAAAGTTGGACTTAGGAACGTGAAGATCAGATGAGAGAGTCTTATCTGATGTTGTTTCCGTTAGGTAATTTTTTAGGGAGAAAATTCGTTTAAGTGTGGGATAGTTATAATACCTTGAATTCTAGATTAATTATTTATTTAATTAATTTAGCGTAAATATATGAGTCTCTATGAAGTGTTTGGTATATATGATATTTTGGTGCTTTGTGTTAGTCTCTGACGGTATATGATGTGTATTCGTGATGCATCTGTGATGCAATAGCGATGACTTGATGAATAAGATGTTTAAGATGATGAATTGTATGGTGTGGGATAGGATAATAAGAGGGTTTAGAATTTAAATAATTAGTTTAGAATTATTTATATTTAATAGTGATTATTTAGAGTTATTTGAATTTAAATAAATAGAATAATTTGTTATGTAGAGAAAATAAAGGCATTGTGATCATTAGTGAAGGATAAGTGAGGAAATGATAGGAAGTTCATTATTAGGGGTCTAAGAGGGCAAGTTTTGTATAAGGAGAAGGTTTGATATTTTACACGCTCATTCTATACGATAGAATTGGTGTAATACAGTGGGAGAACTGACTTTTTTGGTTTTATCCAAATGTGTGGATAGCTAGAGACGCCACTGACATTTCTTTTATTCAATATTTAGGAAAGGTGAAAAGAACAGGAAAGACCTTTAATATATTTTGAGTTCGAGGGGTAAGTTATGAAAAGGGAAGGTGTTATCACCCTTTTCATCCGTAGTTATCTACGGGCTCTTAATTGCTTAGCTCACTTTTGAAAACTTGCTTTGTGTGATTTGTTTGAAAATGTTTTGAAATGCAAATGTAAGGCTAACTTTGTAATAATTTTTGTATCAGTCCTCAAGAATGTATACAAAGCGTTTTTTGAAAATATTTGTTTTGAAAGTGATGTGTAAAAAATGTTTTGGAAAGGTTGTGAGCAAGCAATTAGGAGTTCTTACCCACTAAAGTATTTCTTGTTATTTTCCTTCTCCTTTGGAGATAGTGCCATCCATACCATTAGTTGGTAGGTAGCCCTATCTATTGAACAGAAAGGGCAGGCGTAGGGTCATCGTATGGTCATCGAAGGCAATATGTAAGGATAATTTAGCAATTGTATCGACGGGACTATCATCATTTTGTTCGTGGGGATTAGATCATTTTGTAGGCAGCTTGAAGGGTCATCGAGGGATTATGATCTTTATTCAAAAGGGACTATGATGATTTGATCGAGGGCTTTTGCTAAAGTATCCCCACTTTCGAGGGATATGACCATGTATTCGTAAGGTAACAAGAGAGGTTAACCTAGAGGTGAAAGTGTGCGAGGTGTTTATTTTTGGTTATATTATCTTGAGAATTAGGGTTTTCTATGTCGTTTTTAGTCTTTCCATGCAAACCCTAGTTACTAGCAATTAAATATGTACATAAAAATTAAGTGCGGAATGTAAAACCTGAGCTATTACATGGTTTTGGGAGAGATACATAGGTATAGAAATTTGCAGGAAAAATAAACCTACGCTATTACATCCTCGGAACAGATACATAATTAGAAAAAGTGTGAGAAAGTAAATCTACGTTATTACATCGATAGTGCAATCTATACAGTTTGTCTAATAAAATTAAATAGCAAAAAGATGAATAATAAAAAGAATGTTAAAATGCTTTTGTGGTTTTTTTTAGAAAATAGCTTAAATGATAATAGTAATTAAAAACCTAATTCTAATTAATTTTAATATTAAAATGAAAATTTTAATTAATTAATTAAATATTAAATAAAAAAATAAGAAAAATTTAATTACTAACTAAAACCCTAATCCTAATTTGTTAATATTAAAAAAAAATTAGATTAGTTAATTATTAATTAAAAAATAATTAGTAAAATATGATTAAAAATAGGGTTAGTAAAATAAGGAAAAAAGAATTGCATGGGATGGATGTTGAACCCACGCCCCTAGCTTTACAGATTGCCTTCCAACCACTACGCCAGTGCTACTTTTGTGTTTAGGAATATGAACTAATCAATATAATATTAACTTGTGTGTTAGTTTGGAAGAACAACGGAAATTTTACAAGACGTAGGGATCGAACCCACACCCTTCACGTTACATGCCCGCGTCTCCAACCAACTGCATTGCGTTGCGTGTTTGTTATAAAATAGAAACAGATAAATATATAATAAAATCAAGTGAATTAGGGAAGCATCGGAGCCCTAGCTCTGTTCGTCTTCTCCGGTGAGAAGATTTTCCAACCTACAAAAATAGCAAGATTTAGATCATAAAAGGGACCTTATCCCCCTAATTTAACCCTTGTGGATCCAATGGAGGTGTTAGTGTGGCCTGAAAATGATTGTAATATTAGATACAAAGAAAAAGTTCCAAGTTGCCCTAACAATGGCATCTCACGATCCCTGCGTCAAAGCTTGCAATTAATGGATCAAAATAGTCCTAAGATGATCATGAACATGTATACATGCATCAAATTAATTAAATATGCATAGATTAAAAGTTTTAGATTCACGAAAACTACCAAACTGGTGATGTTAAGATATGATGATCTAGCACGCTTCAGGCTTCAAGGATGGATGGGATGAAGTCCAGGGAACTTCAGGAACACGATGAAATGCTCGGAATGGATTGAAAGTAGTTGCACACAAGGTTTTTAGTTTGCCCTAGTTTTGACAATTTTTAGATTTTTTAGGACTTGCTCTTGAGGCCAATTTTCGTGTCCCTCTTGGTCTGAAGATGTCATGTATTTATAGTGGAAGATTTAAGTCAACAAAAGTGACTCAAATATTTTGTATTTCATGATCAAATATTTCATGATTTGAGTTTCATGATCAAATATTGATAAAATTACAAAAGGTTTGAATTTCATGATCAAATATTTGATTGAAGTTTTGCATGAAATCTTTCTTTTTTAGGCCAATCTCATATCAATCACATTTTTTGCAAGTTGTCATCAGCTTTTTAGACTTATGATTTGATTCAAAGATAGATCCACATGCCTTATATCATTTATTTGACATTTAATTTGCATTTAAATGAATAAAATCCAAATAAAAGAAATAAAAATTTTAAAAAATATGCTAATGGATTTAGAGGTCTAATATGAGGTTAGAAACATATTTGGACCTTAAAAGATAGGACCATTAGCCCAAAAATTCAAATTTGCTCAATTTGAACTTCATGCATTTTCAAAAAAATTTCCAACTTGCACAATCATAACTCTCTCAATTTTATCATATTAAAGTGATCTTGGACTCTTTGGAAAGCTCAAGATATCTCCTACAACCTTCATGTTGGTCATTTTTCCATTTGAAGCCTTTATCTTGATGTAAAGTGCCTCGACAAAAAGTGTCTTTTTGCTGACTTTTAAAATGACCTGTAATATTTTGGCTCATATCTCTCAAATGAAGAATTTTAGGCCTTGAGCTTAGAGAGACAAAGTTGTAGATAATTGAATTAACTTCAAAATGAGCTTTGGTTGATAAATTTCTGATGAAGTATGTGAAAGTTATGCTTGGTCAAATTTCAATTGACTTCTCCTTAAGAAAACCCTAATTTAGTAACTTTTGACTTTTGATGAATCTTGAGTTTTCTTTATGAATCATGATCAAACCTTGATCAAATGATGAATGTGACTTCAAAATGTTGATGTTGACTAAAAATCTTAAATTTTGACTATAAATTGGTCAAAGTTGACTTTTTGTCCAATACAATTGATTTTTAATCATCTGGCTAATTGATTGAGCAAACTTGTGCTGCAAGGCTTGAAATTTTGCATGAGGGTACCTTGATACATATGAGAAACCATGAAATCAACTTGAGGCATTATAAGTCCAATTTCCTTTGAGAAAATTAAATCCCTAGTATTAGGTCACTGCTTAGGAGAAGGGTTTGTCTGGTCAACCCTTGAGTAGTCTTGAGTGTTTGAGACTTTCATGAGCATGAAGAAGTATCTTGAATTAATTTGTCTTGAAAATAGAAGGGCAAATTTTGGGGTACAACAATCTGGGAAGAACGATGTGGACAAAAGAGATCTAGGGCACAAAGAAGTAAGAAGAGCATATGAATCACGGTAGATTACAAAGAGGAATTGATCTCTAGCAATAATCTTAAGGTATGGGGAGTTTTATCATAGTTATTATATTTTATTTAAGGTTTATATGATTGATAGATTGTGTTGTACCCAAATTTTTTCCCTTAAGATTCCTCTATCATCTCATATCAACTCAATCACAACAAGATCACACTAGGGTTTTGTTCTTTTCCCCATCTCTAGGTTTGCTTATAAGGAATCACCAAGCACCTTGATTTTTATATTGTAATCATATTTATCTTGTGTTGATTAAATTTTAACTAACAAATACAATGAATATTTTCCCTAACTGATGATTCTATAGGTTCATGAGTTTATTTCCATGCCTTCTTCAACAAAGTTTAATTGAGATTCAAGCTTCATAATTGGAGATACTTTGAATTAATATCATGACAAGGTCTACTATGATTCATAATTCCTCAATTAGTCAAAGAAAATCAAAAGATGCAAGAGTTGATTAAAGAAGTTTGACCTAATTGGACAAGTTCTTGATTCCTTGGTCACAAGTGCATAACTCTCTCAATTCTTAATATTTGGAGGTGTTTTTTGTTTCTATGGGTTCTTATTATCACCCACAACAACTTATATTCACATGGAAAGAGTTATTGTGCAAGGAAGATTGTCAAAATTGAAAGGGTTTTCCAAGTCATTTTGGTGCTCTAGGAGCTAGGGTTTTGAACTTCCCATGGCTATATCTTGCTCATCTTTTGGTATTTTTGAGTGATTATAAATACATTTTTCTCTTTAAATATTTATCAATCAATCAATTCAAAAGCTTCAAGAGAATTGTATGTGGAATATTCCTAATGATGAAGAAAGATTACAAGTCCTCTAGATAGGCCGTCAAATTCCCTTATGTGACTTCAAAAGATCATAACTTGATTAATTTTTATTTCCTTGAGCCCATTATTTTTCCAAAATGATCTTAAATATGTGAAGTTCAAATTTTCTTTTATTTGAAAAGCTTGAAAATGGATAGAAGATTCCCTAAGAATGTAAAAGATTATAGGTCATCTCATGAATTTTCACCAACTTCACAAAGTCATAACTTTCTCAATTCTTGGAGTTTTTAAGTGGTTCAAATCTCAAAATGTTATTTAAGAGATCTACTTCATGCCATATATTTTGGTTAAAAGTAAACTTTTAGTGTAAGGCCATGTTTGGATGCAAAGCATTATAGATCATTTTTGAAGAAAAACATAGAATTTTTCTAAGTACAAAAAGTCAACATCTTTTTCTCATATTAGACTCATCACAACTTTTAGCTCAAGCATCCATTTGATCCCATTATTTGTACATTGTAAAGATTGTAACCTTATATTTCAAATGCTTCAAGAATAATGCCCTAAGACCCCTTGATCTTGAACACCATGGATTCAAAGTTGGTACCTTGAAACTGAAGTTTCCTCCAAAGTCAGAATTTGAAATCCATAATCCAGCTTTTAATCACCAAATTGTTGCGCGTTTTTACTTCTAATCATGTTTAACAATCTTCCAGAAGTGGTTATCACCTTGAAACACAATAATTAGCTGAGTTTTAAGCAAATATAAATCACACTTTTCATGCTTGCAACTTCACACGATTTCCCTCCAAACTCCACTAATTCTTTCAATTCTCATTCTCATTTACTTCCCTATAAATAGAGGGACATATTGCATTCATTTCCTTAAGCTTTGAGAGCCAAATACACCCTGTCAAAGTTCACTCGTAACTCAAAAATTTGAAATTCCATTCCAAAATTTCAAGCTCTTTCTTCATAATTTCTTTACATATTCATCATCCTCCATAAATACACAAACTCTCCAACACTTAAACCAAGCAAATCGAGCCATATTTTGAGTTACAGAAGTTTGCTTTCAGAACTATTTTCGTGAGCCTCGTTCAGGTAGTTTTCTTAACCAAATCGTTCCAAATAAAAGCCTATTCTACTCTACTCATCCTTCTAATCCTTGTGTTTCTTACAATTTTTAAAATCATTGAGAATTGATTGAGAAATCCTAACCTAAAGTGCTCGCTATTATTTTTGGTTTTCCGCGTCTTTCTCTTTACTCAGTTTATATAAATTTTCGCGAGGGTGAGGTTAGGATTATCTGGAAGAGACAAATCAAACGTTATTAGTCTGAGCTTGTAACGTTTCCGTTTGAAGAATCTCAGAAAATCCCACGCACAGGGTGTCTGGAGGTTGAAGACAACCTACGTGTTGTTCTTCAACCAATGAACGTTGAACATTTGTTTTATTTTCATTGGTTGCTTGTTTGGTGATTCAGCGTGTTTTGGCAGAGGGTTCATGATATCCACAGTGCATCAGGTCCTTTGGATCTGTTTACTAACACATTTTTACTTTTCATCCAATGGACCATTTTTTTTTTTTTTATTAAAATTTGATTTAATAATTGATTTGGTGTGATTTCTAAAACTGACCATATCATGCACAGCGTGTCAAATCCCTTGGATCTGCTTACTAATGTGTTTTGACACTGATCCAGTGGTCCACATTTTTTGACTTTATTTTATTTTCTGATTTTTATATTTATTTTTGTTTTAAACTTCAAAAATCCATAAATAAATTTATTTCTGGCTCAAAAATTATGAAAAGATTCACAAAAATATTTTAGAATATTATCTTTCTGATTTTTATTTTTTCATAATTTTATTTTCAAATTTGATATTTTTTATGATTTCTCCTTTAGTTCAAATTGTTTTAAATTATTTAAAAATACTTTTTGATGTTTTTAAATTCTGAAAAAAATTTATAAAAAATTATTTTACTCATTTCCAACTTTCTGAATTTTTTCTAGAATTTTATCTTGACTTCTATTATTTTTGATCTTTTTCTTCACTTATTTGAGTAATTTTAATTAGTTTTGAAATACTTTTATGTTAAAAAAAATCACCACAAAAAATTTTAAAAATATTTGAGGTCATTTCTGATTTTTCTATGGTCTCTTTTAATTTTTCTTTGATACTTTGAATAAAGTTTGCTATTTTACCTTTTATTTTTAATTTAAAAGTCATTTTTATTTTTGTATTTTATTCATTAAATACTATTTATTTTTTTAATATATTTTGACTATGTGATTGTTGATCAAAAACTTTGTTAATATCATTGGATCTTGAGTGTTGAGCTTAACTCCACTAAAATGGATGGATGATTTTAATGATAGTTTGATTAAATTTTTGATTCAAATGTATCCCCTCCCTCCTCATCTCATCCTTTCCTCATTGTGCTATATGTTGTTAAATGATGATGTACATATCATCACCTCAAATATATGGCACATAGATTGTTATTGACCGGCCTCAAAATAGGTGTGACTTCTATATAAGTCCACTTACGATTGCTTAACATAGCGCTAAATTTTGTCCTGATTCGGTAAATGATCATTCGTCGCCCAAACCTATATTTGCAAGCCTAAGTATGTTTAACTTAAAACATTTGATACAATAACATTGAGATTCATTGTTAGGAGGTGTAATACGGTGGGAGAACTCACTTGGATGTTTTGCGTTTTATGGCAATTGTTGCGGATAGCAAGAGTCGCCACCGACTTTTCTTTTATTCAATAAAGGAAAGGATAAAAATAATAGGAAAGACCTTTTGAGAATTTTCTTGAGTTCGGGGGGTACGTTATGAAAAGGGAAGGTGTTAGCACCCTTTTCATCTGTAGTTATCTACGGGCTCTTAGTTGCTTGATCACTTTGAAAATGCTTTGTCTGAAATGTGTTTGTGATTGGTGTGAGTTTGAAAATATTATGAAAACGCCTTTGTTTCGGAAAACTTTGTAATGCTTCTCTTCTGTATAAGAATGTATACAAAGTGTTGGTTTTGAAAATAGTTCAAAGAGATGTTTGTTTTTTAATATATTTTGAAAGTGTGATTGTGGAGATAGTTTTAGTTTGTGAGCAAGCAACTACGAGCGTCCTACCTACTCAAAAGGATATTTGTTCTTTTCATCCTCTTTTAGATGTTTCTATCTTACCATTGATTGGTAAGAAGCCATATATTTGGATGTGAAGGGACAAGCGTGGGTCATCGTATAGTCATAGAAGGCAACTTATGAGATGTTTTAGCAATTTTTGTAGGGACTAAGATCATTTTACTAAAGGCAACATCGAAGGGTCATCGAGGGACTACGATCTTTTCATTCGAGGGTTTTTGTTAAAATGTTCCATATTTGAGGGACATGACTATTTATTCGTAGGCAACAAGCGGGATTACCTTAAAGGTGCGCGTGTGTGAATTGTGTTTTGATTGCATGCATTTTTGTCTTTGAGATTAGGGTTTTCTAGCGATTGATTTTATTTTACCATACACACCCTAATTACTAACAATTATATTAAAGCGGTAAATTGTAGAAATTAAAATCCTAAGCTATTACATCACTTGGGGGATGAGGGTAAAGTTTACAAATGGGGATGAAATTAGCTTAATTATTACAACCATATTGAATAGCAATGAAGAAAATATACAGAAAACATAAAAACAGTGTAAAAGAAAGGAAAAAAATATTTTTTTACCATTATGTGTCGACACATGCATCTTTGCATCGACACATAACCCTTCTTGTTCTTGTAAAACCAAAATCAACTCTGTATGATTCGATATATAATGGTATGTGTCAACTCATTTCTTGTTTGTATTGACACATTCGTTTTTTGTGTAGACTCATACACCTTTTGTCTTTCTGTTTTTGGGTTTCGATAGCAGTATGTATCGACTCATAAGGCCTTGTGTTGACTCATACCATGTTCTATCACTAAAATGAGTCGACACATATGAGTATGCATCGACTCATGTTGCAGTTTTTTGCCTTAGACATTGTTCTATTGTGTGTACAAGTCAGTTCTCAACATAGTATTGACAAAAATTAAAATCAAGTAAATGTTTAGCTTCAAAAGGCAATGATTACTACATTTATCTTCAAAAATGAATCACTAATGATGTTTGAAATGAAAAAGATCAAAGTTAAGAAGACTTACCTTGAGACTGCAATTTGTTTTGAGTCTGAACCTCTTTCAAGATGTTGTGATGGCTTTAATGAACCCCTAGGAATCTGCTTCAATCCTCCCTCTATTGGAGGCTACTGAACCAACTCCAACCCAATCAAGTTATACAACACTGTCTTTTGTTTGTGTTTGAAAGGTGATGATGATGGCACTAAAGAAACTGTTCTTGTGTTTGAACAATCTCTATGTAATATGAAGTATTTGGATGGCTGGTTTATGGAAAGAGATTGAAAGGTGGAACAGTGGGTTGAGGATTTTCTGTTTGATGGATGAAAAATAGAATAAAGTTTTTTTAATGAACAAAGGTTATAAAGACTTCTATTTTTCCCTCTCTAAAAGTCAGCCCCTTGTGTGTTGTGAAAACAGTTTATTTGTAGATGTAGTTTGGTTGAGATTTGGGGGGGGGGGGGGGGGGGGGGAACAAATAAGTTTTTAAACTGTTTGGGTATGTTGTCTCATTGCTTTTTAGATGTAGCTCTCATATGCAAATTTGGTGCAAACATGAGACTGATATGATGCAGATTTTTCAGGGCAACATTGCAGGTTTTAACAAGGATTTAGGCTGTTATGTGGACAGTACAGTAGGCTTGGACTTGGCAGCATATAGGACTTTGGGGATTTTCTGGGCAACAACATTTTTAACATGATACAGGTCTGGCTTTGTGGACAACAAGTGACAAGGTTTGCAGATTTGAGTCAAATGGAAAAGTTCAAACAAGACAAAACTTATAATTTGTAACTTGCAATTTGCAACTTTAAAAATGCAGCCTTGTTATTTACTTGAAAGCTTGTAGCAATTTGAATTGTCTTGAATTATGGTGAAAAGATGTCATGATGAAATGAAATTAATCATGTATAGAAAATACTTATAAAATATTTCTAAATCTTGCAAAGTTTGATTTTTGAATTTCTTGACTTTTGATGATCAAATTCCATATTTTGAATGTCTTGGTGAAATGTGATTTTTGAAACTCAAATTTGATCAAAAAGTCAAAGTTTGACTTTTTAGTGTACAGTTGACTTTTCATCGATGGACCAAATTTTATCTATCAACCCAATGATCTCGGGAGATGAATTGAAATATGTGATTGGGCCAAAATGATGTACTTCAACCCTTGAGATCATGTTTCGAACCAATAATTCATGTACTTGGTCAAAATCCAAAGATTGGTCATTCTCAGTCAGAACCCTAATTTAGAGTCCCAGTGCTTCGGAGATGATTTTTTCTGACTAATTCCTTGAGAATCCTTGAGAATTAGAGATCAATTGTGAGGAATGTCTTGAAAAGGAGATGACAAATTTTAGGGTACAACAGCTTCCCCTGTTCAATCTTCTTAAATCTGAAGAGTTAGATTGGCGGGTCCGCCATTCGTGACTTGAAGGTGGAAGATGATTGACGACTAGAGTGCCCAGAAATTTTCACTTGATGATGTGTTGGTTGACTGTGTCAGGAATGGGCTTAGAGATTCCATTTGGAGAGGTGATAGAGAGTTTGTCGAAGATGTACTTACAGATGCCATCCGGAGTGACTGTGGTAGTCTATTGTTTGGGGACTTCGTAGGGGACATAATCTTAACCAGGAGAGGCCTGCTGATTGCCTGTCATTAACTGGTAGAAATGAATTCTAACTAGAAGAGGTCTTTATCTTATTTATTGACTTTTCATGCAACGAAGAAGGTTAGTTGTATGCAGATGTATGCATGTCACAATGATGTTCTCAAAATAAATGAGATTATGTCGTATACTTTTGTCATGTATGTAATATGATGTGTGAATGTGAGATATTGTTGAAGTATATCTTTGTCTTGGAAAATAAATCCTCGACAACTGCTGGGGAGCTTCAGGAAATTAAATCTCGGACTGCTATTGGGGATGAAGAGTATTCACATCTTCAGACCTTGTTTGGAATGTTTCTGCTGGGGATCCCTGTTTTGTTGTTTGAGGAGAAATGCGCTGGGGAATATTGACTTTGCTTGAGGGAAACTCTGTAGAGAGTGTTGATTTCTGCTTGAGGGAAAGAATTCACGAGTTTTAGTTGTCCATTGCTCTAACGGGGAGCTATCTCTTGATTAGAGAGGAAGAAAGTTTAGCTGCTATCTGGTTGGATTCCAGACTTCACAATAACTTGCTGGAGATAAAGAAGTTAACTATTATCTGGTCGGATTCTAGGCTTTGCAGCAACTCACTAAGGATAGTGGCAAACTCTACTGGGGAAGAGGAGTTTTGTTAGTGATTTGAAGAAGTTAAACTATTATCTGGTTGGGTCTGGGTTTTAGAGTAACTCGAACGGTTATCTGGTTGGGTCCATGTTTCAGCAACTCGAACTGTTATCTGGTCGGGTCCAGGTTTCAACAATTTGATTTTGAGGTTAACTAGTATTTGGTCGGGTCCAGGTTTCAGCAACTTGAACTGTTATCTGGTCGATTCCAGGTTTCAGCAACTCGAACTGTGATCTGGTCGGGTCCAGGTTTTAGCAATTGAAGAAGTTAAACTATTACCTGGTCGGGTCCAGGCTTTAGTAACTTAAAATTGAGATTTACTGTTATCTGGTCAGGTCTAGGTTCCAGCAACTCAAACTATTTTCTGGTCGGGTCCAGGCTTTGCAGTAACTGAAGAAGTTAAATTATTATCCACTGGATCCAGGCTTTAGTAACTTAAAATTGATGTTTACTATTATCTGGTCGGGTCCAGGTTTCATCACCTCAAACTGTTATCTGGTCGGGTTTAGTCTTTACAGTAAATTTCTGAGAGAATGAAGTTAATTGTTATCTGGTCAGATTTCATGCTTCGCAATAACTTACTGAAATTAACTGTTATCTGGTTGGATTCTAGGCTTCGCAACCGCTTGTTGAAGTTGATTGTTATCTGGTCGGATTCCAGGAATTATAGTAAATTTCTCGGAAGGATGAAGTTAACTGCTATCCGGTCGGATTCTTGGCTTCACAATCACTTGTCGAAGTTGACTATTATCTGGTCAGATTTCAGGCTTCACAATCACTTTTGGGGATAGTAATGACTCCGTTAGGTATTGCAATGACTCTGCCGGGGGTTAAGGGGTTTTTTTCATTGATTTATAATAGTCTAAAAGGCCAACTCAAGCTGGGGAATTTGTAGTTTGTTGGGGAAATAAACCATGTTGAAGAAAAATTTTGATGAACTACTGGGGAGGTGACTTCTTTAAGTAGAGTTCCAAAAGACTTCTTCTTTTAAGACCAACTCAGTTGGGGATAGGGTTTTTGAGAGATTGGAACTCTGGCTAGGGATTGCATGGATCCGTCTTTGTGGGGATAATTTTATTAAGGCAACTCTGTGGGGATTATCCTAAATCCTTAAGGAGATGCTTATTCATTTGTTAATAGTTTAATCATGTTCATGTGCATATGTTCATTCAGTTTTAGTCATTGGACATTTTTGCACTCAAAACAGGAAAAACAAAAAGTTTGTACTTCAAAATATGTTTGTATTGATGTTTTCCTATAAACAGGCGTTTTTGTACAAGGAGACAGAGATCCTAGTAAGAGGAAATCTTCGATAGAAATGAAAATAATACAAAGTGAAAACAAAAATAATAGCCATGTGGAAGTGATCTTGTTAGGCTCCAACTCTGCTATTTCCCCTATGTCTTCGGACATCATCCCTTACCGTCGAAAGGAGTCGATTGAATTGATCTTGGACCATTGAACTTGGACCTTGGTAATAAAGTTGGCTGCAGAGATCCACGGGACATAGTCGTATGCTTTAATCCCCAATTTTTTCCTGGACCGCCCTTTCGGGTTTTCAGTCCACCAGGATACCCATTTTTTCCCAAGCCGCCCTTTCGGGTTTTCGACTTGCCAGTGTATAATCTTTTGCATATATCCCTAATTTTTCCCGGACCTCTTTGGTTCACCAGGATGTCTTTATTTTTTCCTAGGCATGTCAACCTAGCGGGTCATGGCTCCACCTATGTCCGCATTAACGAGATATGGGAAGTCTTCGTTGTCCATAATAGTCAGCATCATGGCTCCACCAGAGAACACTTTTTTAACAACAAATGATCCTTCGTAAGTGGGAGTACATTTTCCCCTGGGATCGCCTTGTGGAAGAATGATGCGCTTTATTACCAACTCGCCAGCCTAATACACACGAGGCTTGATCTTCTTGTTGAAAGCTTTGATCATTCGCTTTTGATACATTTGACCATGATAAACAACAGCCAGCCTCTTCTCATCAATTAAGTTCAACTGATCCAACCTAGTCTGAATCCATTCATCTTCGCCTAGATCTGCTTCTTTCATAATCCTTAAGGAAGGGATCTGAACTTCAATAGGAAGGACAACTTCCATGCCATAGACCAAAGAGAAAGGATTTGCCCCTGTTGATGTTCAAGCTGAAGTACGGTAGCCATGAAGACAAAATGGTAACATCTCATGCCAGTCTTTATAGGATACAACCATGTTTTGCACAATCTTCTTTATGTTTTTATTGGAAGCTTCCACTGTGCCATTCTTCTTAGGTCTGTACAGAGAAGAATTATGATGTTTGATTTTGAACTGCATGTAGAGTTCCGTAATCATAACTTTGTTGAGATTGGTTCTATTGTCGGTGATGATCCTTTCGGGGATACCGTGACAGCATATGAGGTTATGCTTCATAAATCTGGCTACAACATTCTTTGTTACTGAGGCAAATGAGGCAGCTTTGACCTATTTGGTGAAGTAGTCAATGGCAACGAGGACGAAACAATGTCCATTGAAAGCAGTGGGTTTGATCTCTCCAATCATATCAATGCCACACATTGCAAACGGACATGGAGCAGTCATGACATTTAGAGGAATTGGAGGTACATGGACCTTGTCGGCATAGATTTGACACTTATGGCAAGTCCTTGAGTGATGGTGACAAACAGTATCCATTGTTGACCAATAGTAACCAGCCCTTAGAATCTTCTTGGCCATAGTGTGTCCTCTAGAGTGAGTTCCAAATATACCATCATGTATGTCTTCCTTGATGTTTTCTGCCTCCTTCTTATCCATACACCGGAGTAGAGTAGAATCATGGTTGCGTTTGTACAGGATTCCATTGCTTAGGAAGAATTTGGCTGAAAATCTTTGCAAAACTTTCTTATCATTGATGGAAGCTCCTTCAGGATACTCTTGCTCTTCAAGATATCTCTTTACTTCATTGTACCATGGCTTCTCTTAGTCAGTGTCAAGCTCATAACAGTGTGCAGGTTCGTCAAATCTTTCAATTGTAATTCTAGGAGCCTTGTTGTCCCAATTGACCACGAACATAGAAGACATTGTTTCCAAGGCATTTTCTAACTGATTTTCTTCCCTTAGGAAGTGTTCAAAGGTGACCTTCTCAAAGTATGGGATCAAAGTTAGCACAAGATCTTTGTAAGGAATCAAATTAGGATGTTTGGTATCCCATTCTCCCTTGGCTTGACTGATTACTAGAGCAGAATCTTCGTATACATCCAAGAACTTGATCCTTAGGTCAATGGCAGCCTTTAGACCTAAGATGCACACCTCGTACTCAGCCATGTTGTTTGTACAGTCGAAGCACAATCTAGCAGTGAAGGGTGTATGGCAACCCTTAGGATAAATGATCACAACATCAATTCCATTTCCCAAAGCGTTAGAAGCTCCATCAAAAACCATAGTCCATCGGGATCCTTGTTTGGGTTCGTCATATGGTCCAGGCTTTTCACAATCAGTTACTAGCATGATATTCTCGTCCCAGAATTCAAAGTTCATGGATTGGTAGGAATCAACGGCTTGATGGGCTAAATGATCCGCCAACACACTCCCTTTGATTGCTTTTGGTGTAGTGTATTGGATATCATATTCGGTCTGAATCATTTTCCATCTAGCTATTCGACCAAAGAGAGATGGCTTCTCGAATATATACTTGATAGGGTCCATCTTAGAAATCAACAAAGTGGTGTGAGTCAACATATACTGTCTTAGCCGGTGAGCAGCCCATGCTAGAGCGCATCAAGTTTTCTTGAGCAGTGAATATTTAGTTTCACATTCGGTAAAAAAATTTCTCAGGTAGTATATTGCATGCTCTTTTCGGCCAGACTCGTAATATTGGCCCAGCACACACCCCCATTGAATTCTCTAATACAATCAAGTACATAATCAAAGGTCTTCCTTCAATTGGAGGCATCAGAATGGGAGGTTCTTGTAAATATTCCTTGATCTTGTCAAAGGCTGCTTGGCAGTCGTCATTCCATATGACTACTTGATCTTTCTTTAAGAGTTTGAAGATTGGCTCACAAGTAGAAGTTAAGTGAGATATGAATCGGGTGATGTAGTTGAGTAGACCTAAGAAACCTCTAGTCTCCTTCTCAATACGGGGAGATGGAATTTCTTGGATAACTTTGACCTTCACAGGATCGACTTCGATGCCTTTGCCACTGATGACAAAGCCCATGAGTTTTCCAGATCTCACTCTGAAGGTGCACTTGTTAGGATTCAGCCTTAGCTTGTATTTCTTCAACCTCTCAAAAAACTTATGAAGATGATCAAGATGTTGTTCCTCAGTTTGCGACCTTACAATCATATCATCAACATAGACTTCTATCTCATGATGGATCATGTCATGGAATAGGGCTACCATAGCTCGTTGATAGATTTCCCCAGCATTCTTTAAACCGAACGACATGACCTTGTAACAAAAGGTGCCCCGTTGTGTGACAAAGGTGGTCTTCTCCATATCCTCGGTAGCCATCTTGATTTGTTTATAGCCGGAGAAACCATCCATGAAGGAGAAAACTTTATGTTGAGTTGTATTATCAACCAGGACGTTAATATGAGGTAGCGGGAAATCATATTTTGGGCTTACCCTATTCAAATCTCTATAGTCTACACACATACGATCCTTCCCATCTTTCTTTGGCACGGGGACTACGTTCGCAACCCATTGAGGATATGATGTCACAGCCAGGAAACCTGCATTGAATTGCTTCATTACCTCAGCCTTTATCTTTTCAGACATGTCTGGCCGCATACGACGCACTTTTTGCTTGACTGGAGGGCAATCTTCCTTTATTGGTAGATGATAAACCACAATATCAGTATCCAGCCCCGATATGTCTTCATATGACCAAGCAAACACCTCAACACAATCGTGTAACATCTGTACCAATCTGCCTTTGACACCGTCTTCCAAGTTGGCGCCAATCTTGACCTCTTTCTTGTCTTCCTTAGTACCTAGGTTGATCACTTCAATTGGCTCCTCATGAGATTGAATGGCTTTTTCCTCTTGCATCAGAAGTCTGGCTAGCTCCCTTGGTATTTCACAATCTTCTTCGCCTTCGTCTTCGGCTTGGTTTATTGGATGTTCAAAGTCATAGCTAGCAATAGAAGATTCGTTTGCAATGAGATCTGGAGTGGATGAGGATTTGTAGGTGTGTGTGTGTGTGTGTGTGTGTGTGTGTAAGGTACATGGATATTTTGAAAATGTAAATAAGAAAAGAAAGACAATGAGTGCAAAATTTTGAATACAAAAGGTCCAACGTTTTTCATTGAATGATCATATGGCACATGAAAATGAATAAACCCTTAACAAATGGACCATGATGCCCCGGGAAATGCACATGGTTTAAAGTCATTGTTTGAATTAAATTACAGAAAAAAGTTCTTGAATTGACAAAACAGTAAATAGTAATTACTCCTCGTTGAAGGAAATGGAAATGAAATCCTTTGCACGCCAATTGTCGAGTCCTACACTGGAAGTCAAGTAGATACATTCGTCAAATTCACAGTCATCCTCAGAGTCTTCAATAACATTCACTCCATGATTACCAATGCGAAGAGGTGGTTTTCCTACGCGAGCACATCTGGCCTCCCTTTGAGCTTCAGCGGTAAAACCCAGCCCAAACGTGTCTTCTTTGAATGGAATATCAACAAGTTGTCCCCAAATTGTACTGCTTCTATCTTCAACCACAGTGAGAGCATATTTGAATGACACCATTCTTGGAACAGCTTCAACAATTTTTGGAATATAAGAAGAAATTTTGGTAGCAGAAACCATAGGAGGGACTATTTCGAAGGCTTGGCAAGGAGTCTCTATGAATTCACCATCCATCTCCATATATTTGAATGAATTTAGGTGGCTAACCATGAATTCTTCTTCACCACAAACAGTAACAATCTTCCATTGACCGGGTATTTTAACTTTTGGTGAAGGGTGGATGTCTCTGCCCCTTTCCCATGTATCCAAGGGCGCCCAAGTAAACAAGAGTAAGCGGGAAAGATGTCCATCACGTAGAAAGTAGAATTGAAAACTTGTGAACTAACTTTAATGGGGATATCCACTTCTCCAAGTACCATCCTCTTGGATCCATCAAAAGCCCTCACAACTATGTTACTAGGCTTTAATACCAGACTTCCGTAATCTAATTGGTCCAAGGCACCTTTGGGTTGAACATTTAGAGAGGAACCAGTATCAACCGGGACATGTGCCAGGGTGGTACCTTTGCACTCAATAGAGACATGCAAAGCCTTGTTATGATTCTTTCCAACTGGTGTCAAGTCGGCATCAGAGAACCCCAATCTGTTGTCAGCAGTCATACTCGCCATACAATTTTCAAATTGATCAGTTGTGGTCTTTTGTGGAACATACACTTTCTTCAAAAAAAATATTAAAGCTTTAGCATGAGCATCGGAACAAAGCAACAAAGACATCATAAAGATTTTGGAAGGGGTTTTCCCCAGTTGTTCTACTATCTTGAAATCACTCTTTTTTATGATCTTCAAGATTTCTTCCATCTCTTGGGTGGAAGGTTCCTCAGTAGTAACATCTTTGGCTGGCACCTCTGTCCTGGCAGGCTCAATTACTTTCTCTTTACCCTTAGTGTTAGTACTAGGCTTATCAATGGTAATGCAGACAGGTGTTGTTGTAGTAGCTGGCGGTGAAATTTAGGAGAGAAGATTTTCCCCGTTCCTGTTACCTTGCTAGAACCAACAATATTTGTAACATCATTAGCCTTGTCTTCCTTGATCCATGAGTCTTTCTTAATTCCATGATAGTAAACTTCGGCATCGTAATTCCAAGGGACTGCTTTGTCGGAGGAGTAAGGAATCAACCCAGAAGCAGTAATTATCAGTGGAGCAATCTTTTTTCGTTGGTAATCCTAATAGGACCCTTTGAAGAGATCCTAAGAGGCTTGTTAGAAATGGTTATGATGGAAACGTCTTTAGTTTTATTGGTCAAACTTTTGATGGTCGGAGTTCTTTCGAACAAGATTTCATGACTATCGATCAGGCATTGAACACCTTCTTTTAGCCACTTGATTTCACTAACTTGTTTGATGCAGCAAATACAATCTTTCAAACAACCAGGGAAAACCCCAGCTCTCAGTAGATTCTCTTTAACAATGGCCAGGGGAGTGGTCAAATTTTTAACGAAGGAAACAAAAACAGTGTCTTCAATTGCATAGACACCTTTTCTGTTATTTGGCATTGGTGCAGTTATAACATTTGGAGTTGTAGGTGGATCAAACTCAATAGCCTTATTGTCGATAAGATCTTGAATTTTGTTTTTTAGAGCCCAACATTGATCAGTATCATGCCCAGAGCTATTGGAATGATATGCGCATTTGGCATTAGGATTGTACTTCGATGATGTAACATTGGGATATTTTGGTGGATCACACAATGTTACGAAGTTGGCCTTCAATAGGTGTTGCAAGGCTTGGGACAGTGACATGCTAATCCTTGTGAACTGTCTTCTAGGAACTTCAGGTTTTTTATGGTTGGCTTGTTGTAGTTGTCTTTGAGTAGATGGAGGGTTAGAGATTAAAATAACATTAACAGATGGATGGTGATCCTTCTTGATATGGGCTCTTAACCCATATAAAGCATTTGTTTCTTTCTTACCAATGAAGGGCTTCTTTACAATGTTTGTTACAGAAGTAGAGGCCATGGGAATTTTTCCGCTCTTGATGCCACTCTCGACCCTCTCACCAGTCAGAATTAACTCAGTGAAACCGGACGATGAGATCCCAATTAACAAATTGAAAAATGGGCCTGTTAATGTTCCCATAAACATGTACACCAGCTCCCTATGAGTTAGTGGTGGTTGAACTCTGCCAGCAAGGTCCCTCCACCTTTGGCGTACTCTTTAAACCCTTGATTAGTACCCATTGTCATTCCTAGAATTTGAACTCTAGTCGGTGCCAAATCAGCATTGTACTGATATTGACGGTAGAAAGCGGTGGCCAGATCTTCCCAAGTATGAATGTTGGAATCCTCCAACTGGTAAAACAATTCCAACTGAGTCCCAGACAGACTCTCTTGAAAGAAATCTACCCACAACTTCTTGTCAGTGGTATGTGGTTGTATCATGCGGGCGTAGGACCTCAAGTGAAGTTTTGGGCATGAAACTCCATCATACTGTTTACCGTGGTTATTGGTAAACAACCGCTGATCCTCCAAATGGTTACTTATTTGGTTACTCGCAGGATCGATCAGATTGATCCTAGGACATAGGTTGATTTTGAGGTTTTGATTAAATTGGATAATGGTTAAATGACAATAAAATAAAGAGGCTTTAAGTAGATTGCATGAAGAGGTAGGCTTGGTAAAATAAATGAAGGCTTAAAGTAAAGGACTTCGACAGGAAAGTAAAGAAGAAAGCAAGTAAAGTTTCTGGAAAAGTAAATGACTTTGATTAATAAAGTTGGTGTTTCACACATACATTTCTCAACAATTCTTTCTCACACGCTGGGTACTCGAATCTATATGAGTGACTTTGTATATAATTGTGAACACACGCGAGAAACTGCGTGAACTACTACTATTTATACTAAAACATCCCAAGTAACCGTCGGGCAGTTACACTGCTTCGAGATGATCCCACTTGGCACGTTCTCAACGTTCGACGCTCCAGATCTTTGCACGTTGCACTTGGTAACCGTTAGAAACCGTTTTCCCTCTAAACGCTTGAATTTCAAACCGTTCCACTCTGAACCATCGAACACCTTCGTCGAGAAGCATCTTCGACGAGAAACACCTTCGACGTCAAAGGCAACCACCTCTCCCTTGGAAGAAATCTTCTAAGTTCATTGCCATCTTTCGATGGACGTTTCGACGGACCTAGCTGGTCAAAAACAACCTTCAGCTTTAATGGCTGACATTAATGAAACAAGGGTGTCGAATTTAAGAGCCAACAAATTGCCCCCCAAGAATGCCTTATTTCGACTCTGAAAGAAAAAGGAATTCTTTGAAATATCATTCGACACCTGTCTTTTCATTCTTAGTCACAAATTAAATTGTGCACTTTTTGTTGTCTTCTACCAACCACTGACAATCCCAAGAAAAACCATCATTTATCCGTACCTAAGACGTCACCTCAGTACGGCGTGCAGTGTGCCAAACGTCATTTCAGAAATTGTCATCATGACAATTCCCAAAAACGAGGGCGCACGCTGCACCCTTCCATTTCTGCAGAACGGCTAAAACAACAGGGAGACGCCACGTGCCCCACTACCTTCTGCAACATTAAATGGCATTTAATGTCCTCGAATTTGGGGATTTTCCCCCACTACTATAAATAGCAGTAAGTACCCATTGTGGGACTTTTTACGCAACCTTGCTTTCAGAATTCCTCATTTGCATTCAAACTCTTGTCAACTTTGCAAACCTCTTTTTCTTCACTTCGTCTTCAACCTCGCTACCAACAATGGCATCTGGTTCTTCCAACGCTCCTAGCGCCAACGCACCATCTGGAAACGTTAAACCTAGGGTTTTCTCGACCGCTCCCGTAGTGACCCCCACGGGTCAACGAAGGGTCCCTGAACCTTTGGACATTGCTGTTCGTGATGCGTATTCACGCCACCTCATGATTCCGGTTGGATATTCCAACCAGATCTTTGCTATGTCTGGCCCATTGTACCCAAGCATTGCTGAGGCCATGAAGATCAAAAGTTACTTTCCGGTACTTGAGAGACTCAAACCGGTTGGATGCTCCAAGAAAGATGCAGAGGATAATGAGGATCCTACTAAAGAGAAAATCGACCTCCGTTTCTTCAACAAAGGTGTTAGGGCTTTCAGGTCTGGCCCTAGCCTTACTCCTGATTATAGTGCTTGGCTGGAAAAAATGGAGAAACGCCAAGCTTTGATCTGGAAAGACATGGGGATTTTCGACCTGGTTATGCTGTCGAAGACAGGTCTTAACTATTCCCCAGAGATGTTAATAGCCTCTTTACTCTTCTGGGACTACACCCATTTCACCTTCCATCTTCCCTGTGGAATGCTGACTCCCACACTCTTCGATGTGGCTGCCATCACTGGCCTTCGACCCACTGGGGACTACTTCGACCCGGAAGAAATGTCGGAGGATCAGATTGGATTCTCTGCCACAAAACCAACCTACACCACCTTCATCAATCACTACCACGATAGGTCGACAGATGCTGTGTCGGATGTCGAACATATTGCGTTTCTAGCCTTATGGCTGACACGCTTTGTGTTTTGTTCCAAGTCCTTACAGGTGACCAAGAAGATGGTCACTCTCGCCACTCAACTCCATCATGGCCAAAATATCTGTTTGGCAGAATTGATTTTGGCTAGACTGTATGAGTCGATTAGCAACGGAGCGACTCTTCTGAAGATCATCGAGAACAGGGCCAGTCTGCTGCTTGCTGGACCTTTTTGGCTGCTTCAACTGTGGCTCAATGCCACCTTCGAGTCTTTCTTGCCTAAGAAGATTCAAATAAATGAGCATGCTCCAGAGATAGCGAACAGACACGTCGAAGGAACCAGATTGGCTCTGTTGACTCCAATAGAAGATGGGCTGGAGCTTCAGCAAACTTTCACAAACTTCGTTCTGATGTTTGCTAGAAGGAAAGAGTTTGCTTCGACTATGGCTCCGTTTGCTCGACGGAAGGTTGGCCCAGAGTGGTTCACAAGGCCACATCCTAGGACGTCGAGTGGTCCTCAGGTTGACGAACATACAACAATGTGGGAGGCGTTCCTCACACCAAGAATCATGCCTCTTCGATTCAGGAGCTCTAAGACTCACTTGAGTCTGATTGCATATCAACCAAACCTGGTGTCTCGCCAGTTTGGTATTATTCAAACACTACCTTCTCCAATTTTTCCAAGGGAGAAGTCTATGTTATACTTCTGCAACGACTACACTGAAGAAGCTGCCACTAAGCATATCAGCAGATATGCTGGTCGAACAGTTCTTTCGTTGTTTGACTACCAGCTTAACTTTCTTTGCTCACCATCCTTCGAGGAGTGGTGGAAAAGTTATTACGCTGAGGAGTTTTTCGACGAGAAGGACTTCGTGGATGAGCTTCAGAAATCTTTTGTCCTTGTCTTGGACAAAATAAAGAAATGTAAGTTCATCCTTTCAAATTACTTTGTCTTTCTCTTTCGACTGCTAGCCTGTTTAATCATTTTGTCTACTTTCAGTTGTTCGAAAGCCTGTAGCCAAGAAGGCTGCAGAAGGCCAACAGGGAGGAGGCCCTTTAACAAAACCTCCACCGTCGGCGAAGACTATAGCACCGGCGAAGACCACAACAAACCAACAGGGGGAAGGCCCTTCGAAAAAGGCTTCTGCATCGGTAACCATACTTTCATTATTTTCTTCTGGCTTTAATTTTTGACTTTCGATGCAACTGCTAAATCGAATTCCCATTGGTTTTTTAGGCACCTTCGCCCAAGAAACGGCCAGCACTGACGGTCGAATCCGGGAGCGACGAAGAAGATGATTCTCCCCCTGCTCCTCTAAAAAGGCGAAAGCTGAAGAAGGACGTTCCTCTTCCTGAGGCTGCTGGTCGAACAATTAGAATAAAGGTCGCTGGGAGAAAGCCCAGGCCACCTCCAGTAATCATTGAGGAGCCAACGGAGGAGGAATTAAACTTTCTTCTCAATAAGCTTGTCGAAAGCGACAATTCCAGCCCTGGGGCTGAAACTACTTTACAGGTAATTTCTTTGATCCCTTTGTAACCCAGGTGTCGATTCGACTATGTCTCTTTCGAATTTAGAAGACTCTTCTTCTTTTTTCAGGACACCACTGAAAGCTCAGCGCCAAGGACTTCTGAAACATTGGAGTCTGCTGAACTCAGCAGGCCACAAGAAAAAGACTTGGCGAATGATGAAGCCCATACTGAAATAAATGAGGCCAATGCTGAGACGGCAGAAAAACCAGCAGAAGATCCACAAACAGAAGAGCAACAGCCAAAAGAGATTCAGGTGGTGGATCTGTCGGAAGAGAATCGTGACGAAGGGAACCACGGCAACGCTGGCGAAGAGGATCAAGGTGCCGCTGGCGAAGGGAACCAAGATGACGCTGGCGAAGGGAACCATGATGACGCTGGTACTGCCGCAGTCCGAGTCGAAGAAAGTCAAGTCGAGGCAAATGCTACTCAACAGCCTCAAACCCAAGACAATGCTGTTGCAAAGGCTGTTACCTCAACAAAGCACAGGTCGAAAGAGGACTTAGAACTCTTGAAGCAAACTGACCCTGTTAGCTATCTGAACGCCATCATCGAGAGCAAAAGTTCGTCTGACGCTAGCCAGGAGGCTCCTACTCTGTCGGGGAAGTCCACTGAAACTTCTCCTCTCGATGAGGCTTTGACGAAGGTTAAGGCTCAGTTTTTCAAGAAGGACTTGATGAAAGCTTTGGAGGGGGACCCTACTGCTCCATCATATTTGGGGGCTGTTTTGAATGCCGTAGACTTGTTAGATGTGCCACCAGAAGTCTCAGGCTTTATCATGGAGTTACACTCCATTATTGATCAAGTCTCAGTAGATTATCAGCGACAAAGGGGCTTTAATAGCCAGCTTGAAGTGTTATATGGCAAAAGCTCTTCTGCATGGACTGCTGTAGCAGAGACAACTTCTCGAATTGCGGAGTTGTCGAAGCAAAAAGCATCTAAACAAGAAGAAGTGGATGCCATCGATCGAGAGAATGCTTCCCTCCAGGCACAAATCGAAGAAATAGAGGCTAAGATAAATGCCAATACTAAGCGCAAGGAAGAACTTCTCTCGACTGTTCCAGACACCGAAAGCCAAACTGAAATCACACAGGGCCTAGAATTTGCTGAGAAAGCTCAAGGCTTCGACGATCAGATTGCCCAGCTTGTGCAGGCGAATGCCTGGTGTAACAAAAGATTGGAGCTGCAGCAAATCAAATACCTTCGACTCAAGGACTCCATTCCCTTCTGATTGATTCAGCTTTTTAACCATATTCTGTAATATGTATTCGACAACATTGCCATCTTGGCTAAATTATAAAAATTTTCCATTTTGCCTTTTTATGGTTAATTTAGTCATTACTTGTTATTTTATTTTTATCTCTTGGAGTGTAGGTTTGTACTTTTTCAAATATTTACCATTTACTCTCAAGAGCCTTTTATCTTCACCTAGATCTTCGACTTCATAGGCTCCACCAGAAAAAATCTGGATAACTCTGAATGGTCCTTCCCATTTGGGTGACCATTTTCCCATGCTTCGATCCCTTCGATCCATGGGAAGAATCACCTTCCAAACTAGTTCTTCAGGCGAAAATACTTTAGGTTTCACCTTTTTATTATTAGAGTCTTCTACTCTTTTCTTCTGAAGCCTGAGTAGGTCAAGAGCGCGCAATCTTTCTTCGTCTAAATCCACTAGTTCATCTAACATCATATCCCAATAAATTTCAGAGGGAATATCATAATGTCTCTGAACCCTTGCAGATTGAAGACAAATTTCTGCTGGCAACACTGCATCATGGCCAAAAGTTAGCCTATATGGTGTTGTACCTATGGCCTCTTTTGGGGATGTTCGACAAGCCCACAAAATCTGGTCTAACGTCTTATGCCAATTTTTTGGCTTCTTCCCAACATAATTTTTTATCAAGCCAATCACTACTTTGTTCGCTGCTTCGACTTGACCATTTGCCTATGCATAATAAGGAGTTGATGTTAGAAGTTTGAAACCTGTTTCCTGAGCGAATTCCTGCATCTTCCGACCAGTGAAAACTGACCCTTGATCAATAGTTATAGTCTCAGGGATTCCATACCTAAAGATAATGTTCTTTTGAACAAATTCAATGACATTTTCTTGGTCTACATTGACTAAAGGGATAGCTTCGATCCACTTAGTAAAATAATCAATGCCTACCAATATATATTTCTGACTCTTTGGTGATGCAGGTCGAATCTCTCCAATGAGGTCCAACGCCCATCATCTAAAGGGCCAAGGTTTCACTATCGAGTGAAGTTCGCTTGCTGGTACATGCTGGATGCCTGTATGGACTTGACATTCTTGGCAACCTTTAGCGAACTCGACACAATCTTTCAGCATAGTGGGCCAGTATAGTCCTTGTCGAAACAACAACCATTTCATCTTATGGCCTACTTGGTGAGCCCCGCATGCTCCAGCGTGCGTAGTCGAAAGGGCTATGTATGCCTCAGTTTCACTTAAGCATTTTAGCAATACCCCTTCAGGCGTCTTCTTGAATAACTCATTACCCATGAGTACATAACTCAACGCCCTGTACTTTGTTTTTCGTTCTGTCGAAGCTCCTGGATTTTGAAGATAATCCACAATGGGCTTCCTCCAATCTTGTTCTGACAAATTATCTATGAACGAAATTTCGAAGTTACTTTGATCAGCATATCCTAGTCTTGTCGATTCCAAGTCTGTTGGTGATAGACAAGTTGCTTTTATCTTTTCTTGAACTTCGATTGCTCTTTGTAATCTCGTTTTTGAAATCTTGTACCCAGATGCAATTTGTGCCAAGTCGTTGGCTATTTGATTTTCCACTCTAGGTATGTGTCGAATATTGACCATTTCAAATTTTTTCAATAAACGATTTGCTATCACAAAGTACATAATGAGATTTTCTCTTATGCATTTATATTCCTTTGTGACTTGCTTAATGACTAACTCTGAGTCTCCCATTATTTCGACTCGAGTTGCCCCCAATTCCAACAATATTTCAAGGCCAGTAATTAGAGCTTCATACTCAGCCTCATTATTCGAACAAGAACCTGATATCTTGTACTTGAATGTTGTTGGAATTTTTTCTGGAGAAATGATCAAGACTCCTACTCCTGTTCCATCTTTATGGCTGGAACCATCGAAGTAGAATTTCCAAGGTTCTATCTCCACATAATTAATATCCTCAACTTGAATTGAGTGGTCGACTATAAAGTCTGCAACCACTTGTCCTTTCACTTCCTTAAGAGGCATAAAGGTCAAGGAGTATTCAGTTAATGCTAATGCCCACTTGCCAATTCGACTGTGCAAGATGGGTTTCGACAACATATACTTGAAAACATCAAAATGAGACGAAACATACACATCAACTAGTTTTATATATTGCTTGAGTTTTGTACAAGAGAAATACAGACATAGACACAATTTTTCAACTTCACTATATCTAGTTTCTGCATCGTTCAAAACTCTACTAAGATAGTAAATGGGTCTTTCGACTCCATTCTCATCTTCTTGGGCTAACATGCTTCCCAAAGTTTTGTCGGATGCAGCTATGTACAATCTCATACTCCTATTGCTACAAGGAGGCACCAAAATAGGTGGCTTAGTGAGGTACCCTTTGATTTTGTCGAAGGCTTCTTGTTGCTCTTGCCCCCATTCGAACCCCTCTTTATTCAGTCGAAGTAAGGGTGAAAAGGCCTGAGCTTTCCCACTTAGGTTAGATATAAATCTCCTTAAGAAATTTATCTTGCCTAACAGAGATTGCAGTTCTTTCTTATTCGATGGCGCTTTCGCTTCCAGAATAGCCTTCGTCTTGTTCTGGTTGATTTTGATTCCTTTCTTGTGGACAACGAAGCCCAAGAAATCTCCAGCTTTCACACAGAATGCACACTTCAAAGGATTCATCTTCAGACCATGTTCTCTCATTCTTTCGAATGATTGTCGAAGGTGGTCAATATGATTCTTCCTGGAAACAGATTTTATAACAATGTCATCAATATATACTTGCATAAAAGTGTTAATAAAATCATGGAAGATAGTATTCATTGCTCGCTGGTATGTTGCCCCAGCGTTCTTTAGGCCAAAAGGCATCACTACCCATTCGTAAGTGCCTAGGGCCCCAGGGCATCGAAAAGTTGTTTTCGACACATCCTCTTCAGCAATGAATATTTGATTATATCCTGAATAACCATCGAGCATACTCAGGTATTCATAGCCAGTGGCAGAATCGAATAGCATTTCCGCCACAGGCATAGGATATTCATCTTTGGGCGTAGCAGCATTCAAATCTCTGAAATCTATGCACACCCTTAGTGTACCATTTTTCTTAATCACTGGCACAATGTTTGCAATCCATTCGACATACCTTGTAACGCGTATGAATTTGCATTTCAGCAGTCTTTCGACTTCCGTTTTGATCTTCGACAGTATTTCTGGAGCGAAGCGTCTTGGACTTTGCTTGATTGGATTCTTCCCAGGTTTGATTGGCAACTGAAGTTCTACCAATCCTCTGTCGAGACAAGGCATTTCGTCGTAATCCCATGCAAAACAGTCCTTGAACTCTTTCAACAATTGGATTACTTCCAACCTAAGTTCTGGGTCAATTTTGGCGCTGATGTAAGTTGGCCTTTTCTCTGACCCTTCGCCTAAGTTGATTTCTTCTAAAGGATCTTGCGCTAACATTTTAATGTTGTTCGCCAAGGGGTCCTTTTCGAAGCCCAAAGGCTCATCGTCATAGATGGCGTCGAGCCTCTGTTCCTGCGTTTCTTCTGGCATGATATCAGGGGGTTCTGGATCGAAATCCTTTCCTGGACCTGCAGCAAATAACTGTTGATCATTGGCCTGTGTGGCCATGTACTTCACTTCGGCTTCGAGAGCCGTTATCATCTTAGTTTCGGCTACATAAGCCGAAATTCACTTCAATGATTGTGACTCAGTCATTATCACTGAATTCACTTCCCCAACTAGTTGGTTGGATATCAGTTAACCCACTGAAGTCTATGTGGGACAAGTCTTCTCTGTCCCATTGGAAACCATGCTCAGGATGCAGGTATAGGGAACAAAAAGTGTTTGGCGCTGGCGCCAAGTCGAAGTCAGGTGTTGGACATGGCCCTATGTGAGCCAAGTTCTTGTCGAAATCTGCCAACCCTAGGTGATTCACTTCGCCCAGGTAATAGCTTTGATCTGCCTCTATGTTTTCGACCATCCCATCTGGACGCCATAGGAGCAGCCTCTGCTGCATTGATGATGGCACAGCTCCAACACCATGAATCCATTCACGGCCCAACAAAAGATTGTAGTTAGGTTTGGCCGATATGACCATAAACATTGTTGGTCGAAGGATAGATCCCACCTTGATATCTAGTTGGATCACCCCCATAGTGGTCCCTATACCGCCCTCATAGTTCGACAGGACCCTGTTGTGAGGCTTAATGTCCTCATCCCTTTTGCCAATTTTCCTTAGCATAGAGTGAGGAATAATGTTGATGGTTGCCCCACAATCCACCAATATTTTATTCACTGTAGTTTCTTCGAGTTTAGCCCTTATAAATAAAGGCTTGAGGTGATTTTTCATCGCCTCTGTAGGTGGCTCGAAGAACCCATTTTGTTCCTCAATAGTGCCATTGTCCATGACGAAATAGCACACTGGCCTATGTTTGGCCATTTCTTGCTCCACTTCCCAGTCACTTGCTTCGACCTCCATCTGTCGGTTGAATTCTCTGGGCAGCACTGAGACTATATTCACCATTATGTCCAAAGTATCATCAGACTCAGAACCGTCTTCGTCCTCGACTTCACCTTGGTTAGGCCAAACTAGCCTGTTGGTTACTGACTCTCTTTCTAGAGGTTTCCTTTGCTTCCTTAGAGGGACATTTGAACTGGTTTCTGCCTTTGGTTCATTGGCAGCCTCCCTCTCAACTTTTCGTCTCCTTTGGTATCTCCTCCATTGAGATCGAGACATGGGATTTTTCCCTTTGTAGTTGCTTGACACTTGTGCAACTTTAGGTGCAGCAACTTGAGGCTCCTTCTTTTGTGTTAAAGATGAACCCCTTGGCACGTCGAAAGAGTGCCATCTCTCCTCACTTGGCCTTTTTCGACCATAGGTTTTGTACCAGGTATCTACCGGCACATTTGTTGGAGGCCTGAAAGTCAATGGCCTATTTTCTTGGTTTGAACCTCTTTGGGAGGCTCTTCTGGGGTCATGTCGAAGATCAACATTTTCCCTTCTCTTATTTGCCGCTCTTACGCCTTGAATGTGCTCAGCAGCTTTTTTGTCAAAGATCGAACTGCATCTTGGACACAGCATCACCTCTGACTTCTTTTTCTGGCATCTTTGGAGAAAATATGCCAGATTTTCATTTTCCCGAGGGAAAGCAGTCTTGTTAGCTTGTTCTTGCCTCATGGCCTCTTCTGATGCTTTTGGGTCAGAGAGTTCGACCATGTTGATATTCATTGTATCTTTGTTGACAAGGTTTAACTGCTTCATTTGTATCTCCAAATTCTCCGTCTGGCCTTGAACTGTGGCCAAGTGAGAACTGGGTTTTGGTCCAGTTTTTTGTGCTTCAACGGTCTCCAGCTTTGGGCTTTCGACCGCTTTCTGAACTGTTTCAATTGTCTTTCTGGATAAATTCCCAGAAAAACTGCCAAAGATTGGCATGTTGATATGGTCCTTTGAGACTTCGACCATTGTGATTCCTGGCCTCTTCGACTGGCTCTTGGTTGCCTCGATCATGTTCACCTCAGAAGGCTCAGCATAGTGGGCTTCAGCCTGCAATGGATTTGAGTCGACAACCATGGGGGTCTTGTCAGCAAACTTCAACCTCCCTTCTTCGATAGCGTCTTGCACAAGATTCCTGAAAAGAAAACATTGAGAAGTTTTATGGCCCAAAAAATTATGATATTTGCAAAAGCCTCTCTTCTTTCTTTGATCAAGAGGAGGCACTTTTACCCCTGGGGGTACTATCATTTGGCCATCTTTTACAAGCAAGTCAAATATTTCATCACATTTTGTGATGTCAAAACTATAAGTCTTTTTGGGGAACCTATCGTTGGTCCTTTCTGGACCAATGGGATTTTTCCCACTTGAGGGGACTAACAGTTTGCAAGAGTATGGTGGCCCTTGTTTTAGTTCCGCTAAATCAACTTCTCCTTCTTCGACAGTTATAGTATCGTCGAAGGATTCTGGATCTTCGTCATCCATCTCAATATACGCTATCCTCTCTCTCTTATGAGCTTTCGTTGCCTTTGCTTTTTCAGCTTTGAGGCGTTCTACCTGTCGAACTCTATCGGCCAGTTGGGCCATGTCTCTCAGGTATTGAGTGTCTAACTTCTTCCTAATGGAATAATCTAAACCGCCTGCGGCTATTTCGACCAACTCATGTTCCGGCACTTGTGTAAAACATCTCGCTTTGAGCAACCTAAACCTATTTAGATATTCGTCTATAGGTTCAGTGAAACGTCTCTTTACACTGGCCAATTCTTTCAGGCTTATCTTGGTTTGCCCCATGTAGAATTGCTCATGGAACAATCTTTCCAACTGGGTCCAATGATGGATCGAATTGGGGGGGAGAGTTGTAAACCAAGTAAAAGCGTTCTTTGTTAAAGAACTTGGGAAGTACTTAATCCTCAGGTTTTCGTTATTCGAAATATCTCCTGCTTCGATCAAGTATCTCATCACATGTTCGACAGTGGATTCTGTCGTGTCCCCAGAGAACTTAGTGAATTTGGGGACTTTACATCTAGGAGGTAAGTCTGTTTGTAACACATATTCTGACAATGGGGATGTAAAGTTGGGCCTTCGAAAGCCCATGTTCATCCCATTTTGAGTCATGATCCTTTCGATCATGGTTGCCAGATTATTTTCCAAACCCATGTTTTGGTGTTGGATATGCTGAACTACTTCGTCAGCATTTTGGTTTCTGTTAACTAACCTTACCTCTGGGGTTATTACCCTAGGTTCCTCGACAGGTTGCTCCAATCGTGCCCTAAGGTTTTCTTCGACAGGCTGTTGGACTTGGTTGATGGTGGTTTCTTCCTCTAAAAATATACCCTGGTTTCCCCTTATTTGCGCCCTTTGGGGCTGTCGAATAGGTTGGGGTACTCCAAAGAAATCAGCCAAACGCGCCATTTGCGCTGTCATCTGCTGATTCGATTGAGTAGTGTTTTGTATTAGAGGGTTCAGCACTATACTTAAAGTTTGTGCCAACATTTGCACCATATCATGGTTGCTTTCGTCCATTTGTTGCCTCAAGACTGCTGTCGAGGCATTTGTAAGGCCATGGGCTACTTGGGACGTTCCTCCTAAGAGTTGGGTCCTATTTCTATTCGCCATACCTACTCCAGAGCCTTGGAGTGGCGAAGAGGCACTCACTAAAGGGTCTGAAAAAGTGGACGCAGCATTCGTCAGGCTAGCCAAGTCAGAAGTTGGCATGCCATAGAGTGGTTCTCGATTATGACCGCCTGTCATAAATCCTGGGGGAACAAAAGGCCTTGTGCCTAAATTTCCCCTTGGTGGGGGAGTTCCCAAAGGCACTCTGGGGCCTGTGAACGGAGGTAATGGCCCCGTTGCTGTGACCGTTACTGCTGGTGTCGAACCAGCGGTTATCGCTTCACTTACGGTCGGGATAACCGTTGCTCCCACATTCGTTTGTGGGATTTCATTATTGTTTGGCGGATTCGCCATCTCTTCCCTTCTTCTAGCAGTATTGTTATCGTTAGTGTATATTCTACCACTTCTCAATAACATACAACGCTCCTCGAAAAAGATGAGATTATTTTCAAAAATCAACACACAGTCCCACCAGGTGTGCCAATTTGTTTACCGTGGTTATTGGTAAACAACCGCTGATCCTCCAAATGGTTACTTATTTGGTTACTCGCAGGATCGATCAGATTGATCCTAGGACATAGGTTGATTTTGAGGTTTTGATTAAATTGGATAATGGTTAAATGACAATAAAATAAAGAGGCTTTAAGTAGATTGCATGAAGAGGTAGGCTTGGTAAAATAAATGAAGGCTTAAAGTAAAGGACTTCGACAGGAAAGTAAAGAAGAAAGCAAGTAAAGTTTCTGGAAAAGTAAATGACTTTGATTAATAAAGTTGGTGTTTCACACATACATTTCTCAACAATTCTTTCTCACACGCTGGGTACTCGAATCTATATGAGTGACTTTGTATATAATTGTGAACACACGCGAGAAACTGCGTGAACTACTACTATTTATACTAAAACATCCCAAGTAACCGTCGGACAGTTACACTGCTTCGAGATGATCCCACTTGGCATGTTCTCAACGTTCGACGCTCCAGATCTTTGCACGTTGCACTTGGTAACCGCTGGAAACCGTTTTCCCTTCAAACGCTTGAATTTCAAACTGTTCCACTCTGAACCATCGAACACCTTCGTCGAGAAGCATCTTCGACGAGAAACACCTTCGACGTCGAAGGCAACCACCTCTCCCTTGGAAGAAATCTTCTAAGTTCATTGCCATCTTTCGATGGACGTTTCGACGGACCTAGTTGGTCGAAAACAACCTTCAGCTTTAATGGCTGACATTAATGAAACAAGGGTGTCGAATTTAAGAGCCAACACATACTTAGCAAAGATTGAAATTTTTAACTTGTGAGGTATGTCTATCCAAGGAACTAAGCCCAAATCACCAAATTCCAAGCCATGTATAGCTTGAATTTCCACAACTTTCAACCTCTCTTCCAGTTGCTTGTACTTATCCTCAGCTGGTGGATACTGTTCATCAAAGTAATCTTCTTCCTCAGAAGCTTGATCATTTCCATCCCCAGCACGAGTGCTCCTTGCATATTCATTCTAACTTTCATTCTCCTCGGATGACTCTTTAACCACTTGTACTTGACGGACGAGACCTTTAAACCTTTTCCCTATGTTGATCAGTGCTTTCTTCTTGGTCTTCTTTTTGGCCACCAGAAGTGACATCAGCTCTTGTTGTCCTTTGGCCAGAGTCAGCAAGGTTTCTTGGAATTGAGAATTTAGTTTATGCAAATCTTTCATGGTTTGCTCGATATCCATCTTACTGAAATAAATAGTAGAAAGATAAGGAAACATTTGTATGAAAACCTGCTTATGTTATGATGCATATAATGCGTATGAAAATTATTTCAAGGATTTTTAAGATTTAAATTTGCTTAGACAGAGAGGGAACAAACATTAATTGCATTAATAGTTCAAGTGGTTATAGGATGCCTCTTGGGCTTACAATGAAAGAAACAAAGATAATACAAAATAAACTCCTAAAACAAAAAGGACTCAAGCTTCCCATGAGCGCATCCTCTTCGGTGCAATGTAAGCATTCAAACTCCGATCTTCATGAAGTTGTCTTGTAATCTCCAAAAACGTCTTCTCGCTTGCGTAGAATTGGGTTTCAAAGGTGTCCTGCTCCCCTTTGAGTTGAATCCAAGATTTTTGCAACTCCTTGAGAGTAGTCGACATGTCAGGATGGAGAATAGTGTAAGGAACATCTCCCTCAGTAATAGGCTACATGATGATAGGTAGAATAGCCTCATAAGGCATCGTGAAGTTTTGAGCACGAGCTCGCACCCACTTGAGATAAGGTTCCAAACGAATGGAGTTCTTATGCTCCAAGGTTTTGCTATCAACTTTGTTCACCATGCCCCAAGCTTGTATGAATCTCTGACGATAACCTTGGGAATCATTCTCGTAGTCAAATGTAATTCTTTGGACAAGTGCATCATGAGGACCATCCCTCCTAGCATACCCAAACTGTCGCAAAGCCAAACAAGGATTATAGGTGATTCCTCTCCTAATAATAAGGAGAGGGGCATTAGAAAATTCCACATAGAAATCAATGATGATAACATCCTCCAAAGATCGAGAACACCAACGAATATTTGAATGCGTGAGTGGCGTTAACTTATTAGACCATCCCATGCCTTGCTCATTCTTCAAAGTAGATCGGGGAAGGTGTGAAATAAACCACCTAGCCAACAAAGGAGTGAAACACATAATAATTCCCCTTTTCTTCATGGTGCGAGCGTGAAGAGAATGCAAGATATCCCCGAGTAAGGTAGGCACCAGATTCTGAGATAGAAAAACCTTGACTGCACTCACATCTATGAGTTGGTTTAGGTTGGGAAATAGTACCATCCCATATATGAGAAGAGCCAACACTTCTTCAAAGGCTTGTAAATCCAAAGCATCTCAAAGATATTGAGCCTTCTCAAACAAAAACTTGGATAGAAACCCTTTGACACCACTTCTTGTTTCCCAATTGGCCACAACGTCATACCGTTGCAAATTTAGAGCTCGAGTAATCTCCCCAGATCTTGGTTCTATCTCAATACCGATGAAGGGTAATTGATCAAGAATAGGCACCCCCAAGGGTTAAGAAAATTCTTCTATGGTAGGCACTAGTTGGTAATCAGCAAATTTGAAACAATGGTGTTTAGGATCAAAGAATTGAAAAAGCACATGTACCATGTCCTCTTCAAAGTTTGTGGTAACCAAGTTGATGAGAAGACCATACTTCTTTGTGAATGGAGAATCGTTGGGAACCCTTATTGCTAATTCTTTAAGTTGAGGAAGCACTCTCACAAGGTTAATTTGGATGGTATTTCTTTGCATAAAAGCCATGTCCTACAAAACAATACAAAGATAAATTCCAAATTTCTTGAAATGGTTAGTGTAAATGCAATGGTATGATGTCATGATGTTATGTACAAATAAACATATACACACAAAGAAAACAAGTCCTTAGGTTTATGCTTGCATGAGGTTCATAGGTAAGTACCCTCTTGAAGTTTAGTTGGTTCAACCTGTCCTAGAAAGTAATCGGGTTCTAGGGGATCTCAATATTATTGATATTTCTTCATTGAGCATTGTTTCAGCGTAAGTCTCTTTATTGGCAACCGAAATATCCCAAAAGTCCGTTCTATATGAGTGTAGTATCGAGTATCAACCAACTTCGGATTGCACTAAAGCTGGTTACTTCACTACTTCCTAATATCCAAGTTCTTCAATGAATGGTTCTAAGGTTCATTAGAGCTTCATGACACCACACAGCGGCCCCATATTCTCCTTAATTCTCCATAAGGGATACTGGTACCAACAAATGTGTAACACTAACATAGCTATTGTCTCAACCATATCGGTCTACACCGTAAATTCTCCATAATTTTTGCTATTTACCTAATGATGTTCTCAGATCCGGGAAGAGGATCAATACAAACCCAAACAAGAACCCATAAGTGTAAAGGAAATAAATCAAACAATAAAAGAATTTAAATGTGATCTAGCTCTAAGGTAACCCGACTTTTAGTTCTCCCCAGCAGAGTCTCCAGTTCTGTAATACGATGGGAGAATTGACTTGGATGTTTTGCGTTTTATCACAATTGTTGCGAATAGCAAGAGTCGCCACCGAATTTTCTTTTATCCAATAAAGGAAATGGTGAAAAGAACAAGAAATACCTTTTGAGAATTTTCTTGAGTTCGTGGGGTAGGTTATGAAAAGGGAAGGTGTTAACACCCTTTTCATTTGTAGTTATCTACAGGCTCTTAGTTTCTTGATCACTTTGAAAATGCTTTGTCTGAAATGTGTTTGTGATTTGTGTGAGTTTGAAAATATTTTGAAAACGCCTTTGTTTCGGAAAACTTTGTAATGATTCTCATCTCTATAAGAATGTATACAAAGTGTTGGTTTTGAATATAGTTCAAAGAGATATTTATTTTTGAATATATTTTGAAAGTGTGAGTGTGGAGATGGTTTTAGTTTGTGAGCAAGCAAATACAAGCGTCCTACCTACTCAAAAGGATCTTTGTTCTTTTCCTCCTTCTTTAGATGTTTTTATCTTACAATTGATTAGTAAGAAGCCCTACATTTGGATGTGAAGGGACATGTGTGGGTCGTCGTATAGTCATAGAAGACAATTTATGAGACATTTTAGCAATTTTTGTAGGGACTAAGATCGTTTTACCGAAGGCAACATCAAAGGATCATCGAGGGACTACGATCTTTTCATTCGAGGGTCTTTGCTAAAACGTTCCATATTCGAGGGACATGACTATTTATTCGTAGGCAACAAGCAGGATTACCTTAAAGGTGTGTGTGTGTGTGTGTGTGTGTGAATTGTGTTTTGATTGCATGCATTTTTGTCTTTGAGATTAGTGTTTTCTAGCGGTTGATTTTATTTTACTATACACACCCTAATTACTAGCAATTATGTTAAAGCGGTAAATTGCGAAAATTAAAATCCTAAGCTATTACATCACTTGGGGGATGGGGGTACAATTTACAAATGGGGATGAAATAAGCTTAATTATTACAACCATATTAAATAGCAATGAAGAAAATATATAGAAAACATAAAAACAGTGTAAAAGAAAGGAAAAAAATATTTTTTTTACCATTATGTGTCGACACATGCATCTTTGCATCGACACATAACCCTTTTTGTTCCTGTAAAACAAAAATCAACTCAGTATGAGTCGATACATAATGGTATGTGTCGACTCATTTCTTGTTTGTGTCGACACATTCGTGTTTTATATCGACTCATACAACTTTTGTTTTTCTATTTTTGGGTCTGAATAGCAGTATGTATTGACTCATAAGGCCTTGTGTCGACTCATACCCTGTTTTATCACTAAAATGAGTCGACACATGTGAGTATGCATCGACTCATACTGCAGTTTTTTGCCTTAATCATTGTTCTATTATTGTGTGTACAGGTCAGTTCTCAACATAGTATTGACAAAAATTAAAAGAAAGTAAATGGTTAGCTTCAAAAGGCAATGATCGCTACATTTATCTTCAATAATGAATCACTAATGATGTTTGAAATGAAAAAGCTCAAAGTTAAGAAGACTTACCTTGAGACTGCAATTTGTTTTGATTATGAACCTCTTTCAAGATGTTGTGATGGCTTTAATGAACCCCCGGGAAGCTGTTTCAATCCTCCCTCTATATTGGAGGTTGCTGAACCAACTCCAACCCAGTCAAGTTATACAACAATGTCTTTTTTTGTGTTTGAAAGGTGATTATGATGGCACTACAGAAACTGTTCTTGTGTTTGAACAATCTCTATGTGATATGAAGTATTTAGATGGCTTGTTTATGGAAAAAGATTGCAAGGTGAAATAGTGGGTTAAGGATTTTCTGTTTGATGGATGAAAACTAGAGCAAAGTTTTTTGAATGAACAAAGGTTACAAAGACTTGTGTTTTTCTCTCTTTTCCCTCTCTAAAAGCCAACCCCTTGTGTGTTGTGAAAACAATTTATTTGTAGATAAAGTTTGGTTGAGATTTGGGGGGGAAACAAATAATTTTTTGAACTGTTTGGGTATGTTGTCTCATTGCTTTTTAGATGCAGCTCTCATATGCAAATTTGGTGCAAACATAATACTAATATGATACAGATTTTTTAGGGCAGCATTGCTGGTTTTGGAGCAGACTGTGACAGTGTTTAGAGGCAGCATAGCAATGTTGTTTTTGTAAAGGACAGTAGACTGTCTTTTAACAAGGTTTTGGTCTGTTATGTGGACAGTACAACAGACTTGGATTTGGCAGCATATAAGACTTTGGGGCTTTTCTAGGCAGCAACATTTGTAACATGATACAAGTTTAGTTTTGTGTACAACATAGTGGCAAGGTTTGAAGATTTGAGTCAAATGGAAAAGTTCAAACAAGATAAAATTTAGGATTTGTAACTTGCAATTTTTAACTTTAAAAATGCAGCCTTGTTATTATCTTGAAAGCTTGTAGCAATTTGAATTGTCTTGAATTATGGTGAAAACATGTCATGAAGAAATGAAATTAATCATGTATAGAAAATAATTAGGAAAAATTTCTAAATCTTGCAAAGTTTGATTTTTGACTTTCTTGACTTTTGATGATCAAATTCCATATTTTGAATGTCTTGGTGAAATGTGATTTTTGAAACTCAAATTTGATCAAAAAGTCAAAGTTTGACTTTTCAGTGTACAATTGACTTTTCATCGATGGACCAAATTTTATCTATTAACCTAATGATCTCGAAATATGAATTAAAATATGTGATTGGACCAAAATGATGTACTTGAACCCTTGAGATCATGTTTCGAACCAATAAGTAATGTACTTGGTCAAAAGCCAAAGATTGGTCATTCTCTGTCAGAACTCTAATTTGGAGTCCCAGTGCTTCAGAGATGATTTTGTATGATCAATTCCTTGAGAATTCTTGAGAATTAGAAATCAATTGTGACGAATGTCTTGAAAAGGAGAGGGAAATTTTGGCGTACAACAGGAGGCTTTGGTCTTATCAATCCTCTAATGAATCTTCATAATTTTTGGAACTAAGTGAATCATTTAAACATCGTTGATCATTTATTGTTGCCTTGAGATTTTGAAACGAAAGATATACTTGGAAAAAAGCAAATGAAACTTGTTTAAAGGCTTTGATTTTATCAATCTTCTAATGAGTTTTCAAATGCAAGTTTCAAGATGGTCATTCAACTAACCTCTAATTTCTAACAATTGACTTTATTTTATGCTTTTACTTTATGCTTTTTACTTTAAGCACATCTACTTTAGCATTTTCATTTCATATTATTTTCATCTTTTCACATTTGATCATTTATCTTTATCTCATTTTATTTTTCTCACTTGAGCTTTTATTTTCTTTTTGAAGATACCTAATAATCAACTTGAACCATAAAAAACTTTAATGTTACTTAGACTATTTGGTTGCTATCCTTGGCATTATATAGTTATGGACTTCTTGGACTTAGAATTAGAGACCTTGACCTATCTTGAGACCCTTGTGGCTTCTATTGAAATTTTGTCTGGAGTTCTTTGGGTTTACCCCCGAGACATTGGGTTGTTTGTTTTCTCTGTGTGCAGGTTATTTTTATTATATGCTTTGTCTATGATTGGGAGTTCATCTGTATACAACCATTACTCTGCCCAATTTTTGTGAAGACTTAATTCATTTGAAATTTGGTATTCTCAAGAGATTTATTATCTTTGTTTGTTTGGTTTCAAATCCAAAGGATGAGAATTTTATATTGACTCATTGTGTCAAGTGTTGACTTCTTGTTGGTTAGACGGTTCTTTTCCCTAGCTTTTACCTTATGCTTTACGATAGTCCCTTCATCTCCTTTCATCTTCTTTAATTTCAAAAATCTTCCACCTCCTTTTAAAACTATTCTTGTTTTCCAAACTTGAATCGCTTTCACAATAAACTTGGACTTAGGTCCATGCATTTTCAAAAGATCTTTTCTTAATCAAACTTTAAATAACTTAATAATATTTTAATATTTTTGTGAGAAGACTAGAAGTCAATCAATCTCATTCAAACCATTTTTCCATTTTGGATTTTTTACCTTAAAATTTTCTCAAAAAAATATTAGACTCTTGTTAATCCTTGTAGTGATGTGAACTACTATACTTCTATGATATATAGTGAAGTGAGATATTTTCCACTTGGGTGTTAGGTAGGCTTTGTTTATTTTAAAATCCAAGCCATATCATCCACTTTGAGATGACGTAAATTCTTCTTTCTCATAATCGTGGGTAATAAGTATGTTCTTCCACTCAGATACGATGATGATATATCATCTCTTAAAATTAACCAACATACTTGTGTTTTAAAATTTTTAAAGGTGAACTACGAGTACCCTGATCCCCTATTGCACGGAAGGTGGAACGTAAGCACTAAAGGTTCGCAACTGCGGCGGGTGCAAAAATTATAAAAAAAATACTTCTTTTCTCATCTCCACTATCTTATTTTTGTATACAACTTTTATAGCCAAATACAGAGATTTTCAAAGAGGTTCCTGCGGAGTACCGTAGATGTTTAGGGTGATAATACCTTCCCTTTGCATAACCAACCCCCGAACTTAGATTCTCTCCCCCCCCCCCCCCCTTTTGGGTTATTAGTTCTTTTCCCATTCCTCTGGAAACAATAAAGCGCGGTGGCGATTTTTATTTGATTTGTGCGAGTCAAGTAAATCCAATAGCTTAGTCTCAACATTTCTACCGCTACAGATTGCCTTAGGTTTTGGTAGATGGTGATTTGGTTTTATTTGATGAGAAATTGATGAATTGGTGATGGATAATTACTTATAATTGATGTATAATGAGTATAGAATTATAGGTTGTTGATAAATGATGAAACCCTATGATTAAATGGTGTTTTAGGACCTGCAATATGATGAAATCGCAGAAGATTTAGACTGATGTAGTGCAGAAATTGCAACAGGAAAATCCAGTTCGTGCATCATCGTCGCGTGATGAAAGTAGTGTCGTCGGGAGACACATGCATTTTTGGTCATCGCCAGGCGAGGACGAGGTGATGAAAATGGTGGTAAAAGGATGACGCTTCTGGAGTGCGTTGCTTCAAGCGTCATCGGGCGAAGCGGACACGAAGGGTGAGTCGCTAGGCGATAGGGGTGTGTCACCGGGCGACGGATGGTAAATTTGGTTGGTTGTGTCGGATAATCTTAAAATGGTTATAAATTTAGTTCTAGAGCTTGGATTGTGGTGTCCTATGGAGCATTTGATAGCTAACATAATGAAATTTAATTATGTGGAGAAAATGAGACTTCGGGAGTATATCTCTAAGATGTAAGTTAGAATAGAGTTAGGTTCTCGCGTTAAATCACAGTGATGTTTTGTTTATTATGATGCTTTACTTATGATGATGATGTTATGTTGTTTTGTTGATTACTATGATGATGTTATGAGGTTGTGTTAATTACTGTGATGGTATTATGGTGTTGTGTTGATTACTATGATGTTATGATGATTTTGTGATGAATCATGAATGGTGATGCGTGTTGACTAATCATGGTCGTATTAAATATGTTGTCGTGCATCATTGCATTCATGGAATATTCTAGGACTCCAGTCCAATGAAGTTAGGACTTTGGTCCAGTGAAGATGATAGGACGATTGTCTAGTAAAGGCAACAATCTCATAGTGTGGATTTGGTGCAACAGTGAAGTGCTCTAGTTCCAAGTGGAAATCGATCTTGTGGTGGGGATCTTTGGAGGTAACGGTGATTGAGTCATCGGTGAAGTTTTGGTACCACATGTATGAGTCTATGATGTTGCATTACATTCTATGTGATATTGCATAATGATTTATATGTGATGCATTGATGATACATTGTGTATGATAATATGTGTTTGTGTATTGATGAAGTGGTGAAGGTGTGAGTATAACATGATGATATGATGAGGTGTGATGCCTTGCTTATGTGCATATTTACTATGTATATTCCTTATGACTTATATAATGATTATGATTTACTCACCCTTTCTGTTTGAATGTTGCCTCCATGTGGATAACACGCAGGTGATCGAGAATAGTCCGTAGGAGCATTAGAGGATAGCTTCGAAATGCGTTTATTTGCTTTTGTTGAATAAGGGAGTCTTGCTCTTATATATAACATTGGGGTTGGGATCAAATGATTGGAACTTATGTTCTTTGTTTTGTTTTAAGATGTTGAGTCACCCTACGTGGTACTCGAGATGTTTTTATTTATAAGTATGTGTTATGAAGTATGACTAATTTTTATAAAGTACTATAATGAATTATTTTGAACTATGATTTTTGCTGCCATGATTCGAAGAACTACATGTTGATCCTATCTTGTTAAAAATTTTGAAAACCCGTGTTTCAGAGTGGGATGTATTATTGTGAAGTTTTATATGAAGATGTGACACTCTTGTTTGGTGATATACTATGATTTATTTATTAGAATAATTGTGAATACTCCTTGGGATTTTGAAGGGTCATACACCATGCGCGAGCATACTAGCTACGTTTAACTTCTAGAATATTGTTCTAGACTGGCCCGACAGTCATAGTGGGCCCAATCTAACCTCCTCCTTCGGTATGGCCCATACGGCTGAGACCCGAATTTACCCGCCCTCTGTCGGGTACCATCATTCCTTTGCCCCCTTGGACTAGAACTGACCTACGATGATCGACGAGCGCCTCTCAGTTTGTCCGACCTCAAGTCGGCCAGAAAACCAAGAATCGACCAGACTACTGCCTGTAACCTACCTCCTTATTGGAACTAACGGCTAGTTGCGTGCACACCTGTCTGGTATGACTAAGTCTTGGAAGTTACCTATTTTTGCAGACTCGCATATCTAAGTCCAAAAATAAGAACCAATGGTCATGCGCCAGGGGCATTATTTAAACCCTCACACATGTGAGGGCCAGATATCGAATATTCATTATTCACCATAAAACCCTAATACTTTGCTTGTATCTCTTTGCTACCACACTTACTTAATTGTCAGCGTGTTTGACAGGTACAACGCTCTTTTTTCCTCCTCGACTTTCCATCCCGACAAAAGATCATCATCCTCCCACCTTGTAGGTTTTGATCAACCGGTGAGATCAGTGGCATCGTCTGTAGGAAACTATCTTCCCCATTTTCTGTTCTCCAAAATATAAAAACCAAAGATCACTCAACAATCATGGATAACCGTGATGATCACCACCCATATGGAAAGGAGGAACTTTCCCTAGTGCATAAGACCAACCGAAGTCAAGAACATCCTCACCTCGAGGATAACTTCGGCTTCTGAGAAGGCTGGATTGCATCCCCAGATTCAGTCGACGCCCAGCACGACGACCATCAATTCTTTGATGAGCAGCGTCCCAAGAACTCCACCGAGGAACTGTCAAAGATTTTGTAACCAGTTCACATTCCTCACAACACCGACCGGGACATTACAACATTGCTCACTACTATCAACCATACTAACACCCTTATCCTGCAGTAGAACAAAAAGATAGGGGCCTGAGAGAAGAAGCAGTCAAAGTCTCCTCTTCAGAGACACTGACGACAAAATTCCCCCAGCCTATCCCCACCTAGACTTGGCCATCAGCCAAGAAGGGAGAGGCACGACTTCTTTCTTCAAGAAATGCAACCGCATACCTCCCACAAAGGACCAAAGCTCTCCATCCTCCAAGAAGAAGAAGAGTGACCTCCAAGTTGACCACGGTCGATCACTATCGCCCAAGCCAAGACAACAATGAAGGAGTCCTTCCCTCCACCGAGACAATAATGCCCGACGGGTATGGAACTATCACTCCTCATCTCCATCTCCAGTGGGAAGCAATGATGATGAGCCCTGCGGCCCGTTATCAAGAGAGATTAGAGGCCTAGCTCCCAATCGGCTTGGAAAAGCCACCCCCACCGGGAACATATGATGGCACGACCGATCTTGATGAACACATGGAAAAAGCCACCTTCCTCGACTACATAGGGGTCAGGGGCGCCATCAAGTGCAGACTGTTCCCGACCACCCTAAGGAAAGGAGAAATGTCTTGGTACAAAAGTCTCCCAGACGAATATGTTACCTTCTGGAAACAGCTGGGAAGGATGTTCTTGAGGCACTTCATCGCCTCCTATCGACATCAAAAATCAGAGGCTTCACTTGAAGCAATCATCCAGGGCAGAGATGAGTCTCTGCGAGCATACATCGAGCGCTTAAACAAGGAAGCAGTACAGGTCTCCATGAACCACACCATGAAGAAATACCTTCGTAAGTGTGGGCTTCTTACCTGCAACGACTTTGCAAAAGCAGTGGGCATCGAATCACCGGCCACGCTCAACTCCCTCCTCCGTAAAGCTCAAGCATACATACAATACGAGTAGAAAGAAGCCGCCAACAATGCTAGGGAGTCAAGGCACAGAGAAAGTAACAAGTCCTCAAGAAGTGACGAGCCCTTAACATCCCGTCGGGGAGAAAAGAAATAGGAAAACAGATCCTAAGACTCAAAAGACTACAAGGGGCCTGCTGGTCGGTTTCACGACTACACCCCTCTGACCACTTCGAGGGAATGTATTCTATCTGAGTGCGCCAATTCCGAATTTAAATAGGATTGGTGGCTTTCCCCGACAGACGCCTTCCAAACCTGGAAACGATAAGAGAACATACTACAGGTTCCATAAAAGCTACGGACACAACACTGAGGATTGCATCCATCTCAAGGATGAAATCGAGATATTGATTCGAGATGGGAACCTCAAGCAATACAAGATGAAAGAGGGTGCCCGTGAAGAGGCTCGAGAAACTAAAAGCATCAAAGAGGGGAAGGAGTCCCCCGAAATTAGCACCATGCCGATCGCCATAAGCATCTCGCGACCAGAAGATTTCTACTTCCTAGACATGGAGGACGTCCCATTGTACTTCTCCTCTCACTGTCCTTGGGAGTCATTCCCCGCTGCTATGGTCATCTCTGATGGAGGATTCAACAGGTATACAGTGGGATCCGTGAAAAGAAGATTCGAGTAACTTATCGAAGCCAAATCTAACACGGATGCCACGTTGGACAAGTTCTGTGAAGGCTCTCATCCTCTCACTTTCTACAAGGAGGAACTACTGGGCGGAGCCCCTAACTCGACCATCCCACTGCTCATAAGGGCTCGCATGGTGAACTTTGACGTTCGAAGCATCTTGGTTGATCAAGGTAGCTCGGTAGACCTCGTGTACACCCATCTATTCGCTATCTTACAACTGAATGAAAGCCACCTGACCCCGTACATAGTATTAGGTCTCAGGGCTTCAACTGATTTGGGGGGTAGTCGAGTCAAGATTTGAGGAATCTCTCAAAAGTGCCAAAGAGTCAGGGGAAGACCTTTGTCTGAATCACTTGGGGCATTGAACATGAGTTTTAACAAAGGGCCACGTGCAATCAAGAAAACATCTTTCTGGCAGTGCTACAACACGTACTACTATGGACAGTGACCATTCTCTGCACCCTTTGAACGCGAACATTGCCAGAAAACACTATGCATGAAAAAAAGACCCGCTAGGTTGACTGGCCTAGGCAAAAATAAGGGCATCCCGACGAACCAAAAGAGTTCGGGTAAAAATAGGGATATATAAATTAAATTATACACCCGGCAAGTCGAAAACCTGAAAAGGAAACTTGGGAAAAAAAGGGTATCCCGGTGGACTGAAAATATCAAAGGACAGTCCAGGAAAAGTTAGGAATTAAAGCGTACGACTATGTCCCGTCATCTCGTCACATGTCTATCAGTAGAAGACACATCGCCCTAGTCAGCATTCACCAAGGGCTCTAGAAGTAGAGGTATGTTCAAGTTTCCACGAATCCCCACAGAGCCACTTCAGGAGGTTTATCCCTACATGGTAATTGTGATACGGTGGGAGAACTGACTTGAGGTTTTGCGTTTGTGTTCGCAAATGTTTCGGTTTAGCAAGAGTCACCACTGACTTTTATTTTATCCAAAATGAAAGGTCAAAAAGCACAGGAAAGACCTTTGAGATGTTTTCTTGAGTTCGGCGGGTAGATTATGAAAAGGGAAGGTGCTAGCACCCTTTTAATCCATGGTTTTCCATGGGCTCTTAGTTACTTGTTTAGATCACTTGCTTTGCTTTTCCAATTGTTTGAAATAGTGCTTTGTATGGTTTTATTATTTTGAAAAGAGGCCATCATTTTGGAAATTTTTGTAATGATTCTTGTTTGTAAGAATGTATACAAAGATGTTTGTCTTTTGAAAAATGTTTCAATATTTTGAAAGTTATTTGAAAATTGTTTTGAAATGTGTGTGTTTGTTTGAAAATAGCAAGGATGGTTTGCAAATTGATCAAGTAACTAGAAGCATTCTACCTACTCAAAAGTCTATCCTACACATTTTTATTCCTTTGACATTGTTGTTTTACCATTGTATTTGGTAAACAACCTTATCTTTGGATGTTAAACGGGACGGGTGTGGGTCATCGTATGACCATGATAACAATATTGCCAAGTAACTTAGCAAGTTTTGAGGGACCAAGATCATTTGTTTTTTAGGCAACCTTGTATAGCGTCATCGAGGGACTATGATCTTTTGTTTTGTTTGATTTTTCCAAGATACCTAACATGCATACCATGTTAGAACAATGTTTGAATCTAGTACCCTATATTTAAGTTTTGATGATAACAAAGTGAAAAGATATAGTATTTATATGTTTCATGTTTGAACTATATGCTGCCTAAAATTACTATGCTCTGACTTGCAGATACCCTGATTCAAATAAGCAAGATCACTTCTTCAGCATCAGAATTTGATTTGATACACCAGCATCAGAAGTTGCTGAATCAGAACGTGAAGATCAGATGATCAACTCACGAACACGCTGAAGCTTGATGAACAGAACTGCGCGTAAACACTCTGATACAGAAACAAATAGTTCATCAGCAGCGAAGCAGAATCAGAATGAGCCAAGCCAGAACGTGCATTGAAGAAGCAACGGTACTGTGCATTGAACGCTAATTAATTCCAACGGCATCATTCTAGACAAGATCTGCTCAAAAAGGAAAGCTTGTTATTAGCATTGAATCAAGAATATTACATTCAACGTTCATCTTCTCAAGTGCTATATAAACAAGGCTTCGAAGATTATAATGGCTAATGCTTCCAAATTCTCTACACGCACAAAGCTGAACAATAATATTCATCTACCAGTTTTGCTAAACCAACAAACTCTGATACTCCATTAGTGTTTAGCAATCTAAGTTTCTAAGCTTAATTTGTGTATACATCACAGTTGTGATAAAGTTTTGTAGAAAACATTCACACACATTTGTTTATACCTTTGTAAGAAAGTGTTGCCTTGACAAACCGGATTGTGGTTTGAATCAAGAAGGCTTTAGCAGTTGTTAAAGCAGATTTGTATTCAGTTGAATATAGTGAATTAAGACCTCGTTGGAGAGAGGCGAAATCACCTTGACGGGTGGACTGGAGTAGTTTGAGATCAAACGAACCAGGATAAAAATATCTTGTCAATTGCTTTAAGATTCCAGTTTTACAATTCAACCCCCCCTTCTTGTGTTTTTCACCCCTTCAATTGGCATCAGAGCGCCTGGTTCTGAGCTAAAACACTTAACCGTGTCAGTACAAGATCCAGCGTCAGAAAAACACAATGGCAGGAAACAACTCTCATTTCAGCAATGACAACAATGAGGACAGAGACAGATTCAGCGGCAAACCTCCAGTCTTTGATGGAGAAAACTTTGATTACTGGAAAGACAGAATTGAAAGCTTCTTTCTAGCACATGATGTTGATCTGTGGGATATGGTGACAGATGGATACACGCACCCTGTGAATGCAACTGGTCAGAAGATTGAAAGAAAATCAATGACTGATCAACAAAAGCGTGACTTCAAGAATCACCATAAGGCCAGAACCATCCTCCTCAGTGCCATCTCCTATACTGAGTATGAGAAGATCTCCAACAGAGACACAGCTAAGAACATCTTTGATTCTCTCAGAATGACGCATGAGGGCAACGTTCAAGTCAAGGAAACAAAAGCTCTGGCGCTCATTCAGAAGTATGAGGCGTTCAAAATGGAAGAATCTGAATCCATTGAAACTATGTTCTCTAGATTCCAGATTCTGGTAGCTGGTCTCAAAGTTCTGGACAAAGGATACTCTACTGCTGACCATGTCAAGAAGATAATCAGAAGTTTACCCAAGCAGTGGAGGCCTATGGTTACTGCTCTGAAGCTAGCGAAGGATCTCAATAAAATCACTCTGGAGGAACTTATAAGCTCCCTCAGAAGTCATGAGATAGAGCTAGAAGCTGATGATCCTCAGAAGCAAGGTAAGCCTATAGCTTTAAAATCTAACAGAAAATCTGAATCTAAAGTTTTGCAGGCAGTTGAAGAAACATCTGATGGATCCTCATCAGAAGAAGACGAACTTTCCCTTCTCTCCGGAAGAGTAAATCAACTGTGGAAGCAAAGACAAAGGAAGTTCAGGAATCCCAGAAGATCTGATCAGAACGAGTCTTCTTCCAGATACAGGAGGACAGATTCTTCCTCAGGATACAGAAGATCTGAAGGCTCCTCCGGTAGCAAGAAGCCAAACACAAAAGACATCATCTGCTACGAGTGCAATGAGCAAGGACACTACAAGAGTGACTGCCCAAAGCTTCAGAGGGAAAAGCCCAAAAAGAAGTTTGGAAGAGAGAAGAAGAAAAGTCTCATGGCCACATGGGATGACTCTGACTCGTCTGAAGCTGACTCAGAATCAGATGATGAAAGGGCAAACATAGCGCTCATGGCTAACATTCCAGATGATAGTGAAGCTTCTGAATCAGACTCAGAATCAGACACAGAAGAGGTATTCCCTAACTTCGCTGTTAATTTTACAAAGGCTGAACTTGCTGAAAGCCTCAATGAAATTCTGGAACGTTATCAGCAGATTAGAGCTAAATTCAGAGACCTGAAAAGGACTCTTGAATCTGACTCTAATAAGTCTGAGAGTCTCAAATTGGAAAACTCTGAGCTGAGAGATAAAATTTTAAAATTAGAAAACTCTTTACAAAAGTCTCAGAAGGTACCAATTTCTGAAACTCCCAGCAACGCTGATGAGATCATCAAGGAGTATGATCATAGTTTCCAGAAGTTCCTTGCTAGAAGCATAGATAGAAGCAGAATGGCTTCAATGATCTTTGGAGTTAGCGGAAACGGCAGGAAAGGAATAGGATACCAAGGTAAGGTTCCTACACCTAAGAATGTCATGGATTTAGTTATTAAACACACTCCTCTAAATTCACACTTTGTGTATGGTCACACACACGACATCAAATACACTAGCAGTAAGCACTCTGTGAAACCAAAATTCAACCAGAGTTTTGGTAAAACTAACAAGTCAGGACCCAAGAAAATCTGGGTACCTAAGGATAAAATAATACATGTTGCAGATATCTTTTGCAGCAAGTCAGAAACACCAGTCATGGTACCTGGACTCTGGCTGCTCACGACACATGACGGGAAGAAGGCATATGTTCCAAAGCCTGGAACTTAAGCCTGGAGGCCACGTTGGCTTTGGAGGCAATCAGAGGGGAAAGATTATTGGCTCTGGAACTGTAGGTAACGGAAATCTTCCCTCTATTAATAATGTTCTGCTAGTAGATGGATTGATGCATAATCTGTTATCCATAAGTCAATTAAGTGATAACGGTTATGATATAATCTTTAATCAAAAATCATGTAAAGCTGTTAGTCAGAAAGATGGGACTATCCTGTTTAATGGAAAGAGGAAAAACAACATTTACAAAATCAAACTTTCTGAACTAAAGAGTCAGAACGTAAAATGTCTTCTGTCTATTAACAACGAGCAGTGGATCTGGCACAGAAGATTGGGGCATGTTAGTATGAGAAGAATATCTCAGATTAACAAACTCAATCTGGTCAGAGGACTTCCTAATTTGAAGTTCAATTCAGATGCTCTGTGTGAAGCATGTCAGAAAGGAAAATTTGCAAAACCTTCTTTTAAATCCAAAAATGTTGTTTCTACCTCTAAGCCATTAGAACTTCTGCACATTGACTTATTTGGACCAGTTAAAACTGCTTCAGTCAGTGGCAAGAAGTATGGGTTAGTAATCGTAGATGACTATAGCAGATGGACATGGGTAAAGTTCTTAAGACACAAGGACGAGTCACACTCTGTGTTTGTTACCTTCTGTAACCAAGTTCAGAATGAAAAAGATCTTAGAATCGTTAAAGTCAGAAGTGATCATGGTGGAGAATTTGAAAATAAAGATTTTGAGTCATTCTTTAATGACAAAGGCATTCTGCATGATTTCTCTTGTCCTAGAACTCCCCAAGAAAATGGAGTTGTAGAACGAAAGAACAGAACATTGCAAGAAATGGCCAGAACCATGATCAATGAGACAAACGTGGCTAAGACTTTCTGGGCAGAGGCAATAAACACAGCGTGCTACATTCAGAATAGAATCTCAATAAGACCTATTCTGGAAAAGACTCCATATGAATTGTGGAAGAACAGAAAGCCCAACATTTCGTATTTTCATCCATTTGGATGTACTTGCTATATGTTAAATACAAAGAATTATTTGAACAAGTTTGATTCTAAGGCACAGAAGTGTATTATGTTAGGATACTCTGAACGCTCAAGAGGGTACAGAGTATACAATACAGAAACACAGATTGTGGAAGAATCAATCAGTGTTCGTTTTGATGACAAGCTTGACTCTGAAAAGTCAAAGCAGAATGAAAATCTTGCAGGTATAGAAATTGAATTTGCAGGTTCTGAAGACAAGTCATCAGAAGCTCTCAACACAGACATTCCTTCAACGTCTGAAAGGAGCAATGCTAGAAATCCTACAACTGCTGCTGATCAACCTCAGAAGAGATTACCCAGAAGCAGTTTGGATCACCCAGAAGAAACTATTCTAGGAAGAAAGGAAGATCCAATCAGAACAAGAGCAAGCTTCAGAAACTCTGAAGAAACTCTTATGGGACTTGTGTCTCTGATTGAACCTTCTTCTATTGATGAAGCACTTCTGGACAACGACTGGATTCTGGCAATGCAAGAAGAGCTGAATCAATTCACCAGAAACGACGTATGGGATCTCGTTCCCAGACCAAAAGGATTCAACGTCATTGGAACAAGATGGGTGTTCAGAAACAAGCTTAATGAACAAGGTGAAGTCGTCAGAAACAAGGCACGACTGGTTGCACAAGGTTATAGTCAGCAAGAGGGGATAGACTATACATAAACCTTTGCCCCAGTCGCCAGGTTAGAATCTATCAGACTTTTAATTTCATTTGCTGTTAATAGAGGCATCACTCTGTATCAGATGGATGTCAAAAGTGCATTCTTAAATGGTTATATAGAAGAAGAAGTTTATGTTCACCAACCCCCAGGTTTTGAAAATACAAAACATCCAGAACATGTTTTCAAACTGAAAAAGTCACTGTATGGTCTGAAACAAGCTCCCAGAGCTTGGTATGAAAGGCTAAGTAACTTTCTGCTTGAAAATGAATTCACCAGAGGGAAAGTGGACACTACTCTATTCTGTAAAACAGTTAAGAGTGACATTTTAGTCTGTCAAATTTATGTTGACGATATTATTTTTGGTTCTACTAATCCTTCTCTTGGAAGAAAATTTGCTAAGTGTATGCAGGCAGAATTTGAGATGAGCCTCATGGGGGAACTGAAATTCTTTCTAGGAATTCAGATCAATCAAACTCCAGAGGGAACTTACATTCATCAGAGCAAATACATCAGAGATCTTCTGAAGAAATTTGACCTCTCAGAATGTAAGCCATCAAAGATTCCAATGCATCCCACGTGCATTCTGGAAAGAGAAGAGGTAAGCAAAAGTGTAGAACAGAAGGTCTACAGAGGTATGATTGGTTCTCTCCTTTATCTGACAGCTTCAAGACCTGATATCTTATTCAGCGTATGTATTTGTGCTAGATTCCAATCAGATCCTAGAGAATCTCACTTAACAGCTGTTAAGCGAATTTTCAAGTATCTGAAAGGTACTACTAATCTGGGTTTGTTTTATAGAAAATCTAGTGATTACAGCTTAGTAGGCTACTGTGATGCTGATTTTGCTGGAGACAGAGTGGAACGTAAAAGTACTTCTGGAAGCTGCCAGTTTCTGGGAGAAAATCTAATCTCGTGGTCCAGCAAAAGGCAATCAACAATTGCTCTGTCAACAGCAGAAGCTGAGTACATAGCAGCAGCAGGATGTAGCACACAAATGCTCTGGATGAAAAGTCAGCTTGAAGACTTCCAGATTTTTGAGAGTAACATTCCTATTCTTTGTGATAATACTTCTGCTATTTGCTTAAGTAAGAATCCTATTTTACATTCTAGAGCTAAGCATATAGAAATAAAACATCATTTCATTAGGGACTATATTCAGAAAGGTATTTTAAACTTGAAATTTATAGATACAGACCATCAATGGGCTGATATCTTTACTAAACCCCTTTCAGAAGATAGGTTTAATTTCATTCTGAAACATCTCAGCATGAAAGTATGCCCAGAATGAAAATGTTTTAATTCCATGTATTTATCTTCAGAATGTAATTATTTTACTGTGAACTTCTGATCAATCTCCTTTCAGATAGATAGAACATGCAGATTGTATCAGATGCAAGTCTAAAGATCTGAGAGTCTAATCTCAAGGACAGACGTGCTGATCACTACATCAAACAAGTGTCATCCAATCATCAGCAAATCTCTGAAGCAGAACGCGTGCACGCTTCTGAGAAGGCAAAGCGCTGATTGGGTGCATTGAGACACATGTCTGGTAACCGTTTTTAAGTATCTTTCTCAAATCCCCCAAAATCAGCAAGCATTTAATGAAAAGTAATCACGCTTGTTAATGGCAATCATTATTTTTTTTTCTCTCTCTTAAAAACGTTTAATTTTTCAAAATAATTTTTGAAAACTCTATTTAAACACATTAATCCTTCACTTTTATTCTTTACGCTTACTCATAATCATTCAAGTATTTTCTGCATATTTCTGAGTTTATCTCCCAAACCTTTTTCTCTCAAATCATTCTCAAAGCTTTGTTGTGTGAGAACAATGGCATCCTCCAGCATTTCTGCAGGAAATCAGAAGAAAGAAACCTCTGAACAATATCAGGTGCCTATCAGAACTCTTCTCACACCGGTAAAGAATCTTGAAGTTCTCTCTGAGTTAATCATCGACTTTGAAAGTTTGAAGGAAAATGGATTTGACCTAACTGAGGAAATTAGGGCTCAAAAGTGGGAGAGGTATTTCGATAGGTTGGTTGGACCAACATTCCCAGAGCTTGTCAAGGAATTTTGGATTCACGCCAAGATTCATAAACATCTAGTCATCTCTTCTGTCATGGGAAAGAAGATAGTAATTTCTGAAGACCTCATTGCTAGGATAATCGGTCAAAGTGGTGGTAGAGTCCGTTGTGTGGACATGGCTGATAGATGCCCTGATATAGGTGTGGTAGCCAACAGCATTTTCACTCTTGGATTTCCCAGTAGCAAAATTAAGGATCTGAAGGATCACTGCAGAGTATGGGCCAAGATTGTTCTGGGCTGCTTCAATCACAGGAAGCCAACAAGCTCTCCTGATTATATAAACGTGGATCAGCAATTTCTGATCTACTTTATTGATCAGAGGGTGAAGATCAATCTGGCACACTTCCTGTTCAACCATCTCAAGACCAGTGTCAAAGAGACTAGAGAAGAAGAAAGGACCAAAAGGGACTGGATACCGTTTGGAAGGCTCATATCAGATATTCTGACAGAGAATAAGCTGATAGATTATCTGAGCGAAGCTCAAGTGCTGAGCACACTTGAACCAACTGTTGGAAAACCGCTGAACGCTAAGAACCTGAAAAAGATGAAGCTGATAGAAAATATTAGGAAGGAACCCAGAGCTACTTCAACTGCTGACATCTCCAGCAGAAGAGTGCCTCTGAATGATTTCCCAAAATTTTCTGAAATGGAATCCCAACCGGATATGTTTCTCAAGTATCCAGATTCATACAAGGAAGAAGATACAGGTTCAAAGCTGAAGATCAAAGATCTGAGTCAACCCCAACCTGAAGTGACTCAGAAGAAGACAAAGAAGAGGAAAGCAGAAGGATCATCTCATCAGACTCCAAAGAAAAGAGGTAATTCATCTGCTTCCCCTATTTCAATTTCATCTACTATTCCAACATCTGCTGCCCCTCCTAAAACCTCTCACAGAATATCAATCCCAATCCCTACCATTGATGAAACCATACCAGAAGACCCTTCTGAGGCCTTACTTCTCAGAAGAACCAGAATCAAAATTACCAAACAACCAACTGTTTCAACAACACCAGCACTTGATAGAGTGCTAGCTGATATTGAGTGTGAACATACTTCTGCTCAACCAAATTCTGAACCACCAAATATTCCTCCTCCACAACCAGAATCACAACCTGAACCAGAAATACTACATCAATCAGAACCAGAACCACAACAACAACAACCACTCACAGAAGAACCTCTGATCCCTAAGCAATCAGAGATTCCACCTCCTCAACCAGAAAATAATCCACCTTCACCACAACCAGAGTTTCACCGCTATGAAACCCCTTCTCCACATCATTCTGATCCCCACTCACCTCAACCTTCACCGCTGGCAATCCAGTTGCCATGTGGAACCACTATTGTCAGGCCCCAGTTGCCATCTTCAGAGGAATCAACACCTCCAAAAACTCCAACCACTCCAATAGAAATATCCTCTGATTCTGATAACCCTCCTCCAAAACAAACAACCTCTGAAAACCAATCCGCTGAAAACCCCAGCAGAACTTTCATTGACTTAACAAGTCTTGAACGTCTTGCTGATCTAAGACACAAAATTGCCATACCCAAACCAAAGCAACCAGATGTTGGCTCTGGTATTTTGAATTTTGAAACAGGTATGCTGCAATGGATTGCTTCTTTGAAGCAAGTCTGTCCGGAGATGATCGACCCAGCTGCTTCTGATCAGCTCTGGTCACAGTTCAGACTATGGGTACGTGCTGAAGCCCTCAAGCTGCAGGACGTCAACTATGAGCAGGCTCAACAGAACTTTAGCAAGCTGCTGAAGGAAGTTGAGAGTCAGCTGCCTCAAGAAGTTGTACTCCCTCTGGACAGTGAATCTTGGTCTGAGAAAGAGCAAGCTGCACAGGTGCAAGCATCAGAAGAAGACAAGACCCTTCAGGAAGAAAATCCAGCAGAAGATGTAGCTGAAAGTTCTGAGAAGCTTCCTCCTTCTGAAAGTTCTCAAGCTGCCTTGGACAGGCAGGCTCTGGAAGAACTAAGGCTGAATGACTTGCGTCTACAGCAGCGGATGGAAGAGAATGATCAGAAGATGAAAGCAAGAATGGATGTACAGGACAGCAAAATTGACACTGTTGTCACCATGGTTCAGAAGCAGAATGAAACTTCTGAAAAGATTCAAGCAATGCTGGAAAGCCTGTTCTCACGCATGCCCCCACAACCTTAAATTTTTTATGCATAACATTCTCTATGTTTTCTTCATTTTCTGATCTAACTCTGATTATGAACTATCTTAATATAATTTGTTTTTCTGATCTAAATTGTTTTAGCACATCACCAACACTTTTTGATTGCTGACAAAAAGGGGGAGAACAAGAATGATATTTAAAATCAATAACGGCTAACTAGACAGAAATTATCAAACATTCTAACTCTATTGCTTGAAATGTTTTTCTGTTTTGTTTTTAAGTCTACAGGCACAAGGAAGCTCCTGAACACTATGAAGACTAAAAGCTAGAAGCTCTGATCAAAATGTAGAAGCTCATGTTGCTCTGATCAAATATGAAGTTCTGATCGACCTAACACTCTGATCCGAAGCAAAGCTCTGACAGGAAAAGCTCTGAAGCTCTGCTCTCTGATAAGTCAAAGACCTATAATCTGATGCTCAAAGATAGAAAAAGATCTGATCCTGAAGAACACGCATATCAAAGGGAAGTAACAAACTCAGGGGGAGTATCTCTTAAACTCTGATTTCTCTTTACTTCTTAACTCTGAAACATTTCCCAGATACCTTTTCACGTTATTTTTTCATTTAAAATATCTAGTTTTTGTCATCATCAAAAAGGGGGAGATTGTTAGAACAATGTTTGAATCTAGTACCCTATATTTAAGTTTTGATGATAACAAAGTGAAAAGATATAGTATTTATATGTTTCATGTTTGAACTATATGCTGCCTAAAATTACTATGCTCTGACTTGCAGATACGCTGATTCAAATAAGCAAGATCACTTCTTCAGCATCAGAATTTGATTTGATACACCAGCATCAGAAGTTGCTGAATCAGAACGTGAAGATCAGATGATCAACTCACGAACACGCTGAAGCTTGATGAACAGAACTGCGCGTAAACACTCTGATACAGAAACAAATAGTTCATCAGCAGCGAAGCAGAATCAGAATGAGCCAAGCCAGAACGTGCATTGAAGAAGCAACGGTACTGTGCATTGAACGCTAATTAATTCCAACGGCATCATTCTAGACAAGATCTGCTCAAAAAGGAAAGCTTGTTATTAGCATTGAATCAAGAATATTACATTCAACGTTCATCTTCTCAGGTGCTATATAAACAAGGCTTCGAAGATTATAATGGCTAATGCTTCCAAATTCTCTACACGCACAAAGCTGAACAATAATATTCATCTACCAGTTTTGCTAAACCAACAAACTCTGATACTCCATTAGTGTTTAGCAATCTAAGTTTCTAAGCTTAATTTGTGTATACATCACAGTTGTGATAAAGTTTTGTAGAAAACATTCACACACATTTGTTTATACCTTTGTAAGAAAGTGTTGCCTTGACAAACCGGATTGTGGTTTGAATCAAGAAGGCTTTAGCAGTTGTTAAAGCAGATTTGTATTCAGTTGAATATAGTGAATTAAGACCTCGTTGGAGAGAGGCGAAATCACCTTGACGGGTGGACTGGAGTAGTTTGAGATCAAACGAACCAGGATAAAAATATCTTGTCAATTGCTTTAAGATTCCAGTTTTACAATTCAACCCCCTCTTCTTGTGTTTTTCACCCCTTCATACCATGGCCATGTTTTAAGGCATCCAAGTGGGTGAAACCCTAGAGATGCTTGTGTGCAATGTGTTGTCATTTTTCATGCATTCTTGTCTTGTATTTAGGTTATGCTATTTGTTTTGATTTTTGGTCTTTGCATACAAAACCCTAATTTACTATCATGGTATATGAAAGCAATAAAATACGTAAAGTAAATCTAGACTATTACAACAATATTATGGGAGAGGGGATACAAGTTTTGAATAGGGGGTATTGCTCAAAATAAAACCCTAAAACTATTACAACCAAATTGAATTTATTGTACAAATAAATAAATAAACAAATATTTAAATATGCAATAAAATGTATGTATGCAAAAATATTTTTTGTATTAATTTTATGTATGTAGAAATAAGTTTATTTATGTCTTGAAAATAAGAAAATAAAATGATTATTTTTGAAAGGGTGAAAACCCTAATTTTTGTTTAATATATTCTAATATTATTCCTTTTATTCATTTTTTGTTCAAAATAAAAATAATATATACAAAAAAATGTTTAAAAATTGAATATTGTATGAAAATATTATTTTAAGTGTATAATATAATAAAATAAAATATTTAAGTATTTTAATATTATTTACAAGTTTTATTCAAGAAAATAAATTTTAAAATCCTAACAAAATTATTTATTATGCAAAAAATAAAATAAAAATGCAAAAATAAAGAAAATATTTTTTTGTGATTTTAAATGTTCGGAAAAAAAATAAATAGAAGTCAAAAATATCAAATAACAAAAAAAATATGAAAAATATCAAAATATGAATCAGGGGGTGCAAAAGCAAAATGGAGGCGTGAACAGAAACAGGCCCAAGGCGCCCAGGCCCAAGCCAACTTCATCCATGTCCTTCAGCCAAATGACCAAACGCGTGTGGTCTGCCTTTCAAACCTGTTCTTGCTATTCTTTGCATAAAATCAAAAACTTATAACATGAAAAATGTAGCTCATGATCACACGATTCCAATGATGTAAATAACATGACCTAACTCTCAAAGATCAGAGAGAATTTTAATGGCCCTAAATTCTGACCTAGTTTTTTCAGCATGTTCAACATCCAAATTCTCGTAGCTCAGTTAATATAAATACAAGCTATGCATATGTACAGCTCAAGCAACTTAAGGACTACATTTTTGCTTCACAAACCTAAGCTTAATGATGCCTAAATAGAGAGATAAAAACTTGAAAAATACCTTGTTCAGTTGAGTTTATATATGGCAATGTGGGAACTTTGAGTGAGGCCTGAAGGTCGTGTGAGCTTGCTTGAAGTTCCCTCAAGCTATCCCAATGCTCAGCTGGCCTTGTAGATGCCTGAATCTTTCTATAGAAGTCAACCTGCAAACTCAAAAAGTGAAAATGGTGAAGCTTGAAACTGAGCTTACAGTTGCAAGACAGGGGCCTGGATAGTTTAGGTGTGATGTAAGGAATGTGTTTGAAGTGATTCAAGGCAAAACGCACGAGCCAATTTTGTTTTGGAAATGGTTCTGTAGATGATGCCCTGTTTGGGCAGGAACTTGTGATTTTTGTGTTTTAGGGTGTCTGAAAAGTTGGCAATTTGTGTTTCTTGCTTGAGACAATATTCTAAAGTTGTTTGAAATGATACAAAGACTTGGTTTTATCAGATGCACAAGTTGCGTGGACTTTTGCAAGTTTGCTTGCTTTTGAAGTAAAGTTGGAAGTGACAATGCCAAAGCCTGTACAGGCTAGCTTGCTAGCTGCACATAGTTGGTACAAATTGCCTGATATTTGTGGACTTTGTTTGCAGTAAGAGATTAGGTCCATGGCTCAAGATAAACAAAGTTGCTAAAAGCATGCTTTATCAAAGTGGTATTATGCACTTTATGCCATTTTTGGATTAGTTCATTGTACAATGCTCCAAAGATAAAAAATAAAGCCATTGTCCACTAAATTAGCATTCAATTTTGGAGTGTAGAAAGGATTAGGACCTGTAATTCAAGTACAAGCATGTTTAGGACAGATTTGCAACTTGCACCATTGTGAAAAATGCCATGGAAAAAGTGATAAATTGCCATTTTCATTCCTTCGATTATCCCTAACCATAAATGATCTTGGAGAGTTATTGGAAATTTTGGAAAGCTTATAACATTCTCTACAATCCATATTTGAAATGCATTTTGAGATTCCTCTTGGAACTATGTGAAAAGTTGCCATGAAGTTAGGTCAAAAATCTGCCGAAACTAGGGCAAAATTTCACTAAGTTAAAAAGTTTATGGACCCTTATTCATAAAATCATAACTTGAGATCCAAGCATATTTTGGGAAAACTTTGTGAAAAAAAGTTGCATATTCTGTGGAGGACTACCACTTCCATGTTGGAAGTTTTCTTTGAATCCAATTGCATCATGGTGAAAAAGTTGGGAAAAGTTGGGAAAAAATAAGAAATTTTCATAACTTAGAAAATTTCTAAGTTATGAAATTTTTCAAACTTAAACCCTAATTTCCAAATTTAAGTTTCTTGGTGAACAAGTTTCATGTTTTGACACATCTTGATGAAAAATGACCCTTGGCACTTGATTTTGACCAAAAAGTCAAAGTTTGACTTTTCAGTGTATAGTTGATTTTTTATTAGTTGACTGGAAAATTTATCTGTCAATCCAATGCATTTGAGATCTTTTGAACCTTATGATTAGGTCAAGATTATGCCATTGAGTCCTTGAAGTCATGCTTGAACCCAATTTTCCATTGGCTAGGTGAAAAATCAGAAATTGCCCTTCTACAGTCAAAACCCTAAAAATGACCATTTTGCCCTTTTGAAGATCTGATCAAATTTCTTGAGGAGTTGTGGTCCAAACATGATCAAATAGTTCATATGAGTCTATAATGTTGATGTGGATAAAAAATTATGAGGTTTGACTGTAAATTGGCCATGGTTGACTTTTTCCCCAATATAACTTATTTTTAGGTCAACTGTCCAATTGACTGGTCAAAAATGTGATTCAAGGCTTGAAACTTGGTATGAGAAATCTTAGAGGTCCAACATGAAGTATGAAAGTCACATAAAGCATTGGAAGTCCAAAAATCCTTATGCAAACTCAAACCCTAATTTCAGGTCATCAGTGCAAGGAGATGTCATGAGTTGAGCAAACCCTAATCTGGTCTTGAGTCCAAGAAGTTTTGTGAGGAGAATCTTGATAAAATGAGAGGGAAAATTTTGGGGTACAACAGCTGCCCCTGTTCAATCTTCTTGAACCTGAAGAGTTAGATTGGCGAGTTTTGTCGTTCGTGACTCGAAGGTAAAAGATGATTGGACACTAGAGTGCCCGTAAATTTGCACTCATCGAAATGTAGTTGAGGGAATGGGCTTAAAGATGCCATTTGGAGAGGTGACAGAATCTTGTCGAAGATGGGCTTCTAGATGCCATCTAAAAATGTTTGTTGAGTTGTAAGTTGTAAGTCAAAAGAATGAGTATCAGAATGGTATCCGCGTCTGGAACGTATCTGTACTGTATCTGGAGACTGAATATGTATGATCAATGGAATTACGTCTGTGTCTGGAGCGTATCCGAGTTGTAACTATACTTGAATCTGAATGAATAACAGAATGACTTCTGTGTCTGGAGTGTATTTGTATTGTATCTGAATCCTTGAAATCTGAGTAAGCGACAGAATGGCATCCGTGTCTGGAGCATCTCTGGGCTGGAAAAAAAGTCAGAATAAGTGACAGAATGGAAACCGTGTCTAGAGTGTATTTGGAATGTGTCTTGAATAGGTGATAGAATGACTTCCGTGTCTGTAGTGTATCTGAGTTGGGGAAAAATTTGAATGAGTGACAGAATGGCAACCGTGTCTTGGAGCGTATCTGGACTGTAACAGGAAGTTGAGGTCTGAATGAGTAATAGAATGACTTCCGTGTCTGGAGTGTATCCGTAATGTATCTTGACTTTGAATTCTGAATAAGTTATAGAATGGCATCCGTGTCTGGAGTGTATCTGTACTGTATCTGAATAAGAGATCTGAATAAGTAACAGAATGACTTCCGTATCTAGAGTGTATCCGTAATGTATCTGAATAAGAGATCTGAATGAGTAATAGAATGACTTCCGTGTCTGGAGTGTATCCGCACTGTATCTGAAATCTTTGGATATTTGTTAAAGATAGCTGTTAATCTTATCCTGAAAATGGGTAAAATGTTAGCTGAGACACAAAGTTATGTTGCATGAAATGTATGATGCAATAAAATGTGTTTTATCAATGTTTATGATATATGAATGTAATGTATGAGCATGTAAGTTGATTCGCTGTCCTGCTGAGGAAAATAAATCCTTGATGGCTGGGGATAAGAAAATCCTTGACTACTGTCGGGGAAAATAAATCCAGGACCGCTGTTGGAGATTCAAAACCTTTGATTGTTGAGGATGTTGTTGGGGATTAAAAATCCTTGACGACTTTCCTGGGGATATAGGGATCCTTCACGTCTTTGAAGTTGGAGGATGATAAACATTATGTTGTGAGAATAATGCCAAGTGTTGCTTGAGAAACCTGTTTGGGGAATCCCGAGAACTTTGATGACTGTGGCTGGGGATTACACAATGGGAATCCTTACTCGGCTGGGGAATAGGGAAAACTCTGATGGTTTCTGTGGGGAACTAAGAATGAGAATCTTCATTCTGTTCAGGAGTAATGAAAACTTTGGTGACTTCACTAGGGAAACGAAAATGAGAATCTTCAATCTGCTGGGGAGTAAAAACTCTGTGGGGAGTAGCTATACTGTTGGGGAGATCAGGAGTTTGGGTTGTATTCCAATCTATTGGGGAATTATCCAAAATTGTCTTCTGGTTAGTTGTCAGACTTCAAAGCAACTTGCTGGGAAATTATCAGGTTTTAAGATAACTTGCAGGGGAATTTAAGGAAACTGGAGGATTTCCACCGAGGTTTAAAGGTTGAAGTTTTAGCTCCGCTGGGGATCTGTAGTTCAAAGTTTTGGCTCCGCTGAGGATTGGGAGTTTGAAATTTTAACTCTGATGGGAATTAAGGGTTTGAAATTTAGCTCCGCTGGGGATATGTATTTCAAGGTTTAAGCTCCGCTAGGGATCGAGATGATGTACTGAAGGGATTGTCCCTGGAATAGCCTAAAGACGTTCTCCTATTCTTTCAACCTGTCAGTAATTAATCTTTCCCATTTCGTTTATTTGTAAACAATGATTATATTCAAATGCATATGCTCATTAATAAATCATTGGGCGTTTTCAAATAAAACACAAGTGTAAAAAAGGAAAAAGACAAATAGTTTTCTGCACTTTGAAGTATCTTTGTATTAACTTTGTGTAAGTATTTTGTACAAAGGAGACAGACATCCTAGTAAGAGAACGTTGTCACAAAAATGAGAAAATTTTATACAAAGAAAGATGGCTATATGTAAAAATTCCATGGGGTTCCCATTCTGCTATAGCCTTCGTAACTCTGAATATCTTGTCCATTCATTGTTTTGTCCAAAGATGATTGAGTTGATCAGAAGCCCGAAGCTTATCTGTGAAGAGATTGTCCTTAAAGTGATCCGACGAGACATAGTCATACGCTTTAATTCCATAATGTTTGCCTGGACCGCCCTTTCGGGTTTTCGATCCACTGGGAAACCCTTTTTTGCCCAAGTTGCCCTTTCGGGTTTTTAACTTGCCGGATGTACAGATTTTTTATTTATCCCTAACTTTTGCCTGAACCGCCCTTTCGGGTTTTCGATTCACCGGGATGCCCTTTTTTTCCTAGGTGTGTCAAACTAGCGGGTCATTTATGCGTGGTATCTTTTGACTATGTCTGCGTTCGCAGGGTGCGGCAGGTCGTCGCCGTCCATGGTGGTTAATATCATTTCCCCACCAGAAAAGATGTTCATGATCACAAATGGTCCTTCGTAGGTGGGAGTCCATTTGCCTCTGGGATCATTTTGAGGCAAGATGATCCGCTTGATTACAAGATCCCCGACTTGATATACCTGGCGTCTGACTTTCTTGTTGAAAGCCTTGATCATCCGTTTTTGATACGTCTGACCATGGCAAACAGCAGTAAGTCTCTTCTCGTCAATTAAGTTCAATTGATCAAGCCGGGTCTGAATGTCTTCACTCAAACCAGCATCTTTCATGATTCTCAAGGAGGGAATCCGAACCTCGATAGGTAAAACAGCCTCCATGCCGTATACCAAAAAATAAGGTGTTGCCCCAGTTGATGTACGCGTCGTGGTACGGTACCCGTGGAGAGAAAACGGTAACATCCCATGCCAGTCCTTGTAGGTGACTGTCATATTTTGTATGATCTTCTTGATATTTTTGTTTGCAGCTTCGACAACACCGTTCATCTTTGGCCAATAGGCAGATGAATTATGATATTGAATCTGGAACTGCTCGCACAAGGCGGTGATCATAGTGTTGTTAAGGTTTATACCGTATTGGAAAATGAGGTTCTGCTTGATGAAGCGGGCAACAACATTCTTTGTGACGGATGCGAAGGAAGCTAATTCGACCCACTTGGTGAAGTAGTCAATGGCCACCAGAATGAAGTGGTGTCCATTGGATGCTGTAGGCTTGATCTCCCCAATCATGTCGATTCCCCACATAGCGAAGGACCAAGGAGCTGTTAAGACATTGAGAGGAACTGGAGGTATATGTACCTTGTCCGCATAGATTTGACATTTGTGACAAGTTCTGGAATGTTGATGGCAGTCAGCTTCCATGGTAGACCAGTAATAGCATGCTCGTAGAATCTTCTTAGCTATTGTATGCCCGCTAGAGTAGGTGCCAAAGGTACCGTTGTGCAGTTCAGCCATGATCTGTTCAGCTTCAATCTTGTCCACACAACGGAGCAGAATGCAATCATGATTGCGCTTGTACAGGATACCATTGCTTAGGAAGAACTTAGCTGAGAATCTCCTTAAGAACTTTTTGTCATTGACTGAAGCTCCTACGGGATATTCTTGAGCCTCGAGATACCTTTTGACTTCATGAAACCAAGGTCGGTCCACTACTTCTTCGGTATTGATCTCGTGACAATGTGCAGGTTCGTCCATCCGTTCAATGGTGATCTGGGGAGCCTCATTATCCCAGTTAATTTTAAACATGGATGACATTGTAGCGAGAGCATCTGCTAGCTGATTTTCTTCTCGCGGGAAGTGCTCGAAGGTAATCTGCTCGAAATGAAGTAGTAATGTCAAGACATGTTCTTTGTAAGGGATGAGGTTTGGATGTTTAGTGTCCCACTCTCCTTTTATCTGACTGATGACCAAAGCTGAGTCCCCAAACACAATCAAAGATTTGATTCCCAAGTCTATTGCAGCCTTGAGACCAAATATGCAAGCTTCATACTCGGCCATGTTGTTGGTGCAGTTAAAGCAAAGTCTGGCAGTGAAAGGAGTATGGAAACCTTCAGGGGAGATGAGTACCGCGTCGATACCGTTGCCAAGTGCATTAGAGGCACCATCAAAGTACAGGGTCCATCGGGATCCTTGTTCAGGTCTGTCATGTGGTCTGAAATCTTCAAAGTTGTCCAATGTCATAATGTCTTCGTCGGGGAAGTCAAACTTCATGGATTGGTAATCTTCGACAGCTTGATGAGCCAGATGGTCAGCTAGCACACTTCCCTTTATAGCTTTTTGGGTCGTGTACTGTATATCGTATTTTGTCAGAATCATCTGCCATCTAGCTATCCTTCCCGACAAAGTAGGCTTTTCGAAGATGTACTTTATCGGATCCATCTTAGATATCAGCAGAGTGGTATGAGTCAACATATACTACCTTAGCCGGCGAGCAGCCCATACCAAAGCGCAGCAAGTTTTCTCGAGCAGTGAATATCTTGTTACACAGTCGGTAAACTTTTTGCTAAGTTAATAAATGGCATGCTCTTTTCGGCCAGACTCGTCATGCTGCCCCAATACGCACCCCATTGAATTTTCTAGAACAGTCAGATACATGATTAGAGGTCTTCCTTCGACGGGAGGCATCAAGATAGGAGGTTCTAGCAAATAATCCTTGATTTTATCGAAAGCAACTTGACAGTCATCATTCCATTTAACTACCTGATCTTTCTTCAACAGCTTGAAGATTGGCTCACAGGTAGATGTTAGGTGAGAAATGAACCTAGCAATGTAGTTTAGGCATCCTAAGAAACCTCTGACCTCCTTCTCAGTGCGATGAGCAGGCATTTCTTGTATAGCTTTGACTTTGGCAGGATCAACCTCGATGCCCTTGTTGTTGACAATGAAACCCACGAGTTTACCGGACCTGACTCCGAAAGTGCACTTGTTAGGGTTTAATATGAGCTTGTACTCCTTCAACCTGACAAACAACTTTTGCAAGTGGTCGAGGTGTTCTTCTTCCGTTTGTGATCGGGCTACCATGTCATCTACATAGACCTCGATCTCATGGTGTATCATATCATGAAACAAAGCTACCATGGCGTGTTGATAGGTTGCTCGGGCATTCTTCAGTCCGAATGGCATCACTTTATAGCAGAACGTACCCCACTGTGTAACAAAAGTAGTTTTTTCCATATCCTCAGGGGCCATTTTGATCTGGTTGTAGCCTGAGAATCCGTCCATGAAAGAAAACACTTTGTGCTGAGCTATATTGTCAACCAAGATGTCAATGTACGGTAGTGGAAAGTCATCTTTAGGGATAACCCTGTTTAAGTCTCTGTAATTCACGCACATTCTCACTTTGTCTTCCTTCTTAGGCACGAGCACAATGTTAGAAACCCATTGTGGATAGGAAGTAACAGCAAGAAATCCAGCATTGAACTGCTTCATAACTTCTGCTTTGATCTTTTTAGACATGTCGGGCCTCATGCGGCAGACTTTCTGTTTAACTGGTGGACAGTCTTCCCTTGTAGGGAGACGGTGAACCATAATATTTTTATCGAGTCCCAGCATGTCTTCGTAAGACCAGACGAAAATCTCAACATATTCATTCAACAGCTGAATTAAGCGCTCCTTGACACTTGGCTCTAGGTTGGCACCCACTCTGACTTCTTTTCTGTCTTCAACAGTACCCAAGTTGATTGTCTCTAACAGCTCCTCATGAGGTAGAATAGCCCTTTCTTTCTGTTGTAGCAGTCTAGCCAATTCTCCCGGCACATCACAATCTTCCTCGCCTTCGTATTCGGCATGGTAGACCAGATCTTCAGAGTCACTGAAGGCCAAAGCAGAATTGTTACCCATGGAATCCGGAATGGAAGGGTACCTGCATTTGTGAGTGTGGTTGTGTGTAAGGGATAGCCACCTTTAAATAAATAAAAACATAAAAGAAAGACAATGAACACAAAATTTTATATGTGAAAACGTCCATGATTCATTAAAATGGCATATGAAGATGAAAAATCAAACCCTTACAAATGGACCTATGCGTCTCGGGTAAGGCACAAGGTTAAAAGTGTACGAATTGTTTGAGAATTATTAAAAACCAACAGAAATGTTTGAAAGATAAATTACTGTGGTATGAAAGTAATAGGAACAAAGTCTTTTGCTTCCCAGTTGCACAGTCCTCCGTCAACAGTTGGAAAAATCTAGTCTTCCAGGTTGCTCTTCTCTTCACTATCCTCCAAAGTATTGATTCCATGATGGGTGATCTTCACTGGTGGCCCTCCAGCACGAGCGCGGCGTACAGCCTTTTGAGCAGAAGAAGTGAATCCCAAGCCGAATTTATCTGATTTATAAGTAAAGTCTGGTAGCTGACCCTAGATTGTGCTTCCTCCTTCTTCAATCACAGCCTTTGCATCTTTGAGAGACGACATCCAAGGAAGAGGTCTGGTAATCCTCGGTACAGAAGACATTGTCTTGGTTTCTGCAATCTCTTGAGATACCTCTTCAAAATGCTGGAAAGGGGTTTCGATGAATTCGCCATCCAACTCTACATAGCGGAAAGAATTTAGATGGCTTATCATGTATTCCTCTTCGTCGTGAACAGTTATAATTTTCCCCTGGACTGGGTACTTGAGCATTTGATGCAGAGTAGAAGTGACGACTCTAGAATTTTGAATCCAGGGTCTTCCCAACAAGCAAGAATAGGAAAGACGGATGTCCATCACATAGAATATGGAGTTGAAGGTTTCAGTTCCCACTTTAATCGGGATGTTCACCTCCCCGTAGACCATCCTTTTAGAACCATCAAAGGCTCTGACAATTATATTGCTGGGCTTCAAGGTTAAACCTTCACAATCCAGTCTATCCAAGGCTTTCTTTGGCAAGGCGTTCAACGATGAACCAGTGTCTACCAGTACGTGTGCTAGAGTAGTCCCTCTGTATTCCACCAAGACATGCAAAGCGTCATTATGTTTTCTCCCTTTGGATGTTAAATCGGAATCGGAGAACCCTAGACCATTGTCAGCTGTTAAGCTAGCTACACATTCCTGGAACTGATCCGCGGAGGTTTCCTGTGGCACGTGGGCCGTCTTCAAGAATCTTATCAAAGCTTTAGCATGAGCCCCTGAACAAAGCAGCAGGGCCAACATAGAGATCTTTGAGGGGGTTTTCCCCAGTTGTTCCACAACATCATAATCGCTTGATTATTTTCAAAATCTCTTCCATTTCTTTTTGAGAGGTTTTAGGGATGACCAATGGCTGAGCCCTCGTCCTGACGGGCTCTCCTTGGATCACTTTCCCTCTATCATCAGCAGCAGCAGAGGGGACAACCACAGGAGTTACAACTTCTTCAATAATTGGAGTTCTCGCAGATATGTTGACCGATGTAGGGGTAACCTTAGGAGCAGCTGAGGGTCCAAAGATTTCCTTTGGAGGGGCAATCTCTGGAGAGAAAATTCTTCCACTGCGGGTGATTTTGCTCGTTCTGGCAATGTTTCCAATGTCGGAAGTCTCTTCATCAGAACTCTCTTCAGTTGATTCAATTTGTTTAATACCGTGGTAGTAGATTTCTTCACCATAGTTCGACGGTATTGATCTGTCGGACTTGTACGGGACGGGCCCGAGCATGGTTATCTTCAAAGGTGCAGTCTTTGGAGCGGATGTAATCTTAAAAGGTCTTTTGGAGACCTTGGAAAGATTGGCGGATATGGTTATTATTGAAACATCATTGACAAGAATCGGTGTAACAGGAGTCTTTTCAAAAAGGATTTCTTGGTTATCCATTAGGCGTTGGGTGCCTAACTTCACCAATGGACAGTCGGTTGGTAAGGAAGAACAAAGGCAGCAATCTTCTTCACTACTAGGGAAAATCCCAGCATTCAGCAAATTCAATTTGATTATCGGTAGTGGAGTTATCAAATCATCAACACTAGCAACAAACAGATCCTCCTTAACAGCATGGGCATTGTGGCCATGCTTTGGCATTGGAGCAGAGATTACATTCATATTTTCAGGGGCGTCGAATTCAACTTCTTTAGCGTCTATCAAATCCTGAATCTTATTCTTGAGGGCCCAACAATTGTTGGTGTCGTTCCCCAGGCTATCTGAATGATAAGCACACTTGGCATTCGAATGGTAGTACGGAGAAGCAGTATTTGGGTTCTTCGGGGCCTCTTTCAAACTCGCAAGGTTTAACTTCATGAGATGGGGTAGAACCTGAGCAGGAGTCATGTTTATCCGGGTGAATTGTCATACAGGCCTTTCCACCCTTGTTTGGTTGGTTCTGGGTTGATTGTTTCTGGGCTGATCATCTGCAGACTTTTGAATCATTACGGCCCCCACCGTTGTCCGGCACTCGACTCTTCCCTGACCTCTCTGAGAGTAAACAGCTGATACTTATTTCTTTGCTGGAAAAGTCTTTTTGATGGCAGCGGAAGCAGATGCATCTTTTTGAATTTTCCCGCTTTTTATGCCGGCTTCAACTCTCTCACCAGTTAGAATTAACTCAGTGAACCCCGCAGAGGAGCTTCCAATCAGATGATTAAAGAAAGGCCTTGACAGAGTTCCCAAGAACATGTCTACTAGCTCCCTCTTAGATAGAGGTGGTTGTACTCGCCCCGCCAAGTCTCTCCATTTCTGGGCATACTCCTTGAAACCTTCATTTGAGACCATGCCCATACTCTGTAATTGAGTACTGGTTGGTGCTAAGTCCGTATTGTATTGATACTGCTTGTAGAAGGAAGCAGCCAAATCCTCCCAATTATGCACATCAGACCTCTCTAGCTGGTAGAACTAATCTAACTGCGTCCCCGACAAACTGTCCTGGAAAAAGTGGACCCACAGGTCTTTGTCAGAAGAATGTGGTTGAATTTTCCTGACATAAGATCGTCGGTGCATCTTTGGACAAGACACCCCATCGTATTTGGCAAAAAGAGGCACCTTAAACTTGGGAGGGATTACAATTCCAGATACCAACCCTAACTCTTCAAAGTCCAGCCCAGGCACTCTCTGTACCTACATGGCAACTAGACGCTCTTCCAGTTTTTTGTATTTGTCATCTGCAGGAGGGTACTATTGTTCTGAGTAGTCCTCATCTTCCTCTTCTTCAGCTTCAGAATCTGAGGGCACGACAGTCTCTTTACCCTTTCTCTCTCCTTCCTCAGAGGTTGATGGAAAATCTAGGACCCTTCTGGCTTGACCTTCAAATCTTCTGCCCAAGGTAGCCACACCAACTCTCTTCTTCTTCTTTTTCTCTTTTTCCTTTTCTAGTAGAGTTTTGAGCTCCTCCTGCCCCTTGGCCAAGGTCAGGAGTAGCTGTTGGAATTGTGAATTCTGAGCTTGTAAGTCTTTGACCATTTGTTCAATATCCATCTTGCTGAAATAAACAGCAGAGAGATGAGGAAACTTGGTGTGAAGACCTGTTTATGCATATGATTAATGATATGTATTCATGTAATGCTTTCAAGGATTCAGAGATTCAAATTTATTTTAAACAAAAAAGAAGCACACGTCATATTAATAAGATAGAATTGTTAGTACATCAATGCCCCATGGGCAAAATAATACAAAATTCTAAGGTAAAAATACGTTGCGCATCCTCTTTGGTGCAATGTAGGTGTTGAGAGTCTGCTCTTCGTGAAGTTGACGAGTAAGTTCCAAAACCTTCTTCTCGCTAGCGTAGAATTGGGCTTCAAAAGTATCGCGTTCTCCCTTGAGCTGTATCCAACTCCTTTGCAAATCTTCGAGTGATGTTGGCATGTCAGGATGTAGGAGGGTGTATGGAACCTCTCCTTTAATAACATGCTCTATAATCACAGGGAGAGTGTAGGGGTAAGGCATCATAAGATTTTGGGCGCGGGTTCGTACCCACTTGAGGTAAGGCTCAAGGGGGATGGAATTCTTGTGTCCCAAGGTCTTAATGTCTACCTTGTTTGGCATCCTCCAAGCTCGGATAAACCTTTGTCGGAGTCCTTGATCGTCGTTGTCGAAGTCGAAAACCAAGTCTGGAATCAGCATGTCATGTGGGCCATCCCTTTGGGTATACCCAAACTGTCTCAGAGCCAAGAAGGGGTTGTAGGTAATGCCTCCCCTAATGCCAAGTAGAGGGACATTAGGGAATTCCCCATAACGATCAATGATGATAACATTTTCTCTGGATCGAGAACACCAATAAACATCTGAATATGTAAGAGTCATCAATCGTTGTGACCACCTCAAACCTTGCTCATTCTTTAAGACTGATTGGGGCAGATGAGAAATAAACCATCTTTCCAGTAGAGGAGTGCAACACATGAGAACACCTCTTTTCCTCATTGTTCGAGTGTGAAAAGAGTGGAGGATATCCCCAAGCAATGTAGGCACAGGGTTGCGAGCCATGAAGATTTTGACAGCATTCACATCTACAAGCTGGTCAGGGTTTGGGAACAAGACCAACCCATAGATTATAAGAGCTACAATCTCCTCAAAAGCTTGTAAGTCCAAAGAATTCCAGCATTCTTGAGCTTTCTCAAACAGGAACTTTTCCAAGAAACCCTTGACACCACTTCTACTTTCCCAATGACCTGTGACATCTGATGGTTGCAAGTGCAGGGCTTGAGCAACATCTTCAGGATTTGGATCTCTTTCCGTACAATTGAAAGGTAGTTGATGGAGAATAGGAATCCTCAAGAGTTAAGAAAATTCCTCCAAAGTAGGCACCGGCTGGTAATCAGGAAATGTGAAGCAGTGGTGTAGGGGGTCAAAGAACTGGAAGAGAACCTTCATCGTGTCTTCCTCTGTGTTGGAGTTGACCAAGTTGAGAAGTTGACCATGTCTCTCAGTGAATGGAGAATACTCTGGAATCTTGGAAGCAAGCTCCTTGAGTTGTGGAGTAATTCTCACAAGGTTGACCTGAATAGTTTTCCTGCGAAGTGAATCCATAACCTACAAAACAGGAACAAAGATAAAAAATCCAAAATCCTTGAAATGGTTAGTGGATGCAAATGATACTTCATGATGTTCATGATGTTATGCACAAGTATATATGTACAAGCAAATCACACAAGTTCCTAGTTTAGGCTTGCATGGGGTTTCATAGGTAAGTACTCTCTTGAAGTTTAGTTGGCTCAACCTGTCCTAGAAATAGTAAACGGGTTCTAAGGAGCTCAATATCACTGGTTTGTTTTCTGTGTTCATTGTTTCAGTTTAAAAACTTTACTGGCGACCGAAATATTCCAATAAAACAACCCTCAATGAGTGTAGTATCGAGTATCTACCAACTTCGGACTGTACCAAAGCCGGTCATCTCACTACATCCTAAAAGGCCAAGTTGGTCAAGTAAGGGTTCTAAAAGTCCATTAGTGCTTCATGACATCACTCAGCGGCCCCGTATTCTCTTTGATTGACTCAAAGGCTACCGGTACCCACAAATATGTCACACTAATATAGCTATTGCTTAGACCATGTCGGTATACCCTGCACAGTTTCCACAACGTATTGCTATTTACCTATGAATGTTTCCCAAATCCTGGTAGAGGATTTAAACCCAAACAATAGAACCAAAGTGTAAAGCATACAAGTCAAGAAAGATAGGAATGTAAAGGTGATCTAAACCCTAAGGTAACCCCACTTTTAAATTGTCCCCAGCAGAGTCGCCAGTTCTGTGATACGGTGGGAGAACTGACTTGAGGTTTTGCGTTTGTGTTCGCAAATGTTTCGATTTAGCAAGAGTCGCCACCGACTTTTATTTTATCCAAAAGGAAAGGTCAAAAAGCACAGGAAAGACCTTTGAGATGTTTTCTTGAGTTCGGGGGGTAGATTATGAAAAGGGAAGGTGCTAGAACCCTTTTCATCCATGGTTTTCCATGGGCTCTTAGTTACTTGTTTAGATCACTTGCTTTGCTTTTCAACTTGTTTGAAATGGTGCTTTGTGTGGTTTTGAAAGTATTTTAAAAAGAGGTCATCGTTTTGGCAATCTTTGTAATGATTCTTGTTTGTAAGAATGTATACAAAGATGTTTGTCTTTTGAAAAATGTTTCAATATTTTGAAAGTTGTTTGGAAATTGTTTTGAAATATGTGTGTTTGTTTGAAAATAGAAAGGATGGTTTGCAAATTTATCAAGTAACTAGAAGCATTCTACCTACTCAAAAGTCTTTCCTACACATTTTTATTCCTTTGACATTTTTGTTTTAACATTGTATTTGGTAAACAACCTTATCTTTGGACGTTAAACAGGACGGGCGTGGGTCATCGTATGACCATGGTAACAATATTTCCAAGTATCTTAGCAAGTTTTGAGGGACCAAGATCATTTGTTTTTTAGGCAACCTTGTCTAGCGTCATCGAGGGACTATGATCTTTTGTTTTGTTTGATTTTGCCAAGATACCTAGCATGCATACCATGACCATGTTTTAAGGCAACCAAGTGGGTGAAACCCTAGAGATGCTTGTGTGCATTGTGTTGTCATTTTTCATGCATTCTTGTCTTGTATTTAGGTCATGCTATTTGTTTTGATTTTTGGTCTTTGCATACAAAACCCTAATTTACTATCGTGGTATATGAAAACAATAAAATGCGTAAAGTAAATCTAGACTATTACAACAATATTATGGGAGAGGGGATACAAGTTTTAAATAGGGGGTATTGCTCAAAATAAAACCCTAAAACTATTACAACCGAATTGAATTTATTGTACAAATAAATAAATAAACAAATATTTAAATATGCAATAAAATGTATGTATGCAAAAATATTTTTTGTATTAATTTTATGTATGTAGAAATAAGTTTATTTATGTCTTGAAAATAAGAAAATAAAATGATTATTTTTGAAAGGGTGAAAACCCTAATTTTTGTTTAATATATTCTAATATTATTCCTTTTATTCATTTTTTGTTCAAAATAAAAATAATATATACAAAAAATGTTAAAAAATTGAATATTGTATGAAAATATTATTTTAAGTGTATAATATAATATAATAAAATATTTAAGTATTTTAATATTATTTACAAGTTTTATTCAAGAAAATAAATTCTAAAATCCTAACAAAATTATTTATTATGCAAAAAATAAAATAAAAATATGATAAAAATGCAAAAATAAAGAAAATATTTTTTTGTGATTTTAAATGTTCAGAAAAAAATAAATAGAAGTCAAAAATATCAAATAACAAAAAAAATATGAAAAATATCAAAATATGAATCAAGGGGTGCAAAAGCAAAATGGAGGCGTGAACAAAAACAGGCCCAAGGCGCCCAGGCCCAATCCAACTTCATCCCTGTCCTTCAGCCAAACGACCAAACACGCGCGTTCTGCCTTTCAAACTTGTTCTTGTTATTCTTTGCATAAAATCAAAAACTTATAACATGAAAAATGTAGCTCATCATCACACGATTCCAATGATGTAAATAACATGACCTAACTCTCAAAGATCAGAGAGAATTTTAATGGCCCTAAATTCTAACCTAGTTTTTTTAGCATGTTCAACATCCAAATTCTCCTAGCTCAGTTAATATAAATACAAGTTATGCATATGTACAGCTCAAGCAACTTAAGGACTACATTTTTGCTTCACAAACCTAAGCTTAATGATGCCTAAATAGAGAGATAGAAACTTGACAAATACCTTGTTCAGTTGAGTTTGGATATGGCAATGTGGAAACTTTGAGTGAGGCCTGAAGGTCGTGTGAGCTTGCTTGAAGTTCCCTCAAGCTATCCCAATGCTCAGTTGGCCTTGTAGATGCCTGAATCTTCCTATAGAAGTCAACCTGCAAACTCAAAAAGTGAAAATGGTGAAGCTTGAAACTGAGCTTACAATTGTAAGACAGGGGCCTGGATAGTTTAGGTGTGATGTAGGGAATGTGTTTGAAGTGATTCAAGGTAAAACGCACGAGCCAATTTTGTTTTGGAAATGGTTCTGCAGATGATGCCCTGTTTGGGCAGGAACTTGTGATTTTTGTGTTTTAGGGTGTTTGAGAATTTGGCAATTTGTGTTTCTTACTTGAGACAATATTTTGAAGTTGTTTAAAATGATACAAAGACTTGGTTTTATCAGATGCACAAGTTGTGTGGACTTTTGCAAGTTTGCTTGCTTTTGAAGTAAAGTTGGAAGTGACAATGCCAAAGCCTGTACAGGCTTGCTTGCTAGCTGCACATAGTTGGTACAAATTACCTGATATTTGTGGACTTTGTTTGCAACAAGAGATTAGGTCCATGGCTCAAGATAAACAAAGTTGCTAAAAGCATGCTTTATCAAAGCAGTATTATGCACTTTATGCCATTTTTGGATTAGTTCATTGTACAATGCTCCAAAGATAAAAAAATAAAGCCATTTTCCATTGAATTAGCATTCAATTTTGGAGTGTAAAAAGGATTAGGACCTGTAATGCAAGTACAAGCATGTTTAGGACAGATTTGCAACTTGCACCATTGTGAAAAATGCCATGGAAAAAAGTGATAAATTGCCATTTTCATTCCTTTGATTCTCCCTAACCATAAATGATCTTGGAGAGTTCTTGGACATTTTGGAAAGCTTGTAACATGCTCTACAATCCATATATGAAATGAATTTTGAGATTCCTCTTGGAACTAGGTGAAAAGTTGCCATGAAGTTAGGTCAAAAATCTTCCTAAACTAGGGCAAAATTTCACTAAGTTAAAAAGTTTATGGACCCTTATTCACAAAATCATAACTTGAGATCCAAGCATCTTTTGGGAAAACTTTGTGAATAAAATTTATATATTTTGTGGAGGACTACAACTTTCATGTTGCAAGTTTTCTTTGAATCCAATTTCATCATGGTGAAAAAGTTGGGAAAAGTTGGGAAAAAATTAGAAATTTTCATAACTTAGAAAAATTTTAAGTTATGAAATTTTTCAAACTTTAACCCTAATTTCCAAATTTAAGTTTCTTGGTGAACAAGTTTCATGTTTTGACACATCTTGATGAAAAATTACCCTTGGCACTTTATTTTGACCAAAAAGTCAAAGTTTGACTTTTCAGTGTATAGTTGATTTTTGATCAGTTGACTGGAAAATTCACATATCAATCCAATGCATTTGAGATCTTTTTAACATTGTGATTAGGTCAAGATGATTCCATTGAGTCCTTGAAGTCATGCTTGAACCCAATTTTCCATTGGCTAGGTGAAAAATCAGAAATTACCCTTCTACAGTAAAAACCCTAAAAATGACCATTTTGCCCTTTTGAAGATTTGATCAAATTTCTTGAGGAGTTATGGTCCAAACTTGATCAAATGGTTCATATGAGTCTATAATATTGATGTGGATAAAAAATTATGAGGTTTGACTGTAAATTAGCCATGGTTGACTTTTTCCCCAATACAATTGATTTTTAGGTCAACTGTCCAATTGACTGGTCAAAAATGTGATTCAAGGCTTGAAACTTGGTATGAGCAATCTTAGAGGTCCAACATGAAGTATGAAAGTCACATAAAGCATTGGAAGTCCAAAAATCCTTATGCAAACTCAAACCCTAATTTCAGGTCATCAGTGCAAGGAGATGTCTTAAGCCGAGCAAACCCTAATCTGGTCTTGAGTCCAAGAAGTTTTGTAAGGAGAATCTTGATAAAATGAGAGGGCAAATTTTGGGGTACAACAGTGATCTTCGCAAAGTTCATACATTCCCCATAATTTTCCCAACAGATCACTCTGGCAGATGAAGGAGTGAAGGCTTCCTCCCAATAATATTGCTTATTTACAGGATCCCAATCATTATAGTTTATGTGAATTCTTCTCCAGCTGAGTTTTCAAAACTGTAAAAGCCCTTGCAAACTACTTCTCTCCAGCAGAGCTCATTCGCCTCGGCAAAGAATTTCCCTCAGCAGGATATACCTCCATTAACAGGGTTTATTTCCCAGCGGAGCCTAGACTTCTGTCAACAAGGTTTATTTCCCCAACATGGTTTATTTCCCCAATGAGGTCTAGTCTCCCCAACTTGAGTCTTTTCCTCAGATGGCCATAAGTCACCAACAAAACTCCCTTCCCCAGTGAAGTCGTCACTATCACCAGGGAGTTGCTACGGAACCTGAAACTGGACCAAATGTCAGTCAACATTATCCTCCCCATGCGAGTCAGAAGGAATATTCATCTTTTTTATCCCCGATCAGGGTATAAACACCCAAGTAGAGTAATGAACAACTAACGTTTTTAAACTCTTCTCCCCAAGTAAGAATTAACACTCTCCAACGGAGTTTCCTCAAGCAAAAAGCAAGAATTCAATGTTCCTCAACAGAGTTTCCTCAAACAAGAAAGCAGGAGTCCCCAGCGGAAACAATCCCCAGAAGATCGAAGATACACATACTCTTCATCCCCAGCAACAATTAGGGATTTATTTTCCCCAGTTCAACGACACTGCAAAGAACAACTGATACGTTCACATATTGCATTCATACAAACATCATAGCATATGCGTACAAAATACACACTACGCCGAAAAAGACTTACAAAAGCTCTTTTTTTGGCCTTTAAAAGCGCTTAAAAGTGCTTTTGTAAGTGGCGTTGCTATAGGTTTTAGCAGCGCTTTTTGTTTAATGAAAAGCGCTTTCGTAGGTCTACCTAATACAACACTTTTTCTAAAAAGCGCTCTCTTAAGTAGGCTTTTGGCAGCGCTTTTTTATGAAGAAGCGCTTTCATAGGTCTACCTAAGGCAGCACTTTTTTCTGGAAAAGCGCTCTCATAAGTTTTCTTTTAGCAGCGCTTTTTTCTGGAAAAGCGCTGTCTTAGGTAGGTTTTTAGAAACGCTTTTTTCAGGAAAAGCGCTTTCATAGGTGGTCTTTTAGCAGCGCTTTTTCCTGGAAAAGCGTTGTCATATTTTTACCTTAGACAGCGCTTTTTGTGAAAAAGCGCTTTCATAGGTTACCTAAGGCAGCGTTTTTCTTGAAAAAACGCTTTCATAGGGTGTTTTTTTTAGAGGTATAATTTATATAATTCATATACCTGCATTGTTTGCAGCATATTATTTATATAAACCAGTTTCCATAACCTGTAATTCATAAACCGCGGTAATGCATTGTATACCATTGTAATCCAAAATATATATACACCATTTTTGTACCTCAAAATATATAAAAACCATTGTTATCAGCATTGTAACTCAAAATCAGTCTTACAAAATCAACCCTAACAACAACTAAACAAGTCCTAATGTATGAAAGAAACACTGTCAATTATGTATTAAGGTCCTCGTCTTGCGAGGTTTGAACATAATAACACGGTCAATATGGTATACCATGTACACATGTAACATATTCATAACACTTTTCACATAATAATGTATTCATACCTTATATGATTCTCTGCTCAATAAAATATTGACACAATTCCTCTTTGATTTCTTCCAACTGAAGTTTCGTGTAATATGCACATTTGTATTCATCGAAGTACTACATAACAAAACATAATATGCATGATTTAGTTAAAAGCAAAAAATTATATGAAATATCTGAGAAATAATAAAACAAATCCTAAGTTATAAATCCATACCGTGACTGGAATCTCTATTTGATTCAGTTGAATGATTTCTTTGATAAACCGCATAACAAAGTATCCGCAATCTATACCATTTTGTTGTTGAGGACACTACATAGAAAAACAAATAAGAATATATAGTTGTATTGTTTTATCAAATAGCATAAATATTATAAGCAAATTAGTGGAAATTAATATACCTGCACTTTGATCCAATTAATGTTGTTTGATTTAGACCGTCGTACCCGGGCTTCTCTTTGACACCGGAATACTTGTATCGCTCTAACAAAATAAAAATATATATTTAGAACAATGTCACAGAAATAATTAAATATATAAATACACACAAATATTTAGAATAATCTCACTTACGTATCAATCATTAACTTCATATCCGGATAATTTGTCCAATCACCGTCAATTGAATTCAGATAATAGACCACTTCTTTTATAGGATCGATAGCAACCAACAACCAGTGACGTCTATAAATTAAAACAACAGTTTAGAAGAAAAATTTCTACACAAAAATTACAAATATTAAAATGAACTTAGAATGAAAATCTAACCCTGTAGGAATAGTATTATACTCCCAAAGATATAAGCTTTATGTACTGCCAGTTGCCATGAATCTTTCGACTAAGTGCTCTCTTACTGAATCTGGTTCCCTACCAATTGTCGCTCCACTAACACGGGAGGAAGACACGAAATGGAATTTGTTTGACAATTGATTCCCGCGCATCAATTTGTCATATAACAACCATAAATAAAAACATAATTAATATTAGACTATATTCATTGAAATGTTTTTAAAAAAATTCAGCTAATTACATAATATAAAGATGGGGTTACCGGATGTATGCGTGCATAACACTGACGCCTAATTCTTTATGACGGAAAATCTCTTCCACGTCCTCATGTCCAATTATTTCGGTGCAAGGAAAACCAAAGATACCTTGATCCATATCCATTTGACGAATACCACCATCCATCAAATCTGTTGTTCCCACTGTTGTTTCAAGACACTGTCGGGATCGAGGGAAAAATCTAGTAGGAACCCTTTTCTTGGGTGGTACGCCAAAGATTTTCTGGCTCACTTGTTGTGACCCTTGAAAAGGTACCTAAAAATCATATAGACTCAGTTAAATTATAAAATTATGCAGTTTTTTATTCGGATCATATAATTAACACTTTAAACGTACCTCTTTTTGTGATACATCAGACTCGTCGTGCCGCAAAATCCCTTTACCCTTAGATGCGGGTTTTGTAGGAGTCTATAATTACCGTAGAAATAACTGAGGTCAGAACTGACAGTTGAAGACTTAAAGATTCATAATGGTTTTCAACATACCTGATCATCTATGAAAATAAGGTCCGATGGCCATGCAACAAAAGATCCTATTGTATCTCGCAGCAATGTGGTCTCAGCAACAATGTCAGGTACCGGCAGCAACGCATCCATATCTAAAGCAATATCAACTGATACTTTCATGGGTCCATCCGGAAGCGGTCTATGGTGAAGTAAATCTCCCAAAGTGTTATGGACTTTTCCCTTGCCAACTAGTCGATAAGTCGGCGACGATAGGTATAGCTGGCAAGATGAAATGCCCTAAACCAATAATAACCGTTAGAAGTGACTAAAAATATTCTATAATAATAACGGATATATATTGAAAATTACCTCGGGAAATTTATGCTGACAGTTGATACTAGCTTTGTCACTAGTTTCTTTCAACTGTGAACTGCTCTTTTCCGCCATATATCTCTCTTTATCCTTCTGCAATTCACGGACTTGAGCTTGTAAATCCTGCAATGTTTGCATCACTTCTGCATTGCTAGGATTTCTTCTCATTGGATGCTTATACAAAGAGGTTGGAGTCACACCATGACCTTTACCCCTCACCTGACCCGGATACTCAGAAATATTTAGTGCTCGACTAAGTACGCTCCTGGTATCCTGATCCTCACCTGGGGATACCGATTGCGACAAGGTCTCCTGTAATTCATTTACATATCGAAAATTATTAGTGGAGATAAAAATTTATTTAAGTATTAATAAACATTTGATTTAATTAAAGACACAATCTTATACTTACACATTCATCATACACATGTTGAAGATCGGGATTAACAACTTGATCCTTTCCCACACGAGCTTCCTTCCACAACAAATGTGCTGGTAGTGATGTTGCGTCACTTTTCGTCTCTTCTAACTACGCATTGACACAAGTCTTAAGATCATCAATTATAACACATTGAGAGAATTAATAAGATCGTAGAGTTTATATTTACTTACAATTTTTTCCTCTAAGCGAGCATATCCCAAGCGCCCTTTTTTGTATGGATATGCGGGTTTTAACGCTCTCTCGCGATTGATGGCACTCACTTTCTTGAAATTCTCATCTCTTCTTTGGCCTACAAAACCAACCCATTCTTCAGGTGTAATGAAGTTCTCATATTTCTTTGGACGTTCCGGATCCTCTTCAAGAAAATTTCCTTCATCATCTTTAAGATACTTGTTTGTTAAAAATGTTCTCCACCCTCTGTGTCTTTTTCCAGCCAAACCCATTATATACTTTTTACGGGTATCTTCAATGTTAAAAGACCTCTACAAAAAAACATACGCATAAAGTGTGTTAGTAAAAGTAATTTAAACACATATTATCGTCAAGATAAAGCAAATAACAAAAACCATATATGTACCTTTATCTCAGTCCAAACTTTCTCTTTACCCTCATCCAACTCTCCTCTTTTCCATCTAGGAGTGGTGATCGAAATGTGTATACGAACAAGCATACCAATGTAGCTTGTCAACTTTGCAGCATTAGACCTAATTAGTTGGTCATTATCATTCTAATCTACATTATATGTTACTCCTCTATCTCTATCACGAATGATTCCCCTCATAATAGTTATACCTCGTGTAATATCTTTTTCTGAAGTCATTTCTGAAGTATTTTCTGGAGCATTTTCAGGAGCATTTGCATCTTGTGAGTTTTCTTGATTACTAGCCATTTGACCTGTAATAATGAAAAAAAATAAAAATCAAATGACAAATATAAAAATGAAATGACAAATAAAAATGAAATGACAAATAAAAATGAAATGAAAAATTAAATTTTATTGAATGATATAGGCTATAATTATATATACTATTACCTTTTTCACTAAGGTCTCTTTCTTTTCTTGGTAGGAATGTGTTCTACTCATCTCTTAACAACGCGGACAGTTGGATTGATCCAAATACCCTCATTAGGATCATTTCTAATACATGATTCATTATCATTCTGATCAGTTATGGTTAAAGATTCAATGTCAACACCAATATCACTTTGATCTCCAATGCTTTCATCAATTACTTTGTTAGATAATAGCACTATAGACCATTTCGTACTTGTCGGATCATTGGCATAGAACACTTGTTTAGCTTGAGAGGCTAGAATGAAAGGCTCATCTTTGTACCCCACCCTATTAAGATCCACCTGCAAAAAACCTGACTTATCCATTCGTATGCCATTATTATTTTCAACCCACTTGCAACCAAATATAGGAATCTGAAACTTCTCGTAATCAAACACCCAAATGCGCTCGATAACCCCAAAATATGACAGATTTGAAAATTTTGGGTTTAAGTCCTTCACACTTGATATATGCATTGCTTCAGCGATCAACGTGACACCACTATTTTGTATCATACTTTTGTCATCTTGTTCTTTGGTATAAAATGTGTATCCATTAATTGCATATGCGCTATAAGAAAACACAATTAAACTTGGACCGTATGCTAAACATCTCAATCTTTCTGTTACTGAAGCAGGATCTGAACGATACTTTGAATAAATATGTTCCTTAAACCATGGTATGAAACTTCGATTGTGCTCTCGTATAATCCAATTCTCATTTCTATTCGGATTTAAACCTCGAAGAACACCCTTGTGCATTTCAACATACGGCTCAACTTCAAGCTCATTGTGCAGAACATACAAATGTACTTGATCCCGTTCGACCATTGATACTGTCACAACTTTATTTCCAATTAGCTTCTTACCTTCTTTTTTTTCAACAACATGAGATTTAGGGAGTCCAATTGATTGAACATTTGACATATATTCAGTACAAAACTCAACCGCTTCTTCAACAATATATCGTTCATCAATACAACCCTCTGGTCGACTTTGGTTTTCCACATACCCTTTTAATATTTTCATATAATGTTCAGTAGGGTACATCCATCTCATATAAGCTGGTCCGCACAGTTGTGTCTCTTTGACAAGATGAACGACAAGATGAACCATTATGTCAAAAAACGAGGGAGGGAAATACATTTCAAGATCACACAAAGTAACAACTATTTCTTTTTGCAATGTTGGTAAGATCTCATGATCGATCACCTTGCTGCAAATTGACTTGAAGAAAAAACACAGTTTAGTTATTGCGCTTCTTACTTTTTCTGGAAGAATAGAACGTATACCTATCAGTAGAAAAAGTTCCATTATAACATGGCAATCATGCATCTTTAAACTCTTTAACTTGAGGTCTTGCATAGACACAAGTCTTCTAATATCTGATGAGTAGCCTTCTGGAACTTTAACATCACTTAGGAACTTACATAATATTTTTTCTCCTTTTTGGATAGAGTGTAAACAGCAGGTGGTAGATATGTTCGTCTTCCTTTTTTCAGGGGTCCCAATTCAGTTCTTATTCCCATCTCTACCATGTCCTCCCTTGCTTTAAGGCCATCCTTAGACATCCCTTTTATATTGACTAACGTACCAATAACAATGTCAAATACATTTTTTTCAATATGCACAACATCAAGAAAATGTCTTACGTACAAAGATTTCCAATATGGCAATTCAAAAAAAATCGACCTCTTCTTCCACCCACCTGTGACAACTTTATGTGCAAAAGGCTTGCCAAACTGAATACTCACATCTTTCACTTTTTCAAATATTTGATCACCTGTCAATCCAGGCGGAGCTCTACGTTGTTCGGTATCTCTGTTGAACGCTTTTCTCCATCCACGATATTGATGTTTAGAATTTAAGAATCTACGATGACCGAGAAAGACATTCTTCTGACAAAGTTTCAATCGCATCGTATCGGTTCCATCTTCACAGATAGGACACGCTTTTTCACCTTTAATGCTATACCCGGATAGATTTCCATAGGCTGGAAAATCGTTAATTGTTCCAAACAACATCGCCCTCAAGTTGAAACTTTCTTTCCTATACCCATCATAAACCTCCACAACATTCTCCCACAAAATCTTCAAATCTTCGATTAAAGGTTCCAAATATACGTCTGTGTCATTTCCTAGTTGTTTAGGCCCAGAAATTAACATAGATAACATCATGTACTTAAGCTTCATACATAGCCACGGAGGTAGGTTATAAATCATAAGAATCACAGGCCATGTGCTATGCGAGATACTTTGAATACTGTGTGGGTTCATTCCATCAGTAGACAATGCCAAGCGAAGGTTTCTTGCTTCTTTTCCAAATTCAGGATAATCATTATCAATTTTCATCCACTGTGGTGAATCTGCCGGATGTCGAAACTTTCCATCAACAATTCTTTCATCTGCATGCCAAGTTAAGTGTCTTGAATCGGTTTCACTACGATACATCCGTCTAAATCTCGGAATTATAGGAAAATACCATAAGACTTTTGTCGGAGACAACTTTTTCTTATATCGAGGGGCACCGCATTTAGGACACTCATTTAACGATGTATACTCGTTTCGAAACATAACGCAATCTTTTGGACAAGCATGTATCTTGTCATAGCTCATGCCAATAGAGTAAAACATCTTTTTTGCCTCATACGTTCGATTGGGGAGAACATTATCCTTTGGTAGCATATCTTTCATAAGGGCTAATAACTCTGTGAAACTTTTATCCGACCATCCATTGCCCGCCTTTAAGTTGTACAACTTTAATACCGCAGACAATCTTGTGAATTTTGTACAACCATTATACAACGGTTTCTCTGCATCGCTTACCAACCTCTCGAACATTTTGGGACAATCATTAAGATCTTCTTCAAGCGCTTCTACAATCTATTCAACTCGATCATAATCGTATGTATCTATGCCATTGTCGTTTGAAGCATAGGTCCTATTATCTCCCGATTCATCATTCTCGTCACTTTTCTCACCATGCATATTCCAACATGTATAACTTCTATCAATTCCATACCGTATTAAATGCGATGCCAACTGAACTGCGTCAACCTGATTCCCATAACAGCAACACAAACAAGGACATGTCATTCGACTGGGGTCTTCGGCGTGCGCAACAGCAAACTTAACGAATTTCGATACCTCGTTCTCGTACTCTTTCGATAATCGATTGGAATACATCCATGTCTTATCCATGGTTTACGGTTTCTGAGTCAATCTGAGCTAAATGATAAATTCGAAAACAAAACCAATACTCAAAACTTGCACTTGCTCTTGCACAACCATATAACAAAACCAATACTCAAAACTTTTCACTAAATTCATTTTATTCTATCAGCTACTTTGGTACACAAGTATAATACATTCCTACCAAGAAAAGAGACGAGTAGAACACATAAACAAGAAACCATCATTGCTCAAAATCAATCATAAAAAGCACACGAAAAAAACAATATATTAATAGAGTTAACAATATGGCTACCTTTATTAAATATTTTGTTACGCTCTCTATTATTTCTCTCTTAACTTGTTTTACCAATGCACAACTTGTTAATGTAAGTCTATATAATTAATTAAGCATTTTTTTTCTAGTTCACAATAATATCATAGTATTATTTCAATGCCTCTAAAGAAGTCATGTTCTCTGTACATGAAAGAACCAATAAAACACAACAAACCAAACACCCATGACATAATTAAACGTAAACAAAGACACTCTCCATTATGTGTGACACTCTCCATTATTTCTCTCTTAGCATGTTACTCTCCATTATTTCTCTCTTAGCATGTTACTTCTATGCACAACTTCTTAATAACTTCTATGACAGTAGAAACCATGCTTGCTCAAAATCATTAACCAAACAAAAGTACACGAAAACCAGACAAACACATACGATATGAGGAAAAAAATGAAACCTGATACGAATTGCAGTTGGCCGGAGAAGTGGAGCACCGTTGACCGCCGTAGAAGCTCTGGTTTAGGGTTTTTTCGTGAAGAAAATCTGACTGAGATTAGAAAAGTGATACGAATTGTGTTTTGATATTTATTATAAAACTACCTATGAAAGCGCTTTCTAAAGGTCATCTATAACAGCGCTTTTACATCAAAAAGCGCTTTCGTGGCATATCCTATAGCAGCGCTTTTAAAAGCGCTTTCTAAAGGCCAGCTTTAGCAGCGCTTTGGAAAAGCGCTTTCTAAGGCTGACCTTTAGCAGCGCTTTTGAAAAGCGCTTTCTTAAGGTACCCTCTGAAAGGCCAGCTTTAGCAGCGCTTCTCAAAAAGCGCTTTCTAAGGGTGACCTTTAGAAGTGCTTTTGAAAAGCGCTTTCTTAAGGCACCCTTTGAAAGCGCTTTTTTAAGCGAATTTTTTTTAAAACCTACAGCAGCGCTTTTTTCCAAAAGCGCTTTCTTTTATGTGCTGCTAAAACTTATTTTTGGCGTAGTGAATATGAAATTAACTATTATCTGGTCGGATTCTAGACTTCGCAATAACTTGCTTAAGGTTAAACTGTTATCTGGTCGAATTTCAGACTTTGTAGTAAGTTAGATGAAAGGATGAAGCTAATTGTTATCTGGTCGGATTCCAGGCTTCGCAACAACTTACTGAAATTAATCTGTTATCTGGTCAAGTTCTAGGCTTCGCAGAAAAATGAAGTTAAATTGTTATCTGGTCGTATTCCATACTTCAGTGATTTGAAGAAATTAAGTTGTTATCTAGTCGGATCCAGGCTTCAGTGATTTGAAGAAATTAAGTTGTTATCTGGTCGGATACAGGCTTCAACTTGAATTTGAGGTTTACTGTTATCTAGTCGAAATCCAGACTTCATAGTGTTGTAGATTATATTGTCATCTGGTCGGGTCCAGGCTTCATAGTAATTGACAGAGTAAACTACTATCTGGTTGGACTCCAGGCTTCGCAGTAATTTGAAAGAGTAAACTGCTATCTGGTCGGACTCCAGGCTTTGCAGCAACTTATACTGTTATCTGGTCGGATTCTAGGCTTCACAGTGTTTTGAATTGTAGGTTGACTGTTATCCGGTCGAATTCCGGGCTTCAGCAATGATGTTAACTTCTATCTGGTCGGATTCCAGGCTTTGCAATAATTTGACAGAGTAAATTGTTATCTGGTCGTACTGTAGGCTTCACAGTAATTGAGGAGGTTTAACTATTATCTGGTCGGATTCCGGGCTTCATCAATGATGTTAACTACTATCTGGTCGGGTCTAGGCTTCACAGTGTTGTAAACTGCTATCTGGTCGGATTTCAGGCTTTATAGTAAATTGTATTTGATCTTAACTGCTATCTGGTCGGGTCCAGGCTTCACAGTGATTGATGAATTGTTACTTCAAATAGTTGCCCTGTCTTGCTTTAGGAATTGATCTGGAACTTGTTAAAAATTGATGATGATATTTGTTTGTTGATCTTTCCTGAAAAAGTAAAGAATTAACTGTATGCAATGTCATGATGCATGACACACATTGTGTAATGATGTTCTCAAAATAAATGAGACTGTGCTATATGTCACTACGCCAAAAATAAGTTTTAGCAGCACATAAAAGAAAGCGCTTTTGGAAAAAAGCGCTGCTGTAGGTTTTAAAAAAAATTCGCTTAAAAAAGCGCTTTCAAAGGGTGCCTTAAGAAAGCGCTTTTCAAAAGCACTTCTAAAGGTCACCCTTAGAAAGCGCTTTTTGAGAAGCGCTGCTAAAGCTGGCCTTTCAGAGGGTACCTTAAGAAAGCGCTTTTCAAAAGCGCTGCTAAAGGTCAGCCTTAGAAAGCGCTTTTCCAAAGCGCTGCTAAAGCTGGCCTTTAGAAAGCGCTTTTAAAAGCGCTGCTATAGGATATGCCACGAAAGCGCTTTTTGATGTAAAAGCGCTGTTATAGATGACCTTTAGAAAGCGCTTTCATAGGTAGTTTTATAATAAATATCAAAACACAATTCGTATCACTTTTCTAATCTCAGTCAGATTTTCTTCACGAAAAAACCCTAAACCAGAGCTTCTACGGCGGTCAACGGTGCTCCACTTCTCCGGCCAACTGCAATTCGTATCAGGTTTCATTTTTTTCCTCATATCGTATGTGTTTGTCTGGTTTTCGTGTGCTTTTGTTTGGTTAATGATTTTGAGCAAGCATGGTTTCTACTGTCATAGAAGTTATTAAGAAGTTGTGCATAGAAGTAACATGCTAAGAGAGAAATAATGGAGAGTAACATGCTAAGAGAGAAATAATGGAGAGTGTCACACATAATGGAGAGTGTCTTTGTTTACGTTTAAATTATGTCATGGATGTTTGGTTTGTTGTGTTTTATTGGTTCTTTCATGTACAGAGAACATGACTTCTTTATAGGCATTGAAATAATACTATGAAATTATTGTGAACCAGAAAAAATGCTTAATTAATTATATAGACTTACATTAACAAGTTGTGCATTGGTAAAACAAGCGAAGAGAGAAATAATAGAGAGCGTAACAAAATATTTAATAAAGGTAGCCATATTGTTAACTCTATTAATATATTGTTTTTTTCGTGTGCTTTTTATGATTGATTTTGAGCAATGATGGTTTCTTGTTTATGTGTTCTACTCGTCTCTTTTCTTGGTAGGAATTTATTATACTTGTGTACTAAAGTAGTTGATAGAATAAAATGAATTTAGTGAAAAGTTTTGAGTATTGGTTTTGTTATATGGTTGTGCAAGAGCAAGTGCAAGTTTTGAGTATTGGTTTTGTTTTCGAATTTATCATTTAGCTCAGATTGACTCAAAAACCGTAAACCATGGATAAGACATGGATGTATTCCAATCGATTGTCGAAAGAGTACGAGAACGGGGTATCGTAATTAGTTAAGTTTGCTGTTGCGCACGCCGAAGACCCCAGTCGAATGACATGTTCTTGTTTGTGTTGCTGTTATGGGAATCGGGTTGACGCGGTTCAGTTGGCATCTCATTTAATACGGTATGGAATTGATAGAAGTTATACATGTTGGAATATGCATGGTGAGAAAAGTGACGGGAATGATGAATCGGGGGATAATAGGACCTGTGCTTCAAACGAAAATGGCACAGATACATACGATTATGATCGAGTTGAAGAGATTGCAGAAGCGCTTGAAGAAGACCTTATTGATTGTCCCAAAATGTTCGAGAGGTTGGTAAGCGATGCAGAGAAACCGTTGTATAATGGTTGTACAAAATTCACAAGATTGTCTGCAGTATTAAAGTTGTACAACTTAAAGGGGGGCAATGGATGGTCGGATAAAAGTTTCACAGAGTTATTAGCCCTTATGAAAGATATGCTACCAGAGGATAATGTTCTCCCCAATCGAACGTATGAGGCCAAAAAGATGTTGTACTCTATTGGCATGAGCTATGACAAGATACATGTCTGTCCAAAAGATTGCGTTTTGTTTCGAAACGAGTATGCATCGTTAAATGAGTGTCCTAAATGCGGTGCCCCTCGATATAAGAAAAAGTTGCCTCCGACAAAAGTCTTATGGTATTTTCCTATAAATCCAAGATTTAGACGGATGTATCATAGTGAAACCGATTCAAGACACTTAACTTGGCATGCAGATGAAAGAATTGTTGATGGAAAGTTTCGACATCCGGCAGATTCACCACAGTGGATGAAAATTGATAATGATTATCCTGAATTTGGAAAAGAAGTAAGAAACCTTCGCTTGGCATTGTCTACTGATGGAATGAACCCACACGGTATTCAAAGTATCTCGCATAGCACATAGCCTGTGATTCTTATGATTTATAACCTACCACCGTGGCTATGTATGAAGCGTAAGTACATGATGTTATCTATGTTAATTTCTGGGCCTAAACAACCAGGAAATGACATAGACGTATATTTGGAACCTTTAATCGAAGATTTGAAGATTTTGTGAGAGAACGGTGTGGAGGTTTATGATGGGTATAGGAAAGATAGTTTCAACTTGAGGGCGATGTTGTTTGGAACAATTAACAATTTTCCAGCCTACAGAAATCTATCCGGGTATAGCATTAAAGGTGAAAAAGTGTGTCCTATCTGTGAAGATGGAACCGATACAATGTGATTGAAACTTTGTCAGAAGAATGTCTTTCTCGATCATCATAGATTCTAAAATTCTAAACATCAATATTGTGGATGGAGAAAAGCGTTCAACAGAGATACCGAACAACGTAGAGCTCCGCCTGGATTGACAGGTGATCAAATATTTGAAAAGGTGAAAGATGTGAGTATTCAGTTTGGCAAGCCTTTTGCATATAAAGTTGTCACAGGTGGGTGGAAGAAGAGGTCGATTTTTTTTGAATTGCCATATTGGAAATCTTTGTACGTAAGACATTTTCTTGATGTTATTTATATTGAAAAAAATGTATTTGACAGTGTTATTGGTACGTTACTCAATATAAAAGGGAAGTCTAAGGATGGCCTTAAAGCAAGGGAGGACATGGTAGAGATGGGAATAAGAACTGAATTGGGACCCGTGAAAAAAGGAAGACGAACATATCTACCACCTGTTGTTTACACTCTATCCAGAAAGGAGAAAAAATATTGTGTAAGTTCCTAAGTGAGGTTAAAGTTCCAGAAGGCTACTCATCAGATATTAGAAGACTTATGTCTATGCAAGACCTCAAGTTAAAGAGTTTAAAGACGCATGATTGCCATGTTATAATGGAACATTTTCTACCGATAGGTATACATTCTATTCTTCCAGAAAAAGTAAGAAGGGAAATAACTAAACTGTATTTTTTCCTCAAGTCAATTTGCAGCAAGGTGATCGATCCTGAGATTTTACCAACATTGCAAAAAGAAATAGTTGTTACTTTGTGTGATCTCGAAATGTATTTCCCTCCCTCGTTTTTTGACATAATGGTTCATCTTGTCGTTCATCTTGTCAAAGAGACACAACTGTGCGGACCAGCTTATATGAGATAGATGTATTCTACTGAACATTATATGAAAATATTAAAAGGGTATGTGAAAAACCAAAGTCGACCAGAGGGTTTTATTGATGAACGATATATTGTTGAAGAAGCGGTTGAGTTTTATACTGAATATTTGTCAAATGTTCAATCAATTGGATTCCCCAAATCTCATGTTGTTGAAAAAAAAGAAGGTAAGAAGCTAATTGGAAATAAAGTTATGACAGTATCAATGGTCGAACGGGATTAAGTGCATTTGTATGTTCTGCACAATGAGCTTGAAGTTGAGTCGTATGTTGAAATGCACAAGGGTGTTCTTCGAGGTTTAAATCCGAATAGAAATGAGAATTGGATTGTACGAGAGCACAATCGAAGTTTCATACCATGGTTTAAGGAACATATTTATTCAAAGTATCGTTCAGATCTTGCTTCAGTAACAGAAAGATTGAGATGTTTAGCATACGGTCCAAGTTTAGTTGTGTTTTCTTATAGCGCATATGCAATTAATGGATACACATTTTATACCAAAGAACAGGATGACAAAAGTACTATGCAAAATAATGGTGTCACCTTGATCGCTGAAGCAATGCATATATCAAGTGTGAAGGACTTAAACCCAAAATTTGCAAATATGTCATATTTTGGGGTTATCGAGTGCATTTGGGTGTTTGATTACGAGAAGTTTTAGATTCCTATATTTGGTTGCAATTGGGTTGAAAATAATAATGGCATACGAATGGATAAGTCAGGTTTTTTGCAAGTGGATCTTAATAGGGTGGGGTACAAAGATGAGCCTTTCATTCTAGCCTCTCAAGCTAAACAAGTGTTCTATGTCAATGATCCGACAAGTACGAAATGGTCTATAGTGCTATTATCTAACAAAGTAATTGATGAAAGCATTGGAGATCAAAGTGATATTGGTGTTGACATTGAATCTTTAACCATAACTGATCAAAATGATAATGAATCATGTATTAGAAATGATCATAATGAGGGTATTTGGATCAATCCAACTGTCAGTGTTGTTAAGAGACGAGTATAACACATTCCTACCAAGAAAAGAAAGAGACCTTAGTGAAAAAGGTAATAGTATATATAATTATAGCCTATATCATTCAATAAAATTTAATTTGTCATTTCATTTTTATTTGTCATTTCATTTTTATTTATCATTTCTTTTTTATTTGTCATTTCATTTTTATTTGTCATTTCATTTTTATATTTGTCATTTGATTTTTATTTTTTTTCATTATTACAGGTCAAATGGCTAGTAATCAAGAAAACTTACAAGATGCAAATGCTCTTGAAAATGCTCCAGAAAATACTTCAGAAAAGACTTCAGAAAAAGATATTACACGAGGTATAACTATTATGAGGGGAATCATCCGTGATAGAGATAGAGGAGTAACATATAATGTAGATTGGAATGATAATGACCAACTAATTAGGTCTAATGCTGCATAGTTGATAAGCTACATTGGTACGCTTGTTCGTATACACATTCCGATCACCACTCCTATATGGAAAAGAGGAGAGTTGGATGAGGGTAAAGAGAAAGTTTGGACTGAGATAAAGGTACATATATGGTTTTTGTTATTTGTTTTATCTTGACGATAATGTGTTTAAATTGCTTTTACTAACACACTTTATGCGTATGTTTTTTTGTAGAGGTCTTTTAACATTGAAGATACCCGTAAAAAGTATATAATGGGTTTGGCTGGAAAAAGACACAGAGGGTGGAGAACATTTTTAACAAACAAGTATCTTAAAGATGATGAAGGAAATTTTCTTGAAGAGGATCCGGAACGTCCAAAGAAATATGAGAACTTCATTACACCTGAAGAATGGGTTGGTTTTGTAGGCCAAAGAAGAGACGAGAATTTCAAGAAAGTGAGTGCCATCAATCGCGAGAGAGCGTCAAAACCCGCATATCCATACAAAAAAAGGCGTTTGGGATATGCTCGCTTAGAGGAAAAAATTGTAAGTAAATATAAACTCTACGATCTTATTAATTCTCTCAATGTGTTATAATTGATGATCTTAAGACTTGTGTCAATGCGTAGTTAGAAGAGGCGAAAAGTGACGCAACATCACTACCAGCACATTTGTTGTGGAAGGAAGCTCGTGTGGGAAAGGATCAAGTTGTTAATCCTGATCTTCAACATGTGTATGATGAATGTTTAAGTATAAGATTGTGTCTTTAATTAAATCAAATGTTTATTAATATTTAAATAATTTTTTATCTCCACTAATAATTTTCTATATGTAAATGAATTACAGGAGACCTTGTCGCAATCGGTATCCCCGGGTGAGGATCAGGATACCAGGAGCGTACTTAGTCGAGCACTAAATATTGCTGAGTATCCGGGTCGGGTGAGGGGTAAAGGTCATGGTGTGACTCCAACCTCTTTGTATAAGCATCCAAGGAGAAGAAATCCTAGCAATGCAGAAGTGATGCAAACATTGCAGGATTTACAAGCTCAAGTCCGTGAATTGCAGAAGGATAAAGAGAGAGATATGGCAGAAAAGAGCAGTTCACAGTTGAAAGAAACTAGTGACAAAGCTAGTATCAACTGTCAGCATAAATTTCCTGAGGTGATTTTCAATATATATCCGTTATTATTATAGAATATTTTTAGTCACTTCTAACGGTTATTATTGGTTTAGGGCATTTCATCTTGCCAGCTATACCTATCGTCGCCGACTTATCGACTAGTTGGCAAGGGAAAAGTCCATAACACTTTGGGAGATTTACTTCACCATAGACCGCTTCCGGATGGACCCATGAAAGTATCAGTTGATATTGCTTTAGATATGGATGCGTTGCTGCCGTTACCTGACATTGTTGTTGAGACCACATTGCTGCGAGATGCAATAGGATCTTTTGTTGCATGGCCATCGGACCTCATTTTCCTAGATGATCAGGTATGTTGAAAACAATTATGAATCCTTAAGTCTTCAACTGTCAGTTCTGACCTCAGTTATTTCGATGGTAATTATAGACTCCTACAAAACCCGCATCTAAGGGTAAAGGGATTTTGCGGCACGACGAGTCTGATGTATCACAAAAAGAGGTACGTTTAAAGTGTTAATTATATGATCCGAATAAAAAACTGCATAATTTTATAATTTAACTGAGTCTATATGATTTTTAGGTACCTTTTCAAGGGTCACAACAAGTGAGCCAGAAAATCGTTGGCGTACCACCCAAGAAAAGGGTTCCTACTAGATTTTTCCCTCGATCCCGGCAGTGTTTTGAAACAATAGTGGGAACAACAGATTTGATGGATGGTGGTATTCGTCAAATGGATATGGATCAAGGTATCTTTGGTTTTCCTTGCACCGAAATAATTGGACATGAGGACGTGGAAGAGATTTTCCGTCATAAAGAATTAGGCGTCAGTATTATGCACGCATACATCCGGTAACCCCATCTTTATATTATGTAATTAGCTGGAAAATAATTTAAACATTTCAATGAATATAGTCTAATATTAATTATATTTTTATTTATGGTTGTTATATGACAAATTGATGCGCGGGAATCAATTGTCAAACAGATTCCATTTCGTGTCTACCTCCCGTGTCAGCGGAGCGACAATTGGTAGGGAACCGGATTCAGTAAGAGAGCACTTAGTCGAAAGATTCATGGCAACTGGCAGTACAGAAAGCTTATATCTTTGGGCGTATAATACTATTCCTACAGGGTTAGATTTTCATTCTAAGTTCATTTTAATATTTGTAATTTTTGCGTAGAAAATTTTCTTCTAAACTGTTGTTTTAATTTATTGACGTCATTGGTTGTTGGTTGCTATCGATCCTATAAAAGAAATGGTCTATTATCTGAATTCGGTTGACGGTGATTGGATAAATTATCCGGATATGAAGTTAATGATTGATACGTAAGTGAGATTATTCTAAATATTTGTGTGTATTTATATATTTAATTATTTCTGTGACATTGTTCTAAATATATATTTTTATTTTGTTAGAGCGATACAAGTATTCCGGTGTCAAAGAGAAGTTCGGGTACAACGGTCTAAATAAAACAACATTAATTGGATCAAAGTGCAGGTATATTAATTTCCACTATTTTGCTTATAATATTTATGCTATTTGATAAAACAATACAACTATATATTTTTATTTGTTTTTCTATGTAGTATCCTCAACAGCAAAACGGTATAGATTGCGGATACTTCGTTATGCGGTTTATCAAAGAAATCCTTCAACTGAATCAAATAGAGATTCCAGTCACGGTATGGATTTATAACTTAGGATTTGTTTTATTATTTCTCGGATATTTCATATAATTTTTTACTTTTAACTAAATCATGCATATTATGTTTTGTTATGTAGTACTTCGATGAATACAAATGTGCATATTACACGAAACTTCAGTTGGAAGAAATCAAAGAGGAATTGTGTCAATATTTTATTGAGCAGAGAATCATATAAGGTATGAATACATTATTATGTGAAAAGTGTTATGAATACGTTACATGTGTACAAGGAATACCATATTGACCGTGTTATTATGTTCAAACCTCGCAGGACCAGGACCTTACTACATAATTGACAGTGTTTCTTTCATACATTAGGACTGGTTTAGTTGTTGTTAGGGTTGATTTTGTAAGACTGATTTTGAGTTACAATGCTGATAACAATGGTTTTTATATATTTTGAGGTACAAAAATGGTGTATATATATTTTGGATTACAATGGTATACAATGCATTACCGCGGTTTATGAATTACAGGTTATGGCAACTGGTTTATATAAATAATATGCTGCAAACAATGCAGGTATATGAATTATATAAATTATACCTAAAAAAAAAACACCCTATGAAAGCGCTTTTTCAAGAAAAACACTGCCTTAGGTAACCTATGAAAGCGCTTTTTCACAAAAAGCGTTGTCTAAGGCAAACATATGACAGCGCTTTTCCAGTTAAAAGCGCTGCTAAAAGACCACCTATGAAAGCGCTTTTCCAGAAAAAAGCGTTGCTAAAAACCTACCTAAGACAGCGTTTTTCCAGAGAAAAAAAAGCTGCTAAAAGAAAACTTATGAGAGCGCTTTTCCAGAAAAAAACGCTGCCTTAGGTAGACCTGTGAAAGTGCTTCTTCATAAAAAAGCGCTGCCAAAAGCCTACTTAAGAGAGCGCTTTTTAGAAAAAGTGTTGTATTAGGTAGACCTACGAAAGCGCTTTTCATTAAACAAAAAGCGCTGCTAAAACCTATAGCAGCGCCACCTACGAAAGCGCTTTTAAGTGCTTTTAAAGGCCAAAAAAAGCACTTTCGTAAGTCTTTTTCGGCGTAGTGATTCCCCAGTAAGTCACTGTGTAGCCTAGAATACGACCAGATAATAGTCAACTTTATTCTCCTTAACAAGTTATTGTGAAGCCTGGATTTAGACCAGATAATAGTTAACTTTCATTCTCCCCAGTCAAGAAATAATCCCCCAGTAGAAACGTTCTAAAAAGAGAGAGTTAGAGTTCAGATACGCTCCAAATACGGATGTCATTCTGATACTCATTCAGTACATCTTTCAGATACAGTTCAGATACATTCCAAATACAGATGTCATTCTGATATTCATTTAGTACATCTTTCTGATACAGTTCAGATACGCTCTAAATACGGATGTCATTCTGATACTCATTTAGTATATCTTTTAGATATAGTTCAGATATGCTCCAAATACGGAAGTCATTTTGATACTCATTTAGTACATCTTTTAGATACATTTCAGATACACTCCAAATACGGATGTCATTTTGATACTCATTCGGTACATCTTTCAGATACAGTTCAGACACGCTCCAAATACGGATGTCATTCTGATACTCATTCATTATATCTTTCAAATAGGGTTTAGATACGCTCCAGATACGAATGTCATTCTGATACTCATTAGGTACATCTTTCAGATACAGTTCAGATACGCTCCAAATACGAATGTCATTCTGATAATCATTTAGTACATATTTCAGATATAGTTCAGATACGCTCCAAATACGGATGTCATTCTGATACTCATTCAGTACATCTTTCAGATACAATTCAGATACACTCCAAATATGGATGTCCCTCTGATACTCACTCAATACATCTTTTAGTTCATATATGATAAAGATATAGATGCATTCTGATACTCATACTCAATACATCTCTAGATACAATCATGACATAGATTCATTCTGACACTCCCTAAAACATCTACTAAGATACAATTGGACACAATCTCATTCTAGTATACTTCTCATACGAAAGTCAGACGAAGAGACCTCTTATGGCTCAGGGTAAATCGGCCAAAGATTTATTCTGATACTTCTTCCAGTTTGAAGTCAATATTTATTTTGGATGGCATCTATAAGCCCATCTCCGACGACTCTCCATCATCTTATCCAAATGGAATATGTAAGCTCATTCCTGATATCATCAACCAACAACATCACTTCGTACACAGACGAGTGCAAATTTTTGGGCACTCTAGTGTTTAATCATCTTCCACCTTCAGATCATGAAAGGCAGACAAGCCAATCTAAATCCTCAGGTTTAAGAATATTGAACAGGGGCAGCTGTTGTACCCCAAAATTTGCCCTCTCATTTTTCAAGACATGCTCATAGAGGTCCTCAAATGCTCAAGGTTGACTAAGAATTGACAAGACAAATTCTCCTCCTAAGCAATGGATTTCCAACTAGGGTTTCATTTTTCACAAAGAAGCTTGGGTTTCAAAGGCCTCAAGTGATTTCCATGGTTCCTAATATGTCCTCAAGAATGCTCATGCCAATTTTCATGCCTTGCATTACAAGTTTGCTCAGTCAATTGATCAGATGACTAGAAATTAACTATATTAGGTCAAAAGTCAATTGTGGTTAATATACAGTCAAACTTCAAGATTTTTGGTCAACATCAACATTTTGAAGTGATATCCATCATTTGATCAAGGGTTGATCATGATTCCTCAAGGAATGCTCTCAAATCATCAAAAATCAAAAATTGCAAAATTTGGGTTTCCTAGAGAAAGTCAACTGAAATTTGACTAGACATAACTTTCACATGCTTCATCCATTTTTCCCAACCAAAGCTAATTGTGAAGAAAATTTAATTCCCTATAAATTTTCTTTTGTCCTCAAGTTCAAAAAATGCATCATTGGAAAGATATGAGCTAATACATTACAAGTCTTTTTGAAAGTCAACAAAAAGGTATGTTTTGTCAAGGAAAGTTACATCAATATAATTTCTCCAAATTCAAAAATGGTAAACATAGAGTTTGTATAGAAAATATTGGGCTTTCCAAAAAGTCCATGATCATATTCAAAGGATAAAAAATGAGCAAGTTGTGAGTTTCACAAGTTGGGCAATTTTTAAAGAAATGCATGAAATGCTAAATGTGCAAACTTGAAATTTTGGATGTGTGACCTAACTTTTTGGACTTCAAACATGTCCATGGCCTTGCAAAAGACCCCTAAACTCACTCTTACCTTGTTCTGTATTTTCTAATTATTTTATTTATATTTATTTTGTTTTTATTCAAATAAGTATAAAATAAATTAAATAAAATCACAAAAATCATGGGCTAAAGGATATGGGCTTGGTTTGGCTAGCCTTGAAGCCCAATAATTCGTGGAACCCAGCCACAAATGGTCCAGGTTTAGTGCACATTCAAAAAGAGACAAGGATCTTCAAAAATAGCAAGAACAAACTCAAAAAATGGAAAGTTTTCAATATGTTTGATTTTTATTTTATCATGGTTTGATTACTTGATTCCTTGCCATGTATGTTGCCTCATTCATACCTCTATATAAGTATAAGCAAACCATATGCAAAGGAGCACGAAATTACTCTTTAAAAATCTCTTCAAAAGCTCTTCACAAAGCTCTCTCAAAATTCTCAAAATCGTTCAAAATTTGTGAAAATTCAAAACCTGAACTCCATCTTTCCTCCATCAAATCTCGTGCCATCTTTGCACTCCTGAGGTCCCTAAGAGTCATTTTCATTCCTCACCTTGGCCTGGAGCGTGCCCGAGTCGTCCATACAAGTTGCACCATTCGGTATAGTTTATTTAAATCAAATCTTGTTAATCTGCATTTATTAATCCATTTGACGTTTGCATACATGTTTGTAGTCGTATATAGTGCAGGTTAGACGTGAAGCATGTAAGTTTTAAGGCCTGGTTCATGAGATGCATTCTCAACCGCGGTCGAAAACTTGGCTTCGAAACGTAAAATTCAGAGACCTTTAGCCAAAATTAACGCCAGATTTCTTTATTTACTTCTTTTTATATTTACTTTTTCAAAATCATTTTTATTTAATCATAAAATAAAATAAAAATCAAAAAAATAGATTTAGGTTTTTTTTATATATATAATTTAATTTAATTTGCGCAAGTTAATTAATTATATTTTGATTTATTTCAAGTAATTTAAAATCAATTAGAACTTAGATTTAATCATTACAAATCTTTTTCTCAATAATAAAAATCCAAAAAATGTTAGAATTAATTTCATTTTGATTAGTTTTAATTGCATTTTATTTATCACTCTTTTCTTTATTTAGTTAAAATTAATTTTTTTAATTTAAGTATTTTTCTTAATAAAAATGACAAAAAAAGTGCTAAATATGTAGAAGTATTTTAGGGCTTACATCGCTTTCCATATTCGCGAGTAATTTTATTTTAGCATTATCATTTTCATATTATTGTACCTGCTTCCTGATTTGTAATAGTTTAATTTAGGACTTTACTTCACCGCTTTATTTCCCCAAGTTTTGGACATGTAAATAATCCCCTCCTCGAAGACTTGTAATAGCTAGGATTTACAATTCTCGCACTTTTAATTTCTGCAAATTATTAAGTGTTTAGATGCATGCTAACTAGGATTGTATGGCAAGAATAAAAAAAAAACGCTAGCAAACCTAATACAAAGACAAAATAACTGAATACAACACACTCTCACATATACACCTCTAGGATATCCCACTTCGGTTGCCTTCGAAAATAAAACAGTCACAACTCTCGAAACGTGAGAGATTTTAATGGCTACCCTCTGGTTTAAAGATCATAAGTCCCTCAATGAACCTCTCGACGTTGCCTCGGTAAAATGATTTTAAAACCCTAGGGTAGTTACTAAAGTTTCTTGCCTAGTTGCCTTTGTAACTGTATAAACGTTTCTTCGAATGTCCCTCAAACATCCAACGACTAGGGCTACCTACTCACTAATAATAGGACAACACTGTCTAGAGGAAAAGAACAACCTTTCGAGTAAAGTAGATAGTTGTTAGATGCTTGCTCAAATAATTTTTTCCCTTGCACAAAACAATTCTTTCAAAAAACATTTTCAAACACTTTGTATACGTTTTCTACTATTCTGAGAAACATTACAAAGTTCTCCGTACTAAGGCGCTTTCAAAAATGCTTTTTAAAACACACAAAGTACAAGGTATTTCAAAATGAGCTAAGCATCTAAGAGTCTGTAGGTAACCACGGATGGAAAGGGTGCTAACACCTTCCCTTTCCATAATCTACCCCCCTTACTCAGAAAACTCTCGAAATGTCTTTTCTTGTTCTTTTCACTCTTTCCTTTGTTGGATAAAAGAAAATTCGGTGGCAACTCTTGCTTACCGCAACATTTACGAATGCAAATGCAAAACCAGTATAATAGTTAGTTCTCCCACCGTATTACAACAGCCTTGTCTTAAAGAGAAATCACAAAGAATCTCGCAAAGGCAAGGTCGCAGCAAACTCTGAAGGCCCTTATCGGATCTACGAAAAAATGAGAACCGATGAGTATTACTTAGAAAATCTACAAGGGGAACAACTCGCTCGATCATGGTACACTGAAAAGCTAAAACAATATTATAGTTAAAACACTAAGAAGTCGGCGAGTCTCATTGACAAGACAAACTCATCCAGGCCCGACCACGCGTGCCTTCCTAGGTACAAGCATAGCACCCAAATTATTTTGAAGGGGCGAGACTCTGCTCTTTAAACGAGCGTGTCACCAGCCCGACATGGATAACTCAATCATGCTCCACCGTCCCTGTACCACGATGCTGGAACACCCGGCATGCGACGGGAAGTTCACACCACTGAGCTCAGGTACTCGAAACAAAACCTGAGTTCCGGCCCTTGCCCGATATTCACCCTGGCTGTTTGTCCGGTTTCCCCACACTAGCAAACATATAAATTAAACGAGCAGATCCTCACTACAAACCCTTAGCAAAACAAAATATATCTCAAGCAGACAAGCATAACGAAAAACATGCAAACACAAATATTTGAATTTGAATCAAACGACCATTAAGGCTGCCATTGTACGATTTTTTACAAAAAAGATGCCCCAGGCCCCACATCCAAAGCAAAATTGTGGTCGCAAGAACCACAACTGTTCAAATATTACATAAACAGGCACATGCCCAAAAACAAGATTACAAAATCACGGCACGCAGGACGACGCATATACTAAGAAAATTATCAAAACATCATTCTTCTGTTCTTTCCTCGGCAATAAGCGATAGCTGAGAAGGTCCCCCTGTGGGCTATGCAGCAAGCTCTTTGAGGTAGTTTGGGACCAGGATCTTACTAACAACCATATAATATTTAACCCCCGTGTCAAAGGTATTGAGCTCGACCCCAGGATTCAACACGCGAAACTGCTTCAGTGCGTTCTCGAAACTCCCCTCAGAGGCAACCTGGGCGTCATCCATTGTCAGTTGGAAACGAGTGACCTGCTCGGCCCGGGCCTTTAAATCCTTTGTATCCTTCGGCTTGTCTTCAGCAGACGAAGCCTCGGAAATGAAGATCACTAGCTTTTCCTTTAGAGCCTTCTTTTCGAGCAACCAGGCTTTGTGTTCCTCGAAAAGCTTCCCTAAGTCCTCCTCGACCAACTTCCAAGACTTCTCCTCATCACTCTGCCCCTTCTCAGCTACAACCAGCTTAGCCTGTAGCTTCTTCAGCTCGGCCTCTTGTGAAGAGCTCCCCTCGGTATAAGCAACCGCCATCTCCAATATTCTCATTAGGCCTCCAGCGTCCAGTGCCAATTTTCCGGGCGATCCAAACCCTCGAGGTGAAGAGACTCGGCCTTGGGAAGTTGAAGAGCATCGCCCTCGAAGAAAGCCCTTTCCAACCCGCAAGGGGCAGGTCGTACTTTCCTTTCCCCTTTTCCCCAGCCAGATCAACACTTCCATTTCCCCTTCGAGGACACTGGAGAGGGAAAGAGGGCAATGTTAGCTTGACCTGAGGACGAATTGCTCGATCCTAACGTGGGAGCGGTCCCCAAACCGGTTTGAGCATCCTTTAAAGCTTTCTTCGCTTTAGCGACAAAATTCGTGGTTATGCGCTCATGTGCGAGATTCATGCTATTTGCAAAACAAATAGAAAGTCGGAGTTAGCAAACGAGGACCCATAGACGTCAACCATGTGTAATTATTCAAAACATAAAACTAAATACCCAAGTATTTGACTGGATCCTCGATCTCGAGAAACTCCTTAACGACTATTAAATCGGGCTCGTACACGATCTTCCCGTTCTTGTCCGTTACCGGTCTACCTCCCCGACCTGCACGCTGGATGCGAGGAATTTGTGCAATGAAAGCGGTCAAGTAAACAAAGCTCGTATGGTCCTTGACACCAAGCTCCCCCTCCTTTCTGACGTAGGAACCCAATTTATTATCGAAATGCTTCCTCGTCCACTGAAAAGGAAACTGGTAGACAAACTTGTTCATGTGCTCTCCCAACTCATTCAAAACGGGCCCCCCATTTTCATCATATACTGGAGCAGTCCAGAAAATGTTTAGCATCGCCCTACTCGAAAGAAGTTGCACAAGAATATGCTTGTCCTTAAAGTGCCGAACTGACTCCATGTAAGCTTTGAATAGCTTCCCGTTGCATTGCTTAAAGGCGACTCATCCCCACTTTCCATAAATCTTGATTCTTTAGAGATGGAAACAGTAGAAGAACAAAGGGATGGTGGCCCCAATCCTCAAGTAGTCACGAACAATCTCGAATGCCCATATGAAAGCGACCCCATTCGGATCCAACTAGGAAAGAGCCAATCGAAGATGACAGAAAATGACCACTTGGAAATCTGAGAAGGGGAGTCGAAGGTCCATCTCCCGAAACATGATGTTGTACATAAGGATCTGTCTCTTATCGTATTTAGAGGAGATCCATCTATCATTCTCAGTGATCTAGAGTGACCACTCCCCTCGACTTCCATCGGCATGCACGTACACTTCGGTGAAAACCTCATCACGGTGTTCGAAGAAATAAGAAACCTAATCCCTAGGGTCTTGTGCGACCCAAGTTCGCAGGTCTTTATTGTCGTCAGGCGGAAACATGCCACTCTGATCAACAGGCGCCATCTCCACGTCCTCTCTCCCTAAGTTCTGGTCAGACCTGTTTGGTTCATCCCCAGATATCTCATGGACGCTCGATGTACTGCAAGTATCATCCATAGAGCTCTGAGAGGATCCAATATGTTCATCTGAAAAACCATCTTTGGTATTGTCGGCCATAGTACATGAAAAGTAAATGATAGAGGTGAGTTCAACATCAATGCCAAAACCACCCTTCCACTACTAATCAAGTGAAAGGGCGTTGATAAACAAGGACCATGTCCCCGACCAGAATCCTCACTGTGGAATCCGAACAAACAAACGCTTTTTCAACAAGACAAACTCCAGTCAGCAAAAACAACCTAAATTCTCAAGGGTCACCCACGGTGCACCGTAAATATCATGGGAAAACCCACGGCGGCTCTGGCGTTTCTAAAACTACAGAACCACAATCCGCTACCAACACTCCTCAAGAAAACGTCCCAACTGACAAGATCCTAACCCTAACTACATGTATTTCTAAGGAAAAAATCATGAAAATCTGAACTACAAAAGCCAAATGACAATGAAAAATTGAAATATTACCAGTTGAAGAAGAAAGAAGGATGAAAAGAGCGGCAACAAGTAGTAAATCTTCAAGAAAACAACGGCAATCGATAGGCGAGCAGCAACGAGCAGTGGGAGAGAAGAATGAAAAGCACAGAATGTCCTACTCCTCTCGTATTTATAGCTGAAATCACCCGCGCGTGAGAGACACATGCCTAAGGAACCATAGAGTCATCATCATTGCATTCTAGCCCCTAGACCATCATTGCGCTGCTTTGTCAGTGTACTACCCAAAACACGCTACCTCTTCAAGTTCAAAGCTCAGAATCACCAACTCATAATCTCCCCATGAGAAAGGCGCAACCGGTGACGCTCATGCTCCCTGTAAGAAGCGCGTCATCCCACGAGCTGGTATTAAAGTCATCACTCATATGCCCAAAAGCAACGACTTGGCGGCTACTGTTTTGGACTGGCCCGACAGCCATAGTGGACCCAGTCTAACATCCTCCTTTGATACGACCCATATGATCGAGACCCGAATTTACCTTCCCTCCGTCGGGCTCCATCATTCCTTTTTCCCCTGGACCGGCACGGACCTACGATGATCGATGAGGTTCTCTCAGTCTACCCGACCTCAAGTCGGTCAGACAACTAGGAACTGACCAGATCACTGCCAGTAACTTACCTCCTCCTCGGGACTAACAACTAGTTGCGAGCACACGTTCCCAGGATGACCAAGTTCTGGCAGTTACCTATTTTTGATGACCCGCATATCTAGGCCCAAAAATAGGAAACAATGTCCATGCGCTAGGGGAATTATATAAACCTTCACACATGTGAGGGCAGGTATCAAATATTCCATATTCACCACAAAACCCTAATACTTTTCTTGTATCTTTTTGCTCCCACACTTACTTGATCGTCGGGGTGCCTTGCAGGTACAACTCCATTTTTTCCTCCTCAACTTTCCAGTCCGACAAAAGATCATCATTCAGCCACCTTGCAGCTTCTGATCAACCGGTAAGATCATATATGATCCAAGCACATTAATTTTACCGTAATACAAACAAATGCTTAAGGCTCCCATACGTGAGCATATAAGAAAAATTTAACTGCGAGAACACGATCTTAACATCGTTCAGTAAAACAACCAACAAACACTTATTTTCTACCATGAACTATGAAGTTATGATTTTCTTATTGCACCATGAGAATACGTAGGCACGTGATTTTGAAATCTTGGCGAGCACATTAATTAAAATTTTATTTCTTCCCCTTAATTAAATCCTTTAAAAGCAGATAATAATCAGAGAAACCACAAGTAACTTTTAGATAACACCATTATACATAAAACGATCAAAATGGTTTCCGTTGAGTATAACATATATGATGGATGCTAATATCTTCCTCTTGTATAATCGACTCCCAAATCTGAATTTGGTTGCGACGACCATTCTAATTTTACTTTTAGGGTTTTATTGATATTTTCACTTTTCTTTGGAATAAATAATGTCTGATGGCAAATTTTTCTTTATTTCGAGCGTTTCTTACGCTCGGGTATTTTTTGTAGGGCAACAAACCTCTCATTTTAAGGTACTTTCCTCCAACTTAAGTTTTTCCTTTCAAGCATTTTTTATTTCTTTGTGCAGATGATCGATAATCCTATTATCATAAAGACTGATTCACATGATAGTTTTTCTTCCTCTTTAAAAATGGGGATGAAGTCTGAATCACATTCCCTCTCTTCTTCTAGTGTTGACATTAAACTAGAAGTTATCTCTCAAACTGATGATTTGGAAATGGTAGGGACGTTTGAAGGGTCTCTTTTAGATGGATCTCCTTCCAAGGGTTCCTTAGAGGCTCTATTTTTAGAGATATCTGGTAGGAGTGAGAATCTTGTTGAGAAGCCGGTGTTTCCCACTGTCTTGACTAAGGAAAAAATACAAGTTTCTTAACAAAAAAGGGCATTTGCTGATAATTTCTTAGGGTATTTAGGGGAATACATGGTCGTTAGACTAACGATGTTGAAGTTACACATCATTTGGAATGTCGAAGGCAGTCTAATGTTGTGTCTTGGATCAGTCCTGACAGTCATTTTAAAGCTGGAGAATTAGACCTATGGGGAATTTGGTTAGTTGATCGAGATAATGCTAATAGATAACATTGGGTAGTCGCCAAAGTGGTTAACGGGATGTTTCGAAAGTATACAAAATTATCAGAGTAATACAAAGAGTGTTGAATCCACGTAGACCTAATAGTCAAGCTATCATTTTCTATTCATATGGTGTTATCTAAGGCTAATAAAATATAGGTTGGAGTGGTGCAGGTAAAAGTTAATAAATGACTTAATTTAATGACAGATAAGCAAATATAATTAATTCTAAAAATGCAATGCTGGAATGTGGATCTCGTAAATTTGTTGGTACTCTTGTTGTTCATAAATTGAATTTCTACGGGATAATATTTTCTACTTTAAAAAGAATTGATTGAATAAGAACTGTCGGTTTCACGTATTCTGAACCGAGTTTTACTCTCTAAATTATACCATTCACTATCACGATGGTGGGGCATATTGTGTTAAAGAAATAAAATATATTTTAAGAAATCAAATTCCTTACTCAGTTTAAAAGTGGTTTTGGTTGGAAAGTTTAACTTAAAATGGTTCCAAGCTCTCGCTTAGGTAACCAGATTCTAAACCCATAAATATGCGCTTTCATAAATAGTTTTAAAATCACTTTCTAGAAAGTTTAAGCTTCCTAATTAATTGATAAATTTCTTTCGCTGTTTTTATCAATTAATTACCAAGCAACTATAATCTTTGGTATCAGACGGCTTTCGATCTTACCCGACATATAAATGGTTCTACTTTCGTAGCAACTGACAAATTAAGTTTTAGAAAAGTTGTAATTTAAACCAAAACAGTCCCACTAGATTTTCTCAAAGAATAATCATTTAGAGTACCGTCAAATCAACATTCCTCATATTCCAACACTTATAAATTTATCTAGACATGGTTATGGCATAAACTAAAGCAATTGATTCGTTCATGTGATAAGACATAGTAAACATATAAGTTTTAAAATGTGCAATTAAAAGAAACTTAAAAGAAGAGCATGCAATTAAAATAAAGAAACGATAAAGTAAAGATAATTCGATTAAATAAAAACCTGCTCCGAAGAGACTTTAATCTGGTACATGAAGTAAATTGTTGAAGCTTGAATGCGGAAAGTAAATGACGGCAAGATTAATGCTTCAAAATAAAGTGCTTCAAACTCGATTACAGACTCGATGAACGATGTGATAACCCTCTGATGTGAAGAGTTAATCGATTACAAAAAATCAACATTATATGGCTTAAGTTTGTAACTAAGCTTGGATCCTTGAAAGTGAATGATGGCTTGGTATTTATAGGATTCCAAAACCCTAAAATCACAAAGGAGGTTTTCTAGAGTGTGGAGAGAAAGTGGGAGGAAGTGGAGTGGTTCCTTGAACAACGAAGCCTAAATTCTAACTGTCTGGTCTCCGTGACGTGTGGCAGTCGCCACACCATCCATGGCATTTTCCATGCTCATAAGGCGACTAGGACTTGGTCTTTTTACCGTTGAGACGTGGAACACTCATGACTACCCCTATGGTGAACGCCATGGTGGTCTCCTTGAGTGTATTTTTCCCTAATTCTTCTATTTTCCATCTGTTTTACTTTGTTTCTTCGCAAACGACTCCTTTTGGTCATTTATCTTAAACATAGTCAAAATACCAACATAATAGAGGAAATGTAAATCAAAATGATAATAAACATGCATAAATCGAGTCAAATATATAGTGTGTTTTGTCCCTATCAGTGGTATAGACTCCCTCCATTCTGAGCACCACCAAGGCTATAACCAATGTTAATATTATGGTCGGCAACTCCTCGAATTGGTCAGTTCTTCCGGTAGGTCCGACAGAGAGGATGTGCAGCTCTTTCGAGGGTAACTCAGTTCCTCTATATGAATTCCTCTTTACTAGGTTGGGAGTACGTTCGCCCTTATATGATTTTGAGGTAGCTGTGATGAACCGTTTGAGGATTTCCCCCTTGCAACTTCATTTGAGGTCTTGGGCTTATATGAAGGTGTTCCAACTCTATGTCGAGTGTAAGTCTTGGACACCTTCTTTGGATCTCTTCTTTGATCTTTATTGTGTGGCCCGTACTTCTCAGGATGATGTATCAGATCACGGATTGATCTTTCTTTGCCCCTAGGTCCCATGGTTCAAATATTTTACCAATGATTCAGGTGATTTCCTTAGGCGTGTCGTAATGAGCAAAAAATAATGAGTCGTCACCATTAATCTTTGTCCTAATGACGGGAAAATAACAAATAACCCTAATCGTTTAAAGATTCTAAGTTTGCGAGTTGGTTAGACGAAGAGAAGGTGTTAGGCACCCTTCATCTCCCTTATTCTCAAGGGGCGTCCTATTTTAGGTCGTAGGATAAATCATGAATTTCTATTTTAAAGTTAATGTTTCGATATGTTTAAGAAAATAATTTAATTTTTTAATAGCAGGACTCACCTTGGTTTTAACCGCGTGCCTACGTATCTCCTTACGAAGAATCAGAGTCCAATTTCGTAGTTCATATAGTCAGTTGGTGTTTTTTATAGGATTACTTAGAATTGCTTTCAAATTATTCTTGAACCTTGTCTGGTTTTGAAAATTGAGTGATCGTAGACGTAGTTCCCAGTTAAGTTTGAAGGTAATGCTATTTAATCCTTTTTTGAAAATGTTCTCGAGGTTTTTGTTAAGTTAGAAAAAAAAGAGTTTGATTGGTTAACTATTTTGACATTTTGATTTGGTGGATTAATAAAGAGTTGATCCTTATTAAAATTTGATCGCTCTGGGCGAAGAAATTGATTTGATTATCACGTGGAGCAATATTTTTTTATTATTGTATTGAGCAAAACCAAGATTCAAGTGAATTTTAATAGTCTTGATTTAGATAATTAATTGATACGACGTTAAGTCGATCAATCGGTTATTCGAGAATGTGGTGGATGTAAAATTGATAAGTGCAAATTATAACTATTTTTGTATATATTTTTTATTGCACTAATCGACTATTTGTTGTTAATATTGTTTTGACGCGTTCAATTTTTTTAACAAACCAATAGGAAAATAACATATGACATAGTTATTAAAATAAGATGAAAAGAAAATAAAGAAGAAAAGAATAAATACTTAGACGGACAGAAAAAACTTATCAGATTTCCTTTCCACATAAGCATCCTCTCATTCTTCAGAAAAGCACTTAACTTCTCAACCCTTCAATTTTTCAATTTCTTCTCAATCTCTTTCACTTTAAATTTCATACTCCTTTCTTTGATTCAAGCTAAGAAAACACATAACATGGCAAGAAATACATGTATTAAGAAAAGAGAAAGGAAGATGGTTACCTGGAGGGACAGAACTGTGATGGTGGTAGGAGGCGTGGCCGATCATCATGAGTGGAGCTCAGATCGGTAGAGCTGAGCGTCGCTGGTGGAATCGGTCTTCGTTGTGTGTTGACATCGGCAAAGTTGGACGGTTGTTCCGGCACTAATTTGTGTCGGCGGAGTGGATTGTCGGAGTTAAAGGTTGTCGGCAGCCACAGAGCTTTGGAGTTGTTGCTGGTTCTCGTGGCGAGCATCGCGTTGGGACTTTGCAAAGGGTACTCGCAGTAACAGGATTCATGGCTGGAGACGAGGTTGGAGGTTGCAGGATCTGAGTCGATACGGTAGGAAGCAGTGTCTCGATGGTGCAGAGGGTGTCGATACAATTCTGTGTTTAATAAATACAAGACTTATATTCGATTCTTAATATAAAAACAAAACAATTCGCTCATCATCATATAGTTGAAAATAATTTAAAAGAATTTGTTGTGTTAGAAAAAATAAAAGTGTTAGTGAGAATGTGAGTGAAGAAAATTGTGTAGTTTGTGGATTTAAAAAGAACCATCAAATAATTATTATTACGTGGTTGGAGAAACAATTAAAATGAAAAGTAATCAAAATTAAAAGGGAGGATGATGTCATATTTAATTATTGGTCAAAATTTGTTGATAGAAAATATAGAAAAAGGTTTGAAAAAACATGTGTGTTGAAAAAGGTTGAAAAATGTGTTGTGTAATGTAAACCGTTAGAATTGTTGATTTGTAGGTGAATCAAACTCTCAAAATAGAGTGTTATTTATAGAGTTGAAAAATTAGGTTAAAGGGAAAAAATGGAATAAAAATTAATTTGACAACTCATATCTTCTTTGGTTTGTATTTATTATGATTTTTACACTATTTTTGTTAAAAAATGCATAAAAATCAAATAAATAATTAATTTTTTAAAATGCAATAATTAAAAATACAAAAATTGAAATTAAAATAATAAAAAATATATAATTTTGTGATTTTTGAAAATAATTTAAAATGGAAAGAAAATTAGTAACAAATAACAGAAAATAAAATATCCAAAATGTAAAATGTGAAATTTAAACTCATAACCTTATACTTGCAAACTTTTACTCTTTACCAATTGTGATATCTTATTTATTCGAAATAAAAATGCACTTGAAAGCATACGAAAGTCAAGTAAATATTTGTTATTTAAAAACACAAATAATTTAAAGTAAACTATTGTATATTTTTAAATAAGCAAAATTTAATGTTAATATGTTAGTATAAATAAACCGAAAATTTTGTAAAACCCAAAGTTTAAGATAATTTGACTGTTACAAATAGGGCTGGCAAATTTGGGGTATGACAAGGCGTTTCATGTTGGTGAAACCCATATCTCCTGGGGCTCATTTTTCTTTTTGCTCGTCTTCGGCTTTAGTTGGTCTCAGTTGCTCTTGCATGACCAATGTTTTGAAATAATAGTCTCAAGCTCACTTTTGTTGACCTCTTTCTTTTTATTGTACTGGGCTAAGTCTTATATCCTATAAGGAGGTGGAAATGAAAGAGGACATATATGCTTGATATTATGGGCTTATTTATGAGGAAGGATTTGGTCCTGGCGAAGTATCACTTTCTCATGAAAAAAAGAAATAGATTAATACTTATGCGATTATCAACGTGTCTGGCCATGCAGAGAGGCAAAAACTCTTCAATGAAGATAGGGACCTGGGGCACTGTGTTTATTAAGTGTAACTTGTATGTTGCTGATGATATGCACTGGTTGCAGAAGTTTCTCATACTTGCCAAAGATCAGGGTCTTACGGTCAACTCGTCAAGACGAGTGAGAGTTGTTTATGTTGCTTTGGCTATTCCTGCTTTGGTAGTTCAAACACCGACTATGGTTGTAGCCCCGATAGTAGTTGAGACTATTACCCTGGATACAGCTCCTGAGGTGGAATAGTTGACCATTATGGTGGCTAACTTTTATGTTCGTGAACTTTCACCCTCTCCTTCTCGTATCAAGAGGAGTCATAATGAATGGTTTATCTACCCTTGTTGACAAAGGTTCTTCCAAGCGTACTCATTTGTCGAGGATGCTAAGTTGGATACTTTTACTTTCGGTTTCCTGAAATTCTTCCTTCCCAGGTACCTAGCACCCTCAGAGGATTTGTTACTGCGATGGCCATCAAGGACCTATCTTTCATTTTGAGCCTGTCTATGGCCGACAAATGAGGTATTTTTGTTGATGCTTCTCGTACCTTGTTTAGGGCATTATTCTTGGTTTCAATGGTAGTTATCGGTCAGAATGACGTATTGGGCTCTGGAAACATTGTTAGGGAGTGAGATGAGCTGAAAGAGGCGTGAGAGAATATTGAGCGGGAGAGTTAAGCAGCTAAAAAGGAATTGGTTGGGTTGCAGAAAAAGGCCAAGCTATCTGATTCTCTGCAGGAGAAGGTGGATCGCTATGGCTCTTTATCTTCTTTGTTCACTCAGATTGCGGAGCCAAGGACTTCTCTTGACGAGGGAGAGGATCGTTGGAAAAAGGATTTTGAGGTTTGGCAAAGGCCTGCCATGATTTCAAAGTAAATCGGACAACTCTTCAGCAGAAGAATGACAAATGGGTCAAAGTCCTGAAAGGCCTTTAGGAAGACGTGGTTTCTGCATGGAAAAAATCTCAGGAGTCCTTTCAACTGGTTATAGAGTATGTTGATGACTTCTCAGCAAGTGTACAGATAATATCGATATTGAAGTAATAGAATAAGATCATATCCACAGGGACTACTATTTAACAAAATAATATCTTGTGAAATTTTAAAAAGTAACAATTGGGGGGGGGGGGGGGGGGGGTCAAGTTTGATTTTGAAAAATAAAAGTTTTTCTAAAAATAATGAGAAAGCGGCCGGTTTTGCATAGAATCCTTTATTTCTCCCCTGTTGATGTTTAATACATTATATGAATGATAAAATTGTTATATTTACATGGAGAATTAACAAAACCATTATACCTAATTCCTTGGGGTATAACTCACTAATTTCTACCAGAGGTCTTATATCCCTATTCAACCAACGTAAGTGAAATTAGGTAATGCAACAGTGTGTTAATTCAAATGCCACCACTAGAGGTCTCATATTCATATTCAATTAGCGTAAGTACAATAATTGTCCTAGTTCCAACACATAGACTAATGATCAATATTCCCTATGTGCCTATAATCAGATTTATAAAGTATCTCGAATAAAAATGTTAAGCACAAGAGGAAATTAAATAGAAATATAACTTCAATTATTCATGCATTGATAAATTAAACATATGTCCCAACAAGTTCAAAATAAGTTCATCATACAAAACCTAACTTATGAGTGTTTAGCTACTCATGCTTATACAAATAAATACCAAGTAATAAGATAAATATTGTATGAGAAAATCCTTGAAGTTTTGGCCTCCAATGGCTCTTAATGCTCTCGAAATTTCACTCATGGTACTCTTTTTCGCCACTTTCAGTCAAAATCTGTAGAACCCCTAACAAGATGTCAAAAATCCATTTTAAAGTAGTCATAATGCGTCAGAAAGCACTATACAAAACCATTGGTCAAGTTGGTAAACCAGTGAGGGTTGACAGAGCTACTAAGTTGAGGGAGAGGCTTAACTATCCAAGAGTCATGATAGAGGTCTCCACTGAGGCAGACTTGCCTGATGTTATTCAGATTGAAGATGAGAAGGGAGGTAATTTGGAAATTAGAGTGGGATATGAATGGTGACCTGAAAAATGTGCACACTATCAAGGCATGGGGCATGGAGTGGAAAACTGCAGGAAGATATTCCTAAAGAAGCCACAATGGATATTGAAAAAGAAGATTGCAGATAAGCCTCAACCAGAAGTTAGAGATGCTGATGGTTTTCAGAAGGCAACTAAAGCAGTTAGATACAAGGCTAAATTTGCACAAGTGGTGAATGTGATTGAAAACCATTTCCAAACATCGCAAAACTTTGAGGAAGGAGAAATATCAAGAGGAGATATGGTTATGAACAATACAATTGAGAAAGGAGGGGAGGGAGGATCCCCTCTTAATAATGGATAAGATTGTAGCCTTGAATGTCAGGGGAAAATAACCACATGAAGTAAAGAGAGATTAAAAAGATGATCCTTTATAACATGGTGGGAATTATGTTCCTCCTTGAAACTAGAGTCAAGGCTCACAACCTTGGGAACCTGTATCATAATGTGTTTTCTGGATGGTGTTTCACATCTAATATAGCTAGTCATGAAGGTGGAAGAATGGAATTAGGCTGGAATCCCAAGATATATGAGGTGGATATCTTGAAGAGTACTATCCAAATTATTCATCTTAAAATCAAGCACCTAGGGCATCAGTGAGAGAGTTTGGTAACTTTTGTGTATGGCTTCAACACTGATAAATAAAGATTGGATCTCTGGAAAGACTTGAGGGAAGTGCAAAGTAGTAATCTCTGGCTCATCATGGGAGCTTTTAATGATATTCTCTCTAGGGAGGATAGAATTGGGAAGAAGGCTAGATATCCTAATAATAATAACTTTCTACATTGTGTTCAGGATTGTCAGTTGGAAGATATCAAATATAGTGGTAGCTATTTTACTTGGAATAATCAGCAGTAAGTGAGTGATAGAATTTATTCTAAGTTTTATAGAGATTTAGCTAATCAAAGTTGGTTAAACTCTCATATAAATGCTAATGTTCATTTCATACTGGAAGGCAAGTTTCATCATACTCCTATCATTCTCACCATAGACCATGAGATGGAAGAGGGGAAAAAACCTTTTAGGTATTTTAGAATGTGGCATAAATACCCTGGGTTTAAAGATATGCTTAAAGACAGTTGGAATAAATCTTGTTATGGGACTCCAAGGTATAGAGTTTTTCATAAGATAAAGAGAATGAAGGAGATGCTGAAGGATATCAACAGGAAATGGTTTAACAATATTCAGGAGGCTGAGTTGGTATCTAGGCATAAGCTTGTGGAGAGTCAAGAAGAGCTTAGAAAATATTTTGTCAATGTGATGTTGATGGATAAGAAACACTCTGCTAGAAGAGTTTTTGTGGAGACTAGCCAAGCTTACTATGAGTTCCTGGCCCAAAAAGCTCACCATAGATGGATGAAATATGGTGATTCTAATACAACATTGTTTCATGCTAGTATTATGTAAAGAAATAACACAAATAGGATTACTTCTATAACTAGTAGGGAAGGGGCTTGGTTGAATAATCCTAAAGAGGTGACGTCTGAATTCATTTCTTTTTATGAAGAGTTACTTGGGAATTCCTTGAGAAACATAATTAAAGTGAAGACTAGCATTCTAGAGCAAGGGAAGAAGCTTAATCAGAGGCGGAGGGATTTCCTGATGAGATCTTATGCAGAAGATGAAGTGAAGAAGGTTGTTTTCAATATCCTGGGTGAGAAAGCTCCAAGTCCGGATGGCTATAGTAGTTACTTTCTTCAAGGAAACTCGGAGATTATTGGCAAGGAGGTTAGAAAAGTTGTTATCTCTTTTGTGAACACTGCTACAATCACCTTAATTCCTAAGTCCAAGTGCCCAAATTTGGTGAGTGATTATAGACATATCTCCTATTGTAATGTGATTTATAAGGTTGCTTCTAAAATCTTGTGTAATCGTCTTAGAGAGATTTTACCTGATATTATAACTCGGAATCGAGGTGGTTTTATTAAGGGTAGATTCATAGCCCATAATGTTATGATTTTCAAGACTTAGTCAAATATTATAGTAGAAAGAATGTTAGTCCCAATTGTATCATAAAGTTAGATGTAAAAAAAGCTTATGATACAATTGAGTGGGACTTATTGAAGAAATGATGGATGGGCTGAATTTACTTAAGCATTTTAATGGTTTGGTCATGAACTGTGTTAGAACACCAAAATTTTCTTTAATGATGAATGGCTCTTTACATGGTTACTTCAAGTCCAAGAGAGGATTGAGACAAGGAGATCCCATGTCTCCTTTGTTATTTGTGCTTGGGATAGAGTACATGTCTAGGATTATGAGGAAAGTTGGAGACTTGGAGGAGTTCAAGTATCATGATAATTGCAAGACTTTGAAGTTGAATCATTTATGCTTTGTAGATGATGTGCTCCTATTTAGTAAGGGTGAGTTTATACCCATTTACAAGATGTTGCAAGGTATGGAGCTATTATCTAGAACTTCTAGCTTATATCCTAGTAAAGAAAAGACTAATGTCTTCTACTGTGGTATGAAAGAGAAAGATATGAAGAGAGTGACTGATACCTCTAGTTTGAGTAAGGAGTCAATGCCTTTTACTTACTTAGGAATGCCGATTAAATAAAAAAAGATATCAACTCAGAATTTTCAAAATCTGGTTAAAAAGATGACAGATAAAATCAGATCTTGGAGCACTAGTGCTTTGTTATTTGTTAGGAGAGTTATTCTGGTTAATTCTGTGTTGATGACTTTCCATGTTTATTGGAGTCAGATTACTATTTTACCAAAGCATGTGTTCAAGGACATTAATGGCATATGTAGAGCTTACTTATGGACTGGTAAGGCTTATAATCAGTATGCTGGTAATATTGCTTGGCATAAAGTTTGTAAGTCTAAGCAGGAAAGTGGATTGGGCTTCACTAATAGCAAGGTGTGGAATGTGGTAGCCATTGGGAAGCATGTTTAGAGTGTTTCCAGTAAAAAGGATAATATATGGATAAAATGGATTAACCAAGCGTATCTAAAAGAGGTTGATTGGTGGGATTATGGTGTTACATCCCAAGGGAGTTGGTATTGGAAGAAAATTGTGGAGGTCAAAGACAGTTTAAAGACCAAGAAGCAGTCTATTGAGAAAGATAAGTATAGTATAAAAAATAGTGAGAAGTACCATTGGGCTAAAGTTGTTTGGGATACTAATAATATTCCTAAGCATAGATTCATTGGGTGGTTAGCTATGCATGATAGGCTCAAAACAAAAACCAGATTGCATACGATGAAGATTGTGGATAATAAAAATTTGTTATTCTGTGATGAGTTTGATGAGACTAGGCATGATTTATTTTTTTAGTTGCAGTTTCAGTACAAGGTGTTGGGAAGCTATCAAAAGTTGGCTAAATTAGAAGATTGTTAATATGGACCTTGTTGCAGTTATTAGATGGATTGCAAGAGGAAACGTCAAGAAGTTTAAGCAGAAGGTGTATGCTTCTGCTGTGCTAGCTATGGTTTATCATATTTGGAGAGCTAGGAATGAGGTTCTTTGGAATCAGAAGGTGTGGAACCCGAGCACGATAGTTAAAAATATAAAAGAAGATGTTCTAAATAGAATAGTCAATATAGAGAATCATAAGTATAGTGATAGTGAAAAAGAGTGGTATAAAAAATTGTAATTTTGTCTTTATTTGGTCTTATGGACCTTGTACAGTTTCTTGATTGATGCAATATATAGCTAATTTATCAAAAAAAAGTGTCAAAAAAAGCCCAGAAAAAAGGTTCATCGTGTGTGTCATGGTATCTATCGCACGCACGATGCTGTGTGTTCAGGCCTATCATGTGCGCGATGGCGCGCGTGATTATTACAATAACTTTTTTATTTTTGTTCCTTTTTCATCCAATTTTCACCAAGTCTTTGTTTCTTCATACTTAGAAATTTTTGCATCTTCCTTTGGACTTTATATTTCATATTTGACTGATTTTTTTTATGATTTCTCGATGAAATATATGTAATAACAAAGTGTCATCACAATCTCAAACTTAATATATTGCTTATCCTCAAGTAACTTGTTTGCCACTACACATTTCAAACAAAAAACAAACTGCAACAATAACAAATAAACATTACCACTCAATATTTGTGTTATTTGATCATCATTCCAGTTATTGACTTCAATCGAGCTAAATTGGAAAAGTTCTTCCAACATAACAAGTACTTAACCTGACTCTCATCTCACTATTATTTCACTCGTATTGATAAGGTAATCACACAATCAATGTACAAAAGTATTTTACCATAAGTTTATAAAATTTCTAACAAAATCAATCGAAGTCATCTAAACACAGACTTTTGGAGAGCTTTTAAGGTTTTAATTGAGCTTTTGTTTAGGTAGGATAATTTGTGATAGTAGGCTTAAGCCTTTGGAGTTAGGTACATAATTTTCCTTATTTTATCATATTCCTTATCATCTCAACCCTTTCTTACTTAATTGGTACTAGAGATTAACATTTTGTGGTCCTTATCATTGTTTTTCTCTCTTTTTTTTAAAGAAGTTGCTATAGCTTCTTAATTTTTTCTAATTTTTTTTTGAATCTTTGACCAATATCTCTAGTACCAAAATCCTAAACTTAAACTTTGCTCAATTCCAAAAGCAACCCCAAAATTATTCTTTTACATATGACAAAGGAACTAAATTTTATACTTAACTTCAAAGAGAGGGTGAAAAGATTTATTCTTTCAAGGTAAATGACTAATATATGTGGCTATGTCACAAAAAAAGGCTTAGGCTCAAAGTGGTTGGCAAAGGATAAAAACATGATATATGTGTTAGTTGAAAAACGCTCAGAGTTTACCATAAACAAGTGTCTCGATGAATATTTATCAAACCAATAGATTAAATAAAAAATTATGCAAATTCTAGAAAATAATAATTATACGGATACTCTCATAAGAAGGAAAAGTAAACAATGAAATTTTTGGCTCAAACCTTAATAAATGGGATTATTTGGAAATTGAGTGCAAGTTAGTTGGTTGTTCCTTTATTCATCAACTCTCAATTTAAAAGGAACCTTCTTGATGATCAAACTTATTTGTGATGATTCTTTTGGTTCATCTGTTCATTGGTAAAGTTGTAATTTTGTAAATCTGAAAGAAAGAAACAACAACAAACTTGTTTATTAAAGCCAAGCATAAATTAAAATGGTACAATGGGAATAGCACTTATAAGTAGCTATTAATATTTGTTAGGCATAAAACATAAATAATAAAAACTTGCTAAAAATTAAAACTTTCTACATGTTCTTTTTCACATGTTATCAAATTGGAAAAAGTATTGCATGTCGTTCATTATGTAGTTAAAGTCTCTATTTTTCCTGACCCACTTTGCTCTCATATGTTATCTTCTTCTCTCTTGCTCTCGATCTTGGTTTATGAAGTAATTCTCCATGTCGTAGGTGCTTGCAAAGCATACTCTTAAGCTTCGGGAAGACATGTGGTCTTATTGTTGGTTGTAGAACTCTCTGAACAATGGTGCAAATTATGGTGGTTCAGCATACAAGGTGGGTGAAAGTTTTGTTGCCCATATTGTCATTCCCACTGCATGAGTTTCCATTCTCCTTTGAAATCCATATGCTTGTTGATTATTTTACGTTTGCGCTTCTTGATGTTGAACTTGAGGGTGGTAGAATTCTTCATCGTCCAATGCATGATTATTTCCTTGATCTTGTCTGGTTCTCATTGGTTGTTGAGGATGCCGAAGCCTTCTAATGGTTGAAGAATTGATTTGAACTTTAGGATTTATCATATTGTCATTTGGGTGAGTAGGGACTCCAACTAACCTACAGTAGTAGTAGTAGTAGTAGTAGTAGTAGTAGTAGTAGTAGTAGTAGTAGTTAGTAGTAGTAGTAGTTAGTAGTAGTAGTGGTAGTAGTAGTAGTATTAGTTAGTATTTAGTAGTAGTAGTAGTAGTAGTAGTAGTAGTAGTAGTAGTAGTAGTAGTAGTAGTAGTAGTAGTAGTAGTAGTAGTAAACAAATCTTAATGTTCAATCATGTGTATATGTTTTAGATGAAGTTCGTAAAAAAATGTGGAACATTGTTCATAATTTCAAATCGACCTCATAAAGAAGAGAATTCTAAGTCAGGATGAAGTAAAGATTGGTTGATGTGGAATATGGAAAAACAAAAAAGTAGAACCATTGAGTGTTGCAAATATTCTCAAGAGGGGTAACTTCTCAATAAAATATCAACAATGCTTTTAAGAAAATAAAGAAAAAGGGCATTGACCTACAAGTTACAACTTATTTTTATGATAATGATATCTCCTTTAACCTTGTAAAGAATGAAGATCTTATAAAGATGTTTGATATGATTGCTCAATTTGGAAAGGTATATAAGCCACAATCATACCATGATATTAAAGGTACTCATTTAAAGAAAAAATAAGGTTGTACATAACATATTGGTGCAACATAAAGCTGCTTGGAAAAAGTTTAGATGTACAATCATGACTGATGGATGGACTGGCCAAAGGAGGATGACTATCATTATTTATTTTTGTCAATGGTTCAATGGGAACTTTATTTTAAAATTAATTGGTACTTAATTCCATTTCATGGACAACATATAACATTTTCAAAATGATGGATGACATTATGGAGGAAGTGGGTGAAGAAAATGTTGTCAAAATTGTAACAAACAATACTACAAACTACAAGTTAGCTAGAAAAGTACTGATGGAGAAGAGAAATAAGTTTTGTTAGACACCTCGCGCAACTTATTGATTGATTTAATATTGGATAATTTTAAGATCAAGATACCTATGTGTAATATGGTGGGAGAACTGACTTGGGTGTTTTGCGTTTAATCATAATTATTGCGGATAGAAAGAGTCGTCACGGACTTTTCTTTTATCCAATAAAGGAAAGGGTGAAAAGAACAAGAAAGACCTTTTGAGAATTTTCTTGAGTTCGAAGGGTAGGTTATGAAAAGGGAATGTACTAGCACCCTTTTCATCCGTACTTATCTACGGGCTCTTAGTTGCTAGCTCACTTTGAAATGCTTTGCAAAAATGTGTTTGTGTTTGTTTGAAATTATTTTTGAAAAGTGTCATCGTTTAGGAAAACTTTGTAATGATTCTCATCTCTATAAGAATGTATACAAAGTGTTGGATTTTGAGAATATTTCATGAAAGTGTTAGTGTATTTGAAAGATGTTTTATTTTGAAATGTTTGTGAGCAAGCAACTACGAGCATTTTACCTACTCAAAAGAAAGTCTTTGTTCTTTTCCTCCTCCTTTGGATAGTGTTATCTTACCATTAGTTAGCAAGAAACCTTATCATTGGATGTGAAGGGGCAGGCATGGGTCATCATACAGTCATAAAAGGCAACATTGTATGATACCTCAGTAATTTGTTGTAAGGGACTAAGATCGTTTACCGAAGGCAACATCGAAGGGTCATCGAGGGACTATAATCTTGTAATCGAGAGTCTTTGCTAAAGTATCCCACGTTCGAGGGACATGATTATTTTTAATCTAAGACAACAAGTGTGGGTTAACCCTAGAGGTGCATGTGTGTAAAGTATATTGTTATCATTTAATTTGTCTTAAATTAGGGTTGTCTATTGCTTGATTTTATGTCTTGTCATACAAACTCTAATTACTAGCAATAATATGGAAAGCGATAAATTGCGGAAATTAAAAGTCCAACGCTATTACATCACTTTAGGGGATGGGGACACAAATTTACAAATTGGAGATTTAAAGCAATGAAGTCTTAATTACTATTACAACCTAATTGAATAATGCATAATAAAAAATGTGCAAGAATATAAATCATAAAAGAAAAATGTTTTTATGAATTTTGATAGAAAAAGTTTCAATTGATCTAATTAATCTAATTAATTACAAGAGAAGTTAATTAATTAATTTAACCAAAACTCTAAGTTGAGTAAACCCTAAGTCTAATTTAATAGAAAAGAAAACCTAAGTTTAATTATTTTCAATTCTAAAAGAGATTAATTAGTTAAAAAAATTTAGTGTTTTATTTAGAAAAAATAAATAAAGTAAAAATAAAATAAATTAGAAAGTTATTTAAGAAAATGTTATTAGGGTTTTATTATTTGCAAAATAAAATAAAGTAAAGATGAAATATAAAAAAAAATAAAAGTTTTAGTTATTTATAAAAAAAAAATATTTTTATGTATTTTTGATTAAAAGTAGTAATAATAAAAAATAAAAAAATAAAATAAAATAACAAAAATAAAAATTAAAGAGTCACGGGGTTGAAAAGGAATTAGGAAGGTTTGAAAGTAAAAACAATTTATTAGGCCAAAAACTGTTTTTTGGAATCTGAAATAAAAAAAAATAAAAAAAAATGTAATGGGATGCGTGTTGTTAGGAAGAAGGGGGTGATGATGAGAAAAAATGAAGCATACCCAGACCATGGGAGGCTCAAGCGCGTTTCCAAACAAAAACAGAAACAAGAAAAATGTGAAAAATAACAAAAGGTGTTGCTGGGGCTCGAACCCAGGACCTTCCATAGTAATGCCTTACGCGCATGCTCTCTACCACTGGGGTGACTGTACATCCGGTATTTAAAACACAAACCAATAAATATATTATAAATATCTTCTTGAACATGTCATCTTCTTCTTCCTCGCGCCAGGGTATTCTTCACCATTTTTGAAATATGTAACTTTCTCATTTCTCAACCAAAATGGAAAATGTAAACATGAAAGTTGCTTGAAATTTAACCACGATTTCAAATATGTAAATAACTTAAGCTATGGATTAAAGATGAACACGGATTTTGCTTGGTACCAAATCTGACCTAATTTTTTCAGAAAGTTCGAACTTAAAATTCTCCATGCTCAGGCAATATAAATCGATTCTAAGGACATGGTTTGTTTCAGGGCTATGATGTCTACATTTTATCTTCACAAATCAAAGACAAATGATGCTTGCATGAAGAGTTGAAAGTTCATAAAACTTACCTTGCAGATGGAGATCGTGTTTTGAGTTTGAGCACACTTCAAGGTGTTGTAATGATCTGGTTAGCTTCACTAAACCTCCAAGAAGCTAATGCAATGTTTACTTTGGATTTAAAGTGGTTGTATTGTTCTAGAGAAGTCAATGTGCAGAGCTCTGTTTTTGGTTATGGAAGGTGAGGAAGATGAAGTTACAGTTGTTTTGCAGGTGTTTGGATAGCTTATGTTGTACCCCAAAATTTACCCTCTCACTTATCAAATATTTTCTCACAAAGATCTCTCTTGGTTCAAGATTGCACTAGGGTTGTTCAACTCAAGACATCTCCTTAAGCACTGATGATTAAATTTAGGGTTTGAGATTTCACAAGGATAATTGAACTTTCAATGCCTCATAATACTTTCATGGATCATTATGGACCCCCAAGATTACTCATGTCAAGTTTCAAGCCTTGGATCACATTTTTGCTTAGTCAATTGAGCAGTTTACCTAAAAATCAGCTATATTAGGGAAAAAGTCAATTGTGGCCAATTTACAATTAAGCTTCATAATTTTTTATCCACATCAACATTATAAACTCGTATGTATCATTTGATCAAGTTTTGACCATAATTCCTCAATAAATTTGATCAAATCATCAAAAGGGCATAATGGTCAAAATTAGGGTTTTGACTAAGAAAGGGCAATTTCTGATTTTTGAACTAGCAAATGGTTAATTGGTTTGAGGCATGATCTTAAGAGTTCAATTGCATCGTTTTTACCTAATGGAATGACTCAAAATATTTCTCAAGATCAATTGGATTGATAGTTGATTTTAAGTCAACTAATCAAAAGTCAACTGTATACTGAAGAGTCAAACTTTGACTTTTTGGTCAAAATCAAGTGTCAAAGATCACAATTCATCAAAACATGTTAAAATATGAAACTTGTTCATCAAGAAATCAAAAAGTCAAGATTTCATTTTGAAAAGTCAAAGTTTTCAAATCTAGAAAATTTTCTAAGTGTTGAAAACTTCATATTTTTTCACAACTTTGAGCCAATTTTTCACCATGATGCAAGATGATTCAAAAGAAAATTTCAAAATAAAAGTTGTAGATATCCATGAGATCTACAACATTTATTTACACAACTTCTCCTAAAAATTCTTGGATCTCAAGTTATTAATCCATGAAGTCATGGTCATGAAACTAAACACTTAGTGAAATTTTGAACATGTTTGGTCAGATTTTGACCTAACTTCTGACCCAAGTTTCACCTAGTTCCATTTAGATTTTGCAAAAGTGATTCAAATAAGGGTTGTAAATAACATTACAAGATTTCCAAAAATTCCAAGAACTCCTTGAGATCATTTGTGAGCAAGGAGAATCGAAGGTCAGAAGTTGAGGTTTCAAGTTGTTTTACAAGGCAAATTTTGTGATGAACAAAATTCAAATCTCAAACCTATGCTGCATAATCTTTGCTTTGCTGGCCTCAAACTTGTTAGGCACTCCATAATTAAATGCTTGCACGGCTGTTAGAGGCTTCAACTCAAGTATTCAATGCAATGCCATGCTTTATATCCATTTTAGGAAGAAAGTGCACAATGCCATTTTGAAAAAGTAGCTTTATACACAAAACTTGTTCTTGAGCCTTGCAATTGTTTTCTTCTGATCATACACGTCCTATAACTCAAGAGAAGTTTTTCTAAAGCCTTACAATCACTCAGCCCATACTTGTACTTCATCTTGGAACCATACTTTCACTTTTCTTCAAAATCAAGCAACCTAGCCATAACTCTATAACTCAGAAATCCTTTGTGTAAAACCTCTCCAACCTTTTGCTTATAGATACACAAGTCATTTGCAAGAAAACACACGTATGCTAAAGCCCTGAAACTCTCTAAAAACACATAGTCACCAAAAACACCTCAAAACTTGCCATTTCTGAGTTTTGAATCCAATCTCTAAATTTGCTCGTGCATTTCTTGGCCTTTTACTTTCAAAAGCTTCTAAATAACATACATAAACAATTCCAACACCATTGTAACACCTCCATCATCATCCACCATTTTCAAAAACAGCACCTTGCACCTTGACTTCTCCAGAATTCCTCAGGCACTTTCAGCTCAAGCTAAGCATTACATTAGCTTCCTGGGAACTTGAGGAAGCTAATCCAATCATTTGAACTCACTAAAAGTTGCTCAAACTCAAAACACAATACCCTCTTGCAAGGTGAGTTTTCTGACTTTTGAACTCTTCATACAAGCATCATTAATGTTTAATTTGTGAATGAAAAATGTAGACATCATTGTTCTGAAGCTAACCATGTCTTTAGATTTCATTTATATTGCTTAAGTAGTTAGAATTTTAAATCTGAACATCCTGGAAAAGTTAGGTCAGAATTTGGTACCATTCAAAATTCATGCTCATTTTTTAGAATTAGTTTAAGTTATTTACATTTTTGGAATCGTGGTGAAATTTGCCACAAGTTTCATGTTTATATTTTTGCAAATGGATGAGAAATGAACAAGATGCAGGTGGTCTGGCTAGAGGTTGAAGATGAAGTTGTTTTCAGGATGCATTTTCTAATATATATTTATAGTTTGACATAAGTTAATGGATGTATCACTACTCCAGTGGTTAAAGTGTGCGTTTGTCACCCTTAGGCCCTGGGTTCAAGCCCCAGCGTGACCTTTTGCACTTTTTTTTTACATTTTTCTTCATTTTTTTGCTGAAACAGGCGCTTGGGCCTTCGTTCATTGGGCTTAGGATTTTTGCTACACTTGCACACTCTTGACTATTTTTTAACATCCCTTGACTTTCTTTCTATTTTATTTTTATTTATTTTCTTTTTATTTTCATCTTTTATTATTCTTATTATTATTATTAGTATTATTATTAATATTATTATTTTTATTACTTAATAAAAATCCAAAAATATTTATATTTTATCATTTATATTTATTTAGTTTATTTTTGTTTACGAAGACAAAAGAACAAAAACATTTTCTTTAATGAATTAATTTTCCCTTTTTAAAAAAAAATGCTTAGATAATAAATTTTAATTATTATTATTATATTATTTTGTAAATTAAAATCAATTTAGAATTTAGGATTTTTATTTAATTATTTTTATTAAATTCACCAAAACCCTAAAAAACTTGTTTTCTTTAAATTAATTTATTTTACTAACTTAATATTAATTTTCTTTTTTTAGTTAATTATGTTATTTTAATTAATTAGGTCAAAAAACCCTTTTCATGAAAAACCAAACAAAAAATCACATTTATTCTCACATTTTCATTATTGCATTTTTATCTTTATTTTTGTACATTTATTCAAATTCAATATGGTTGTAATAATTTGATTTCTTGTAATATTCCCCATTTGTAATTTGTATACCCCCTCCCCTAAATGATGTAATAGCATAGTAATTTTAATTTCCACAACTTATCGCTTTACACACAAATGCTAGTAATTAGGGTTTTGTATGGAAAGATTAAAATCAACAAATAGCAAACCCTAATAAAGACAAAAACAACGCATGTAAATCAATACACTTGCACACAAACACCCCTAGGGTAAACCCACTTTGTTGCCTTACAAAAATGGCCATATTATGCATGTGAGGTATCTTAGAAAAAACAAGATCATAGTCCCTCGATGACGCTATCTATGTTGTCTTTAAAAATGATCTTAGTCCCTAGAGAAAAATGCTAAGATATCTTGCAACATTTCCAATCATGGTTATACGATGACCCACACCCGTCCCTTTTACATCCAAAGATAGGTTTACTTACCAAGTCAATGGTAACATAACAACGTCAAAGGAAAAAGGAAATGAACATGAAAGACTTTTGAGTAGGTAGAATGCTCCTAGTTACTTGCTCCATTTCAAAATAAAAACATCCTTGCTATTTTTAAAACAAACACATACACTTTCAAAACACCTTTCAAATTTGAAAACATTTTCAAAAGATCAACACATTTGTATACATTCTTACGAACGAGAATCATTACAAAGTTTGCCTAAACAATGGCCTATTTTCAAAATACTTTCAAAAACCACAAAAAGCACATTTTCAAACAAAAGCAAGTGATCTAGCAAGTAACTAAGAGCCCATGGAAAACCATGGATGAAAAGGGTGCTAATACCTTTCCTTTTCATAATCTACCTCCCGAACTCAAGAAAACATCTCAAAGGTCTTTCCTGTGCTTTTTCACCTCCCTTTTGGATAAAAGAAAAGTCAGTGGCGACTCTTGCTAAACCGCAACATTTGAAATCAAACGCAAAACACCCAAGTCAGTGCTCCCACGGTATCACAGAACTGGAGACTCTGCTGGGGATTATTCTTAAAGTGGGGTTACCTTAGGGTTATATCATATTTACTTGCTTTTATTGTTTGACTTGTATGCTTTACATTATGGTTCTTTGTTTTAGTTTTAATCCTCTACCCGGATTTGGGATATCTTATAGGTAAGTAGCAATATGTTGTGGAAACTGTGTGGGGTATACCGACATGGTCTAAGCAATAGCTATGTTAGTGTGACATATTTGTGGGTATCGGTAGCCCTTGAGTAGTCAAGGAGAATACGGGGCCGTTGAGTGATGTCATGAAGCACTAATGAACTTTTAGAACCTTTTCTTGACCAACTTGGCCATTAAGACGTAGTGAGATGACCGGCTTTGGTGCAGTCCGAAGTTGGTAGATACTCGATACTACACTCATTGAGGTTTGGTTTTTTGGGATATTTCGGTCGCCATTAAAGAGGCTTGCGCTAAAACAATTCCCAAGGAAACAAACCAGTGATATTGAGCTCCTTAGAACCCGGTTACTATTACTAGGACAGGTTTGAGCCAACTAAACTTCAAGAGGGTACTTACCTATGAGACTCCATGCAAGCCTAAATCTAACAATTTGTTTTCTTTGTTTGTATATATTTACTTGTACATAACATCATAAACATCATACACATCATAACATCATACTCATATTCACTAACCATTTTAAGGATCTTGGGATTTATCTTTGTTCTGTTTTGTAGGACATGGATTCTATTCGCAGCAAAACCATTCAAGTCAATCTTGTAAGGATCCCTCCTCAACTTAAAGAGCTAGCATCAAGAATTCATGAAAACCCTCCATTTACCGAGAGACATGGTCTCCTACTAAACTTGGTCACCTCTAACACTAATGAGGACATGATGAAGGTGCTCTTCCAGTTCTTTGATCCTTTACACCATTGTTTCATATTTCCCGATTATCAACTTGTGCCAACTTTGGAAGAATTCTCCCAACTCTTGAGGATTGCCATTCTCAATCAACTACCTTTCAACGGTACGGAAAGAGATCCAAATCCAGAAGAGATTGCTCAAGCTCTACACTTGCAACCATCTGATATCACAAATAATTGGGAAACAAGGAGTGGTGTCAAAGGTTTCTTAGCAAAGTTCTTGTTTGAGAAAGCCCAAAACTGTTGGAACTCTTTGGATTTGCAAGCTTTTGAGGAAGTTGTGGCTCTCCTCATATATGGGATGTTTTTGTTTCCAAATCTTGACTAACTCATAGATCTGAACACCGTCAAAATCTTCATGTCTCGTAACCCGGTGCCTACTTTGCTAGGGGACATCCTACATTCCTTTCACACTCGAACTGTGAGGAAAAAAGGTACCCTTATGTGTTGTACTACCCTTTTGGCAAGATGGTTTATTTAGCATCTTCCACAATCTGCATTGAAGAACGAGCAAGGTTTAAGGTGGTCACATAGGTTGATGACACTCAAACATTCAGACATTCATTGGTGTTCCCGATCTTTAGATAATGTTACTATCGTCGGCCGTTGTGAATAATTCCCTAATGTCCCCTTACTTGGCATTAGAGGAGGTATCACCTACAACCCCTGCTTAGCCTTAATATAGTTTGGTCACACCCGAAGGGATGACCCACATGAGATGCTCATTCAAGGTTTGGTATTTGACTACGAGAACGACGATCAAGGTCATCGCCAGAGATTTATCCGAGCTTGGAGGATGTTGAACAAGGTAGATAGCAAGACATTGGAGCATAAGAATTCCATCCCTCTTGAGCCTTACCTAAAATGGGTACGAGCTCGTGCTCAAAGTCTTATAATGCCTTACCCCTCCATTCTCCCGGTGATCATAGAGCTTGTTATGGAAGGAGATGTTCCATACACTATCCTGCATCCTGATATGCCCACCTCTCTTGAATAATTACAAAGGGATTGGATACAGCTTAAGGGGGAGCGAGACACTTTCGAGGCCTAATTCTACGCCAGCGAGAAGAAGGTTTTGGAACTTACTAAGAAACTTCATGAGGAGCAGATCTTGAACGCCTACATCGCACCAAAGAGGATGCTTACAACTTTTTTATCTTAGAGTTTTTGTATTTCTTTGTAAGCCCAAAAGAGGCATGATGTACTCAAGCTTTGATTTATTAATATAACGTGTGTTCCTTTTTGGTCTAAAGCAAATTTAAATCTCTAATTTCCTTGGAATCATTGCATATGCATTTACCATTCATCATAACATAAGCAGGTTTCTTACAACAAGTCTCCTCATCTTTCTACTATTTATTTCAGTAAGATGAATCTCGAGAAGACAGTAAAATACCTCCAGGCGCAGAATGCTTAGTTTCAATTGATGTTCTTGACTCTAGCCAAAGGATAAGAGGATTTGAAAACTTTGCTGGTTGAAGAAAAGAAGAAGAAAACAAAGAAAATAATCGGAGTTCTGAATATAGGAAGAAGGTTCCAAGGACAAGCCAGACGGACCCTAGACTTTGCAACGTAATCTGGTGAAAAGGATAATCAAGAAGGGAAAGGCAAGGAAGAGGTTGCCCATCCAGAATCTGAAGAGGAAGAAGAAGAAGAAGAAGATTACTCTGAAGAGAAATATCCTCTGACCAACGATAAATACAAACATCTGGAAGAACGTCTAAGTGCAATGGAAATTCAGAAAGTGCTTGGGCTGGACTTTAAGGAGCTGGGTTTAGTGTCTGGGATTGTTATTCCACCAAAATTCAAGGCACCAGTATTTGCTAAGTGCAATGGGGTTTCGTGTCCCATGATTCATCTCCGATCTTATGTGAGGAAGATACAACCTCACACTGCTGATAGAGATTTATGGGTCCACTTCTTTCAATACAGTTTATCCAGGACTCAGCTAGATTGGTTCTATCAACTGGAAAGGGCCAATATCCATAATTGGGAAGACCTTGCCGCTGATTTCTATAAACAGTATCAATACAATGCAGACCTTGCTCCCACCCGTACTCAACTCCAGAGTATGGCTATGGTTTCAAGTGAAGGTTTCAAATACTACGCTCAGAAATGGAGGGACTTAGCAGGAAAAGTCCAGCCTCCCTGTCTGAAAGAGAGCTAGTAGACATGTTTTTGGGTACCTTGTCCAGTCCTTTCTTCAATCATCTAATTGAGAGCTCCTCAACCGGCTTTACTGAATTAATCTTGACCGGGGAAAGAGTGGAAGCCTGGATTAAGAGTGGGAAGATCCAAAAAGATGCATCCTCCAGTGCCGTGAGAAAACCATTTATTGGGAAGAAAGAAGTTGGTGTTGTGTATCCTCAAAGGAATCAAGATAGAACTGAACGTCGACCAATGGTAGGGGATGTCATGACCCCTAAGCCTGCACCTACTCAACAAAGAAGCAACCAACCTAGAATAGAAAGACCGGTAAGACAATTTACCCAGATTAATATGACACTATCGCAAGTCCTACCATATTTGTTGAGATCTAATCTGGTAACTTTGAAGGAAGCCCCGAAGAATCCCAACACCATATCTCCTCATTACCATCCTAATGCTCGCTGTGCTTACCATTCAGAAAGTCCAGGCCTTGATACCAACAACTGTTGGGCTTTGAAAAACAAGGTGCAAGACCTTCTTGAAGAAAAAGAAATTTAATTTGATTCTCCTGAAATCCCAAATGTTATCACCACTCCTATGCCTAAGCATGGTCGTATTTGTTAACGTTGTTGAAGATGATATGCTTGTTACTGCTGTTGATGAACGTGTTACTCCTCTCCTGACTGTCAAAAGGAACCTGTTGAAAGCCGTTTTATTTTCGGGCTGTGACAAAAGCTGCCACCTCTATTCATCTCTACCAACTGGATGTCATTTATTGAAAGCAGGTGTTCAATGCCTAATGGATGACAAAGAGATTTTGTTTGAAAAAACTCCCATTCCAACCATTTCTTATAATGATGTTTCAATAGTAACCATTTCCGCCAATCTTTCCAGGGTCTCCACCAAAAGACCCGTTAGGATTACATCAGTTTCTAAAGTGACTCCACTGATAATTAATATGCCTGGACCAATCCCGTACTCATCAGATAAAATTGTCCCATGGAATTATGGGGGCTACGTCTACTATCACGGTGTCAAGCAAGATTGGTTGGCTGATGAAGACTCGATTTTTGAGAAGGATGACCCCAACATCGGCAATATTGCGGGAACCAGCAAGATAACCCGAAGTGGTAGAGTATTCTCTCCCAATATTTCTCCTCCGAAGACTATTACCGGTCCTGTGATCATCCATGTTTCTATTCCTGTTGACACTACTACTACTACTACAATCCCTATGGTTACGCCTACTGACACTCCTACCACCGAGTCGACCGAGACTCGGGGAAAAGGCATTCTGGTCAAGACTGTCCATATGAAGGTGCAATCAGTATCTATCCCTGAGGCCTCCCAAAAGGAGATGGAAGAAATTCTGAAAATTATAAAGAGAAGCGACTACAACATAGTCGAACAGCTAGGGAAGACTCCGTCAAAGATTTCCTTGCTGGCTTTATTGTTATGCTACGAGGCTCATGCGAAGGCCTTGGTGAAATTCCTTAAAGTTGTCCATGTACCACAAGAAACCTTTGTTAATCAGTTCCAAGACTACGTGGCCAGTTTAACGGCTGACAATGGTTTAGGCTTTTCTGATGCTGACTTGACACCTAGAGGGAGGAAGCACAACGAGGCATTGCATGTCTCTGCCGAATGCATAGGCACAACTTTGGCCCATGTTTTGGTTGATATCGGTTCGTCTTTGAATGTGCTGCCTAAAAAGGCTCTCGATAGACTCGATTGTGAAGGTTTGACCTTAAAACCCAACAACATAGTCGTAAGGGCCTTCGATGGTTCAAAGAGAATGGTGCATGGGGAGGTGGACATCCCCATAAAAGTTGGAACCTAAACCTTTGATTCAAATTTTTACGTGATGAACATTCGCCCTCCATATTCCTGCTTATTGGGCCGACCATGGATTCCCAATGCTGGTGCTGTTACCCCTACATTAAATCAGATGCTGAAATATCCAACTGAGGGGAAAATTATTACTATCTATGGAAAAGAGGAATATATGGTCAGTCACTTGAACTCCTTCAGATACATGGAATTGGATGGTGAATTCATTGAAACTCTATTTCAGCACTTAGAGGAAGTCCCACAAACCGTGGCAGTAACCAAGATTGTTTCCCAAATCCCGAAGATTACAAGGCCTCCGCTAAAGATGTCTTCTCTGAAAGATGCCAAAGCAGTGATCAAAGAAGGTGGGTGTACTATTTGGGGCCAACTCCCGGATATCCCATAAATATCTAAAAAACTTGGCTTGGGTTTCACTTCAGGAGCCCAGAAAGTTGTACACTGTGCTCGTGCCAGGGGACCACCCTTGAAGATAAGAAACCACGGAGTCAACACAGTGGGGGATGATGATGAGGATAGCTACGACCTGGAGGAATGGATTTTCCCAACTGTCAATGGAGGACTCAGCAACTGGGAAGCTAAAGATTTTGTCCCAATTACTTTTATCCAACAATAATTGTCTTTAATTTTTTGTCGGACCTGTAATAATTAAACAATTTAGACTTTTAAAACCTTGTGTCTTACCCGAGGCATAACGGTCTATTTGTAAGGGTTGTTACTTCATTTTCATATGTCATCAATGAATCATGGATGTTTTTGCATACAAACTTTGTGCTCTTTGTCTTTCTCTTTCTACATTTTTATTTCTTTCAAGGATAACTATTGTGATACGGTGGGAGAACTGACTTGAGGGTTTTGCGTTTGATCGCAAATGTTGCGGTTAGCAAGAGTCGCCACTGAATTTTCTTTTATCCAAAAGGAAAGGTGAAAAAGCACAGGAAAGACCTTTGATATTATTTCTTGAGTTCGGGGGGTAGATTATGAAAAGGGAAGGTATTATCACCCTTTTCATCCATGTTTTTCCATGGGCTCTTAGTTACTTGCTAGATCACTTGCTTTTGTTTGAAATTGTACTTTGTGTGGTTTTTGAAAGTATTTTGTAAAGAGGCTATTGTTTAGGCAATCTTTGTAATGATTCTCGTTCGTAAGAATGTATACAAAGATGTTGATCTTTTGAAAATATTTTCAAGTTTGTAAGATGTTTGAAAGTGTAAGTGCTTGTTTTGAAAATAGCAAGGATGTTTGTTTTGAAATGGAGCAAGTAATTAGCAGCAATCTACCTACTCAAATGTCTTTCTTGTTCATTTTCTTTTCCTTTGAGATTGTTATCTTACCATTGATTTGGTAAGAAACCCTATCTTTGGATTTAAACGGGACGGGCGTGGGTCATCGTATAACCATGATTAGAAATGTTACAAGGTATCTTAGCATTCTTTTGGAGGGACTAAGATCATTTATAAGGCAACTTAGATAGCGTCATCGAGGGACTATGATCTTGTATTTTTTTGCTAAGATACCTTACATGCGTAATATGGTCATTTTGTATAAGGCAACCAAGTGGAATAACCCTAGGGGTGCTTGTGTGCAAGTGTATTGCTTTCATGCTTGTTTTTGTATTGAATTAGGGTTTTCTAAGTATTGGTTTTAGTCTTTCCATACAAACCCTAATTACTAGCATGTTATATAAAAGCCATAAATTGTGAAATTTAAAGTTACTACGCTATTACAACATTTGTGGGGAAGGGGTGTACAAATTCATGAATGGGGATTGCAAGAATTTAAACCTAATTAGTCTATTACAAGCAAATTGAATTGATATGAATATACAAGGAATTGAATAAATATAAAGTATAAAAATGAATAAATGTACAAGGATGAAAAATGTAGAGAAAATGAATTTTGTTTAGTTTTCATGAAAAAAAGATTTTGTCCTAACCTAATTAAATAAAGAAAATAGTTAGTTAAGTTTGAATTTATTAAGAAAAGATTTCTTTGAATAAAATCCTAATTCTATTTAGTTGATTAAAAGGAAATAAGTTTAAGAAAAATGTTCTTGGTATTTTTATCTTGAAAATATTTATAGCATTATAAATTATTTTTAGTCTTTTTTATATATAAAATAATGTTTTTTAAATGGTGTGAAAAGTAAATAAATAAAAACATAATATTAATTAAGTTTACAAGATTATTTAATAAAATAAATAAAGTATAATAAATAAAAATATTTTTATGAGAAAAATAAAATAAATAAGTCAAAATATAAATAATCATTTTTTGTATTTTATGTTTTTTTTTGTATTTAGAAAAAAACTATATTTAAGAAAAGATAAATGAAATAAATAAATACATAAATAAATTGGGCCAAGGGGTGCCAAGAGTCAATGTGGAGGTCAGCTAGCAAATACAAAAAATAAGTCAGGCCTAAAGGGCACAGCGCCTGCCAAACAAAAAAAGTCAGAATTGTAAAAATATGAAAAGGGTACCACTGGGGCTCGAACCAAGGTCCCATAGGTTATAGGCACGCGCTTCTACCACTGGGGTGGCTATACATCCGTTAATACAAATGAAACAAAAAATGTGTAAGGCAAAATGTGTTCTAAAGACTTCATCTTCAACCTCCAGCCAGACCATCTGTAACTTTCTCATTTCTCATCAAAAATGAAAACTGTAAACATGAAACTTGTAGCAAATTTTCTCACGATTCCAGAAATGTAAAGTATTAAAACTATAGATCAAAGATAAGCAAGAATTTTAATGGCCCTAATCAGAACCTTAAAAATTTCAGGAATTCCAGTTTCAAAATTCTCTAAGCTCAAGCCAAATTTATGGAAACTAAGGACATGGTTAGCTTCAGGGCAATGATATCTACATGTTTTATTCACAAATAAACTATTGATGATGCATGTATGAAGAGTTTCAAGTTGAGAAAACTTACCTCAAAACTGGAAATCGTATTTGGAGTTTGAGCTTGTTTCAAGTGATGGTATGATCAAGTTAGCTTCCTTGAGGTCCTAAGAAGCTAATGCAATGGTTTGCTCAAGTTGAGAGTGGCTGAAATGACTTGGAGAAGTCAAGTTGCAAACTCTATTTTTTGGTTATGGAAGTTATGGTAAGTGGTGTTACAGTTCTGGAATAAGGATATGGATGAGTTGTATTTGATGTAAGGAAGCTTTAGAAACTAAAAAGCCAAGAAACACACGAGGGAAATTGGAGTTTGATGTTCAAGGTCAGAAACTGTGCAACAATGGAGTTTTTGGGTAATTTCTGATTTGAGAGAGTTTTGGTGTATTTCATGGTGTTCAAGCTCGTGTCCTAGCTCACAAATAGTGACTCTATTTATAAGCAACAAGTTTGGAATGCTCTAGTTGATCAGAATTCAAATTTACATGTTTATGCATGACATGTGATTTTTTTAGAAATTCAAGTTTCCATGCCTTGTACTTGGTTCATAGAGTTGTTAACCATTTTAAGCATAATGCTTCTGACTTTGTGGATGGAGTTTAATCAAGAAAAACAAGCTGGGAGCTCAAGAAGCTAACTTTGTGCATAAAGCTTGCTTTACAAGAATGGATATGTTACTTTCTCCCTAAAATGGCAAATTGATTTGGACAAAGCTTAAAACAATTGGATAAGGGCATAATCCATTGTGTAAACCATTAATTATGGAGTGGCAAACAAGTTTGAGGCCTGCAAAGCAAGGATTATGCAGCCTAGCATGGATTTGGTTCATGTGTTCATCAAAAATGACTTATAATTCAAGTGACAAAATCCTAACTTCATCTCTTCGATTCTCCATCCTCAAGAATGATCTCAAGGAGTTCTTTGAAATTTTGGAAATCTTACAATGTTATCTACAACCCATCTTTGAATTGCTTTTTAAGATTCCCCTTGGAACTATATGAAAAAGTTCCATGAAGTTAGGTCAAAATCCTGACCAAATTTGGGCAAAATTTCACTAAGTATTTAATTTCATGACCACATGTTCATAAAATTATAACTTGAGATCCAAGCATTTTTGGAAGGAGTTGTGTAAAGCAAAGTTGTATATTTCATGGATATATACAACTTTCATGTTGGAAGTTTCTCTTGAATCATCTTGCATCATGGTGAAAATGTGGCTCAAAGTTATGAAAAAACATGAAATTTCCAACACTTAGAAAAATTTCTAAGTTTAGAAATTTTTACTTTTCAAAATGAAATATTGACTTTTTGGTTTCTTAATGAATAAGTTTCATATTTTGACATGTTTTGATGGATTATGATCTTTGGCACTTGAATTTGACCAAAAAGTCAAAGTTTGACTTTTTAGTAAACAATTGACTTTTGATCAATTGACTGCAAAATTCATTTGTCAATCCAATGGACTTGCAATGTTTTGAACCATGTCATTAGGTCAAAATAATGAAATTAGACTCTTAAGATCATGCCTTAAACCAATTGACTATTTTCTAAGTCAAAAATCTGAAATTTCCCTTTCTCAGTCAAAACCCTAATTTTGACCATTTTGCCCTTTTGGAGATTTGATCAAATTTTTTGAGGAATTGTGGTCCAAACTTGATCAAATGATACATAGGAGTTTAAAATGTTGACGTGGATAAAAAATTATGAATTTTGACTGTAAATTGGCCACAGTTGACTTTTTCCCCAATACAATTGATTTTTAGGTCAAATGCTCAATTGACTGAGCAAAAATGTGATCCAAGGCTTGAAACTTGAAATGAGTAATCTTGGGGGTCCATAATGATCCATGAAAGTAATATGATGCATTGAAAGTTCAAATGTCCTTGTGCAAACTCAAACCCTAATTTTGGTCATTAGTGCTTGAGGAGGTGTCTTGAGCTGATCAAACCCTAGTGCAGTCTTGAGCCCAAGGAGATCTTGTGATTAAATTCTTGATAAATGAGAGGGAAAATTTTAGGGTACAACAGCTGCCCCTGTTCAATCTTCTTAAACTTTAAGTGTTAGATTGGCTAGTTTTGCCATTCGTGATTCGAAGGTGGAAGATGATTGGACACTAGAGTGCCCAGAAATTTGCACTCGGTGATGTGATGGTAGAGGGAATGGGCTTAAATATGCAATTTGGAGAGGTGATAGAAAGTTGTTGGAGATGGGCTTGTAGATGTCATCCAAGAGTGATTGTTGAATTATAATTTGTAAGCTGAAAGAATGAGTATCAGAATGGCATCTGTGTCTGGAACGTATCTGAACTATATCTGAAAGTTATATTTGAATGAGTATCAGAATGGTATCCATGTCTAGAGAGTATCTGAATTGTATCTGACAGTTGGATCTGAATGAGTATCAGAATGACATCCGTGTCTGGAGCGTATCTGAACTGTATCTGAAAGTTGGATCTGAATGAGTATCAGAATGGCATCCGTGTCTGGAGCGTATCTGAACTGTATCTGAAAGTTGAATCTGAATCAGTATCAGAATGGCCTTCGTGTCTGGAGCATATCTGAATTGTATCTGAAAGCTGAATCTAAATGAGTATTAGAATGGCATCCGTGTCTGGAGCGTATCTGTAATGTATCTGGAAATTGAGAATTGAATGAGTATCAGAAAGGCATCCGTGTCTGGAGCATATTTGTACTGTATCTGGAAGTTGAATCTGAATAAGTGTCAGGATGGCATCCGTGTCTGGAGCATATTTGAATTGTATCTGAAGACTTTGAACAGTGTTAATGGTAGCTGTTTTATTAATCTTATCCTGAAAAGGATAAAATGTTAGCTAACATGCAATGTTTATGTTGTATGAAATGCATAGTATAATGCATTCTTGTTATCAATGTTTATGATATATGGATGCAACGTATGCGTATGTGAGCTAATTTGCTGCACTGCTGTTGGATTGGGGAAAATAAATCCCTCACTGCTGCTGAGGAATAAGGAGTATAAGTCTTCATGTTGTGAAGTCTAAGTATTGATGAATTTCTGCTTGGAGAAATAAACTTTGTTGTAAGGGAGATGTCGTGTACTGCTTGTAAAATCCTATTGGGGAATCCTGAGAATTTTGACGACTTCTACTGGGGATTGATAACTGGAAGCTCTGTTCCGCTGGGGATTGAACTGCACACTGCGAGGAATTATGGGAATAACATAGAGATATTTCCCTACCTCTTAAAGCCATCAGTGATTGTCTTTTATTTTTTTTATTTTTAAAAATTAATTATATTCAAATGCATATGTTCAAAAATGAATTGTTGGACGTTTTTGTAAACAAAACACAAGCGTAAAGAAAAACAGATAGTTTTTTCACTTTCAAAGGGATATCTTTGTATTGACTTTGAGTAAGTATTTTTGTACAATGAGACAAACATTCTAGTAAGAGAATGCCGTCTTAAAAAACGAAAATTTTGACACAAAGAAAAGATAGCTATGTGCAATAATCCAATGGGGTTCCCATTCTGCTATAGCCTTCGTATCTCTGAGTAGCTTGTCTATTTGTTGCGTTATCCAAATATGATTGAATTGATCAGAACCTCTGAGTTTTCCAGTTGAAGCCAAAGGTTGTCCGTAAGGTGATTCAACAGGACATAGTCATACGCTTTAATTCCCTAACTTTTACCTGGACTTCCCTTTCGGGTTTTCAGTCCACCGGGAAACCCTTTTTTACCCAAATCGCCCTTTCGGGTTTTCAACTTGCCGGGTGTACAAATTTTTTTTGTTTTATCCCTAATTTTTGCCCGAACCTTTTTGGTTCACCGGGATGCCCTTGTTTTGCCTAGGTGTGTCAACCTAGCGGGTCTCTTATGTGTAGTATCTTTTGACTATGTCTGCATTTGCAGGGTGTGGCAGGTCGTCGCCATCCATGGTGGTCAAGATCATTGCGCCACCAGAGAATATTTTTTTTATTACAAATGGTCCTTCGTATGTAGGAGTCCATTTGCCCCTGGGATCGCCTTGTGGTAGTATGATACGTTTAATCACCAGATCCCCAACTTGATACACTTGGCGTCTAACCTTTTTGTTGAAAGCCTTGATCATCCATTTTTCATACATTTGACCGTGACAGACAACAGTAAGCCTCTTCTCATTAATCAAGTTTAATTGATCAAGTCGAGTCTGGATCTAATCGTCTTCGTTCAGCCCTGCATCCTTCATAATTCTTAGAGAGGGGATCTGGACCTCAATAGGCAAGACAGCCTCTATTGTACTCCGAAATTTTCCCTCTCATTTTACTCAACACATGCCCATTGAGGTCCTCAACTTGCTCAAGGATGCCCAAGAGTTGACCAACAAACTCTCTCCTAAGGCAATGTACCTCAAACTAGGGTTTCCATTTTCATCAAGATGTGTGAACTCCAAAGGTCCCAAATGTCTTCCATGGTCCCAATATGTTCTCAAGATCATCCATGTCAGGTTTCATGCCTTGCACAAGAAGTTTGCTCAGTCAACTGCTCAGATGCCTGAAAATCAAATGTACTAGGTCAAAAGTCAATTGTGGCCCACATATAGTCAAACTTCAAGATTTTTGGTAAAAATAAACCTTTTGAATAGACATCCATCATTTGATCAAGGGTTGATCATGATTCCTCAAGGAATGCCCCCACATTCATCAAAACCCAAAAGTTGCTAAATTAGGGTTTCACAAGAAAAGTCAAGCAAACTTTGACCAAGCGTAACTTCTTCATACTTTATCATAAATTTTCCATCCAAGGCTAATTTTGAAGAGGATGAAATTTCCTACAATTCATCTTCAGCCCACAAGTTCAAAATATGCACTCAACAAAAGATATGAATTTCTACATTATAGGTCATTTTGAAAAGTCAACAAAAACACATTTTGGGCCAAAGCTTCTTACATGAAAATGGAAGACCTAATTGATATGAAACCAAAAAGGTTGTTTATGGGACATCATAAGCTTTCTAAAAAGTCAAAGAACACCTCTCTAGGGTTAAAGTTGAGGGAGATATGTATTGTCAAATTTGACCATTTTTGCAAAATTGCCAAAAGTCAAATATGCTCAAAAGTGCATTTTTTTGTCAAATGGGCCCATGTTTTCTTGTTTGAAACTTGTTCCTAAGATGTTCCACAACCCCTGATCTTATCCACCTATTATTTTATTATTTTTATTATTTATTTTGATTTTTTATTCATTTAAAGCAAAATAAATCAATTTAAATAGTAGAATAATCAAATAAAATCAAAGATTTGATTTTATGAGCATATTATGATTCCATGGACAGCTAGCAAATCAAAAAATTCGTGCAAGAGCCAATTGATTGGAAAAGATCGTAACTTGGTCTATTTTGGAAATAAATCATACAAGGAAAAGAATGAAATCAAATCTCCATAATTTGCAAAGATGTGATTAATTTTTGTTGACCTAAATCATTCTATGATATATACACAACATTTCCAAAGCATAAGGAAGGGATTGGGGTCGTGAAAGAAGGAGGACAAGTCTCAATTTTTTGTCAAAAAAGTGCAGGCCGATTTTGATTCCATAGGCCATTTCAAGTAATTCCAAGGCCAGCAATCTGTTCCTGGACATTTCTTGAAGCTATTCCAATCGTCCTCCAGCCTTAAAACCTTCAGAAATCATGCCTCACAGTGCCACAGTTTGCATCTTTTTTTCAAGATTCATTTTCAATGATTTATCCATCATAAACATGTTTTGATCATATATCCATGCTTGCTATCATATTTGCAATGTTTTTGATTGGTTTGGTTGAAGTTTAAGTGCAGGAATGGCAAGATGCCATTGTTAGGGTTTTGAGGTTCCAAATTGGGAATTCTATATAAAGGCAAAATTGGACAAAATTAGGGGTACTATCATGCTCAGGAGATGATTTGCAATTGATCCATGCCTTTGGTTTGAATTTATTCTGCTTGTGTTGCGTTTTTGAATTTTGCAGGTTTTTAGTTACGAATAAAATCTGTCACTACAACCTATAGCGACGGAAAACTGTTGTAGGTAAAAGTTCCCCATCTAAAACGACGGATCCCTGAAGAAGGTGATGGTGTGGTGCTCATTGATTCATCCATTCAAACCATTGGGGAGCCACAGCACGCACGTTTTTGACATGTGGCCATAGATCTTTATTTGCCTTATATTTATTTTGTATTTTTTTTGTTAACAATTAACACACTTGGTTCAGTTGGCAAGGCAGGGCATGATAAGGCTTTAGTCCAAAAGGGGGTGGGTTCGATCCAACCCTTTTGCAAGGTTAATTTTCAATAATTTATGTCTTCAAATCCAATGCTCCAGGTCCCTGTGCGCTCCTCATGCACTTCCATCACCATACCATAAGATCCCATCATATCTAAGTCTAACACTCAACACATGCAGACCATGGTGAACCCTCAAACGTGGCCAGCACTGGATCTAAACGCCTGATTGGGCCAAAGGGTTTGGGCTCAATGAAATTCAGTTTCACACCCCCAATCTTCTTTCACCACAGGCCCAATTACTTTCTTTATTTATTTTCTTTTGTTTTATTTGATTAATTTCTATTTTTACAAAACAACAAAAAAGTCATTTTTTATTTAATCATAAAATCAAGAAAACCACAAAAATGTAGAATTAGGATTTTTTATTAAAATTAGTTTTTTTTTTGGAAAATAATTAATTTAATGATATTGACTTGATTGTTTTCATAATTAAAATTAATTAGACAAATTAGGTTTAATTCACAAATATTTAATTTTCTCAATAAAATACCAAAAAATATTTTTCTTTAATTAATTATATTTAAGTTAAGATTTCAAATATTTTTCTCAACAATAAAATACAAAAAAATATTTTCTCTTTAATTGATTAGATTTTAGAATTTAAATTTTGATTCCCGTACGTAATTCTCGCGTGCAATATTTTATTTTCCAATTATTGTATTTGCTTCGGGTTTGTAATAGTTTTCAATTAGAGTTTACCGTATATTATTTACTGTTTAATCCCCGGTTTTTGGTCATGTAACCCCCTCCCCGAAGCCTTGTAATCGCATAGATTTACTTTTTCGCTTTTAATTTCCGCAACTATGAATTGTCTAGATGTATGGATAATAGGCTTGCATGCAAAAGACAAATAAAATTAAAACAGTAGATCACCTTAATTGTGCAAAGATTAAATAACTGAAATCAAACACATGCACATGCTCACTCCCAGCGTTTGCCTCACTGGTTGCCTCGGAAATAATGGTCGTGTCCCTCGAACGTACGGATACCTTAGCAATGACCCGCGATTCAAAGTCGTCATAAAGATCATAGTCCATACTTGTCCCTCGAGTTACCTACGAATTGATCTTATGACGATAGTCCCTTCGAAATGCTAAGGTATCCTTACTTGTTGCCTTCAGAGACCATTTAGTCCCTTCGAACGTCCCTTTAAAAATCCAACGACGATGCTACCTATTCCTTAATAATAGGATAGCGTTGTCTAAAGGAAAACGAACAGACTTTTTCGAGTAGGTAGATTAGTTCCTAGGTACTTGCTCAAACAAACAAATTTTTTTTCACACCAACACTTTCCCAAACAAAGTTTTCAAAAACAACTTCGTAACACTCTTGAGGACAGAAACAAGGGTTAAAATGAAGTAAAACAAAACTTTTCAAAATAGGCACACACAAGCAATTTCAAAATGAGCAAGTACCTAAGAGCCCATGGAAAATCATGGATAGAAAGGGTGCTAACACCTTCCCTTTCTATAATCTACCCCCGTACTCAAACATCTCGAAAAAGGTTTTTTATGTTCTTTTTCCTTTTCCTGATTGGATAAAATAAAAGTCGGTGGCGACTCTTGCTTATTGCGACATTTTGCAAACAAAAAACGCAAACCAGTATTAATAGTTGGTTCTGCCACCGTATCACAACTCACAACTCTGCTGGGGAGAAAATATAAAGTGGGGTAAACCTTAGGATCTTGGTCATATTTAATTGCTTTCTCTTGATTGTCTTGCTTGCTTTATACTTATGGGAACTGTTTGGGTTTATTTGATCCTACACCCGGATCAGGAAACACCTTTTAGGTAAGTAGCAATAAACTGTGAGGGAGTTGTGCTGGGGTATACCGACACGGTTGAAGCAGTAGCTACGTTGATATAGCACTTTGGTTGGTACGCGTAACCCTTGAGTTAATTATGGAGATGTACGGGGCCGCTGCGTGGTGTTTATAAAGCATCAACTGACCTTAGAACCTTTAATTTCACAACTTGGCCAGTAGGACGTAGCGAGATGGTCGGCTTTGGTGTATGCCTGAGGTCGACAGATACTCGTTGCTACACTCATTGAGGTTTGACTTCTGAGTTTTGTTTGATTACGAGTCAATCATCGATTGAACAAGGCTTGGGGGAAATATCGATGATATAGAGATCCCTTTAGAACCCGGTTACATATTTATAGGACAGTTTGAACTAATCCAACTTTAAGAGGGTATGACCTTAAAACCCATGCAAGCCTAAACCTAAGGTTGTTTGCGTGACTTGTGTGCTTTCAACTTGAACTACTTTTAGTGTTTTATTACCTGATAACATGAGTTCCTTGCAGGTTTTATTTACAATTATTATCCAATAACTTGGATTTCTTGCAGGGTTTACTCGCTTACATCACTTCTCACCTTTGCTTAAAAGCATAGCATACACATCATAACATCATGCCTTAACATTTCCTTAACCATTTCAAGGATCTCGAGGGCCTTTGATGCATGTTATGATAAATCAGACGTCTAGCAAGGGGCAAGGGAATTTATTTTCCTCTAGCCAATATCGTCAGAAGATCAAAACTCAACAACTTAAGTCAGGGGCTATGAACCACTTGATATGGTGAGCTTGACTCTCGTAGAAGGACTCTCAATGATACAAAGTTCTTCAATCAAGCTCAAAATTCGACTCCTGACATTTTCTTGTTTACCCCGCGAGATCCTTGAAAACATTGCATACATAATACATATCATTGCATAAGCAGGTTTCAAAGCAAGTCTCTCATGTTTTCATTGTTTATTTCAGAAATGGCTCTCCAACAAGACAACAGAGATCTCCAAGCTCAAGATGCCCAGTTCAAGGAATTTCTCCTGAACCTACCCAAGGGGAAAGAAGACCTGAAAACACTCTTCGCTGGGAATCTAACCAAGGAACGTCCTGACAACAACAAGGATGAACAATTGGAACAACTGCAAGCTGAGGTAGATGCAATGAGAACCCAGATGTTGGGGAAGATGGCTCTTATCCAAGGCCTAGCCCGGGGACAAGAAGAGTTGAGAACCATTATGAACAAACTTCATCAAGATGGATACAACCGTATGAAGCAAGCAGTCGAGGCTGGGGACCAAGTTATTGATCAACCTCCAAGAAGACAAGAGTTTGGTTTGGTGAAGAGTGGACCTTTCCAAATTTCTACTACCTCACGAGCCCAACCACAACATCGCCAACGACAATAGGGCAATTGGCATAAGAAGAATACATCCGAAAGACGCTTCACCGAGATCAACATGTCATTCCTTCAAGCATTGCAACGCATGTTGAAGGCCAAGTTGGTTATGTTAAGGGACCCTCCTCAGAATCCCAACATAACCCCCCTAAGGTACAATCCAAATGCAACATGTGTGTACCACTCCAACAGTCCTGGACATGACACCAACAGCTATTGGGCGTTGAGAAATAAAATTCAAGACCTGATTGATGAAGGAGCGCTAGAATTTGCACAAGAAGGTCAGGCTGAGTTCTTATGCCATCCCTCCAAGGCATACCATCTGAAGTGACAAGTTCTCACAAGAAGACTTTTCATTCATTAGAATTTTCAATGTGTAATTTTCTTTTGATTTGTTTGAACATTTATTCATATCAAACCTCATTATTTCATCAATGCATTACACGTGTTTGTCTTGAATCAATTCATCCGTATTCACTATTTCAAAAATGCGTTCTTATTTCCTTTTGTGATATTCAACTCTCAATTAAAAACTCTAAGCTTTAGAGGGAGGATGACGAAAATGATACCACAATCTCTACAGTATGCTTTTGAATAGACCCCACTGACGATGTACATGTGTTGTTTCAAATCCTAAATAGTGGAGTTATAAGGAAGATAATCCCTAGTCAACCCCTTCGAGCCAAAGAAGTAGGAGTTTTTATTTTCACACAAATTAAAACCTTTAATCATAACCTGGGACAGGGTAGTTTTCTCAGTTAATTCAGAGGCGCATTCAATCATAATCTGCCACTTCGTACACAATGAATGGCATCGAAGACGTCCTTCCAAAACAAAAGACGATGATGGTTCCGTATACTCGTCAAGACAAGCAGTCACTATCTCTCGAAATAAAAGCCCATTAAGTCAAAACCTATAAAGGAGACTTAAGATGAAATTGGGGCATCCCCTGACTGTAATCACAAAAGAAACAATTTAGGCAAAAGAAGGGATAACAAAAACCGGAAGAAAAAAAAAGAGGTTACTACAAATCCTCGACAAAAAGAAGATTACAAAAATGACTGCCTTTTCAAATCAAATGTTCAATTTCTGAATCATCACCAAGTATCAGAGCAAAGATTCCAGACTCAATCGGGATCTAAATGCGCAATTAACTGAGCATAGGACTGAAGAACATCATGAAGAGTGGGTTGGGTACAAATAAAATTTGAGCCTTTATCCTTTGTTTCTTGAACCGTGAACCAGGCCACGTTATAACCCTTAAAAGTCCTAGCTGAAGCATGGGTTAGTTTGAGAGCGTACTATTACAAAGGTATCCTGACTTCTGTAGGCTTTGTTACGAACCCTGAGTTGATATCACATTCTTACAAATTTCATTTTAATACACAAAACACTTTTTTTTAAATTATTTTTTTTCAAGACAGACATGAGTTTTGCATTCTTTAAATGACATTGTTTGCATATGACTAATTGTTTGACAGCAGAGAAATCCGTATAATGGATATTCAATGAATAAACATCCTCTCAATGGGCAGAATCACCTTAGCGGGAAAGACACTTCCAATAACAGGTCTCCCATAAGAAAGAGGCATGACATGATGTCTAAACACACCTGGGGCAGTCTCTCCAAAACTACCAAATAACCAAGGGCTGATCTCCATCTGAATCGCTTAGGGCATTACGCATGCATTCCAGCAACGAATTATGTTCCATCAAGAAAACATTTTTAACAATACTGCAATATAACATTATGGACAGTGACAACTCTCTACATCCTGAAAGCATGGACATAGTCAGAAAATACTACGCATGAAAAAAAGACCCGCTAGGTTGACATACCTAGGCAAAAATAAGGGAATCCCGGCGAACCAAAAGGGTTCGGGCAAAAGTTAGGGATATACATAAAAAAAAATCTGTACACCCGACAAGTCGAAAACCTGAAAAGGCAACTTGGGAAAAAAAGGGCATCCCGATGGACTGAAAACCCAAAAGGGCGGTCCAGGAAAAAGTTAGGGATTTAAAACGTACGACTATGTCCCGTCACCTGTCTATCAGTGGAAGACTTATACCTTGATCAGCATTCATCAAGAGCACCCGAATCGAGAAAAGGTTCAGATACGATTCGGATACGGATGTCATTCTGCTACTTATTCAAGATTTTCATACATCGAGAAACGGTTTAGATACGATCCAGATATGGATGTCATTCTGCTACTTATTCAAGATTTTCATACATCGAGAAATGGTTCAGATACGATCCAGATACGGATGTCATTCTGCTACTTATTCAAGATTTTCATACATTGAGAAACAATTCAGGTAGGATCCAGAGATGGATGTTATCCTGGTACTTATTCCAGATTTATCTTCTAGAAACAATTCAGGTACGATCCAGAGACGGATGTCATCCTGATACTTACTCCAGATTCTCCTCTAAATACAGTTCAGATACGATCCAGAGACGGATGCCATTATGACACTCATTCAACACATGTTTCAAGTACAGTTCAGATACGATCCAGGAACGGATGTCATTCTGACACTTATTTGACACATGTTTCAAGTACAGTTCAGATACGATCCAGGAACGGATGTCATTCTGACACTCATTTGACACATGTTTCAAGTACAATTCAGGTACGATCCAGAGACGGATGTCATCCTGATACTTACTCCAGATTCTCCTCTAAATACAGTTCAGATACGATCCATAGACGAATGTCATTCTGATACTCATTCAACACATGTTTCAAGTACAGTTCAGATACGATCCAGAGACAGATGTCATTCTTACACTCATTCAACACATGTTTCAAGTACAATTCAGATACGATCCAGAGACGGATGTCATTTTGACACTCATTCGACACATGTTTCAAGTACAGTTCAGATATGATCCTGAGACGGATGTCATTCTGACACTCATTCAACACATGTTTCAAGTACATTTCAGATACGATCCAGAGACGGATGTCATCGTGACACTCATTAAATACATGTTTAAGTACAATCACGACATAGATCCATCCATAAAATCTCTGCATGTACTTTTTCCATCATGGTACAAGGGGCAGAGACAGTTGGAAGAGAAGTAACTATCATATACAAGCCAGTGATACCTATATTCCCCACAGAGCTGAGACAACCAAGGTCCGACCTCCGTATCCCCAAGCAGGAATTCCTTCCCCAATAGGTTCCTTCAGAAAGCTGATATCTGCATTCCCCAGCCGAGTTTTATAACCATGAGCAGTTTATAAATCCATATCCCAAGCAGAGTTTATTTCTCTGACAGCGGAAGCTCAATCTTAACCAGAGCTCTTCTCTCCAGCAATAAAAGTTCATCCCCAGCTGATTTTATTTCCCCAAATCAACAGATCTTCCAACAGAGTATCTCTTCCCCACAGAGTCATTCCCCCGCAGAATTATTCTCAGATAGAGTCTCCTCCGGCAGAATATTCTCAAGCAGAATGGATGTAAATCCCCAGCTAATCATCTTCAGTCACTATCCCCAACGGAAACAAAAAACTCAACTCCTTATACTCTCCAGCAGCAGTCCAAGATTTATTTTCCCCAACTAGAGAATATCACAATAGCATTGCATATCCATACATCATGGCATGTGCATACATATTATACAGCACAATCTCATTTATTTTGAGAACATCATTACTCAATACATTTCATACATTATGACACTACATACGACTAACTCTTTATCTTTCAGGGAAAGATGCAATCAAGTTCTCACAAGTTCTCTCTGGTTCAGTCAAACCGACACCAAGGTTTCTATTCCAGTTGAAGATATTCCAACACTTTTCAAGATTTGCTCTGGTTCAGTCAAACCGACACTAAGGTTTCTATTCTAGTTGAAGATTTTATAAGACTTTCATCTGCGTCAGCCGAATCGCCGCTAAGATTCCCCTGATTTTTATGCCAGTCAAAGTTATTCTGAGACCTCTCCCGGGTTTAGTCAAATCAATACTTAGATTTCTCTCCTAGTTGAAGACAACTCGAGACCTTCCCTGGTTCAGTCTAATCGATAATAAGATTTCTATTCCAGTTCAAAAGCTATGAAGCCCAAAAATCGACGGGATAACAGCTTAATTCCCCCAAATTACTGAAGCCTGGAGCACAACCATATAACGATATAAGACGCTGTGAAGTCTGGAGCACGACCAGATAGCGGCAAGAGACACTGTGAAACCTGGAGCACAACCGGATAACAGTATAAAATACTACGAAGCCTGGAATCGACCAGATAGTGGTATATCTCAAATTCAAGCTATGAATCCCGGAAATCGACTGGATAATATCTTAATTTCTCCAAAATACTACGAAGCCTGGAATCGACCAGATAGTGGTATATCTCAAATTCAAGCTATGAAGCCCGGAAATCGATCGAATAATATCTTAATTTCTCCAAATTACTAAAGCCTGGGACACGACCAGATAATGGTATAAGACACTATGAAGCCTGGAGCACGACCAAATAACAGTATGAGACGCTGTGAAGTCTGGAGCATGACCAGATAACGACAAGAGACACTGAAACCTGGAGCACGACCAGATAATAGTATAAGGTATTGCGAAGCTTGGAATCCGACCAGATAGCAGTTCACTCGGCCAATTACTATGAAGCCTGGAAACGACCGGAAGTTAGTATGCCTTAAATTCAAGTTGAAACTCGGATGCGACTGGATAACCACTTAATTCCTTCTGAAGCCTGGAGCATGCCCAGATAACAGTTTTTGAGATTGCAAAGCCTGGAGCACGACCAGATAGCACGTTTAATCTCATCTCCCCAGTAAGTCACTGTAAAACCTGGAGCACGACCAGATAGCAGTCAGTCTTATTATCCTCAACAAATCACTGTAAGGCCTGGAGCACGACCAGATAGCAGTTCATTTTCATCTCCTCGACTAAGAGATGATTCCCCAAAAGAGTAACGGACAACTGAAGCTCCTAAAATTCAATTTCTCCCAAGATAGAGACCAATATTCCTCATCAGATTCCTCCTCAATGACAGGAACATGAATTCTCATCAAAGGAATATCTTGGGAAATCAACATCCTCTAGATGGCATCTTTAAGCCCATCTCCAACGATTCTCTGTCATATCTTCCAGATGGAATCTTTAAGCCCATCTCTGGTGACCTTCCGTCATCTCCTCCAAAGGGCATCTGTAAGCCCATTCCCGATACTACCTACACAGTCCAGCACCATCTCAAACGAGTGCAAATTTCTGGGCACTCTAGTGTTCAATCATCTTCCACCTTCAGATTACGAAAGGCAGACAACCAATCTACATCCTCAGGTTTAAGAAGATTGAACAGGGGCAGCTATTGTACCTCAAAATCTGCCCTCTCATTTTACTCAACACATGCCCATTGAGGTCCTCAACTTGCTCAAGGATGCCCAAGAGTTGACCAGACAAAATCTCTCCTAAGGCAATGTACCTCAAACTAGGGTTTCCATTTTCATCAAGATGTGTGAACTCCAAAGGTCCCAAATGCCTTCCATGGTCCCAATATGTTCTCAAGATCATCCATGTCAGGTTTCATGCCTTGCACAAGAAGTTTTCTCAATCAACTGCTCAGATGCCTGAAAATCAAATCTACTAGGTCAAAAGTCAACTGTGGCCCACATACAGTCAAACTTCAAGATTTTTGGTCAACATAAACCTTTTGAAGATATATCCATAATTTGATCAAGGGTTGATCATGATTCCTCAAGGAGTGCCCCCAAATTCATCAAAACCCAAAAGCTGCTAAATTAGGGTTTCATAGGAAAAGTCAACCAAATTTTGACCAAGCATAACTTCTTCATACTTTATCAGAAAATTTCAATCCAAGGCTCATTTTTAAGAGGATGAAATTACCCACAATTCATCTTCATCCCACAAGTTCAAAATATTCACTCATCAAAAGATATGAATTTCTACATTATAGGTCCTTTTGAAAAGTCAACAAAAACACATTTTGGGTCAAAGCTTCTTACATGAACATGGAAGACCCAATTGAGATGAAACCAAAAGGGTTGCTTAGGGGACATCCTAAGCTTTCTAAAAAGTCAAAGAACACCTATATAGGGTTAAAATTGATGGAGATATGTATTGTCAAATTTGACCATTTTTGCAAAATTGCCAAAAGTCAAATATGCTCAAAAGTGCATTTTTTGTCAAATGAGCCCATGTTTTCTTGTTTGAAACTTGTTCCTAAGATGGCTCACGACCCCTGATCTTATCCACCTATTATTTTATTATTTTTATTATTTATTTTGATTTTTTATTCATTTAAAGCAAAATAAATCAATTTAAATAGCAGAATAATCAAATAAAATCAAAGATTTGATTTTATGAGCATATTATGAGTCCATGAACAGCTAGCAAATCAAAAAATTCGTGCAAGAGGCAATTGATTAGAACAGATCGTAATTTGGTCTATTTTGGAAACAAATCATACAACACAAAGAATGAAATCAAATCTCCATAATTTGCAAAGATATGATCAGTTTTTGTTGACCTAAATTATTCTATGATATATACACAATATTTCCAAAGCATAAGGAAGGGATTGGGGTCGTGAAAGAAGGGGGACAAGTCTTAATTTTTTGTCAAAAAATTGCAGGTCGGTTTCGATTCCATAGACCGTTTCAAGTAATTCCAAGGCCAACAATTCGTTCCTAGACATTTCTTGAAGCTATTCCAATCGTCCTCCAGCCTTAAAACATTTAGAAATCACACCTCACAGTGCCATGGTTTGCAACTTTTTTTCAAGATTTGTTTTCAATGATTTATCCATCAAAAACATGTTTTGATCATATATCCATGCTTGCTATCATATTTGCAATGTTTTTGATTGTTTGATTGAAGTTTAAGTCAAGGAATGGAACGATGCCATTGTTAGGGTTTTTAGGTCCCAAATTGGGAATTCTATAAAAGGAAAAATTGGACAAAATTAGGGGCACTATCATGCTCAGGAGATGATTTGCAATTGATCCATGCCTTTGGTTTTAATTTATTCTGCTTGTGTCGCGTTTTTGAATTTTGCAGGTTTTTAGTTACGAATAAAATCTGTCACTATAACCTATAGTGACGGGAAATTGTTGTAGGTAAAAGTTCCTCATCTGAAACGACGGATCCATGAAGAAGGTGATGGCGTGGTGCTCACTGATTCGTCCATTCAAACCATTGGGGACCCACAGCGTGCGTTTTTGACATGTGGCCATAGATCTTTATTTTCCTTATATTTATTTTGTATTATTGTGTTAACAATTAACACGCTTGGTTCAGTTGGCAAGGCAGGGCATGATAAGGCTTTAGTACAAAAGGGGGTGGGTTCGATCCAGCCCTTTTGCAAGGTTAATTTTCACTAATTTGTGTCTTCAGATCCAATGCTCCAGGTCCCTGCGCGCTCCTCATGCACTTCCATCACCATACCACAAGATCTCATCATATCCAAGTCTAACACTCAACACATGCAGACCATGGTGAACCCTCAAACGTGGCCAGCACTGGATCCAAACGCCTGATTGGGCCAAAGGATTTGGGCTCAATGAAATTCAGCTTCCCACCCCCAATCTGCTTTCACCACAGGCCCAATTACTTTCTTTCTTTATTTTCTTTTCTTTTATTTGATTAATTTCTTTTTTTTACAAAACAAAAAAAAACATTTTTTATTTAATCATAAAATCAAGAAAACCACAAAAATGTAGAATTAGGTTTTTTTTATTAAAATTAGTTTTTTTTTTTGGAAAATAAATAATTTAATGATATTGACTTGATTGTTTTCATAATTAAAATTAATTAGACAAATTAGGTTTAATTCACAAATATTTAATTTTCTCAATAAAATACCAAAAAGTATTTTTCTTTAATTAATTAGATTTAGGTTAAGATTTCAAATATTTTTCTCAACAATAAAATACAAAAAGTATTTTCTCTTTAATTGATTAGATTTTAGAATTTAAACTTTGATTCCCGTACGTAATTCTCGCGCGAAATATTTTATTTTCCAATTATTATATTTGCTTCGGGTTTGTAATAGTTTTTAATTAGAGTTTACCGCATATTATTTACTGTTTAATCCCCGGTTTTTCGTCATGTAACCCCCTCCCCGAAGCCTTGTAATAGCATAGATTTACTTTTTCGCTTTTAATTTCCACAACTATGAACTGTCTAGTTGTATGGATAATAGGCTTGCATGCAAAAGACAAATAAAATTAAAACAGTAGATCACCTTAATTGTGCAAAGATTAAATGACTGAAATCAAACACATGCACATGCTCAATCCTAGGGTTTGCCTCACTGGTTGCCTCGGAAATAATGGTCGTGTCCCTCGAACGTAGGGATACCTTAGCAATGACACGCAATTCAAAGTCGTCATAAAGATCATAGTCCCTACTTGTCCCTCGAGTTGCCTACGAATTGATCTTATGACGATAGTCCCTTAGAAATGCTAAGGTATCTTTACTTGTTGCCTTCAGAGACCATTTCGTCCCTTCGAACGTCCCTTTAAAAATCCAACGGCGGTGCTACCTATTCCTTAATAATAGGATAGCGTTGTCTAAAGGAAAACGAACAGACTTTTTCGAGTAGGTAGATTAGTTCCCAGGTACTTGCTCAAACAAACAAAAACTTTTTCACACCAACACTTTCCCAAACAAAGTTTTCAAAAACAACTTCGTAACACTCTTGAGGACAGAAACAAGGGTTAAAATGAAGTAAAACAAAACTTTTCAAGCAGGCACACACAAGTAATTTCAAAATGAGCAAGTACCTAAGAGCCCATAGAAAACCATGGATAGAAAGGGTGCTAACACCTTCTCTTTCTATAATCTACCCCCCGTACTCAGAAACATCTAGAAAAAGGTTTTTTCTGTTCTTTTTCCTTTTCCTGATTGGATAAAATAAAAGTCGATGGCGACTCTTGCTTATCGCGACATTTTGCAAACAAAAAACGCAAACCAGTATTAACAGTCGGTTCTTCCACCGTATCACAGCCTCCATGCCATGTACCAGAGAATAGGGTGTTTCCCATTTGATGTGTAAGCTATGGTACGATATCTGTGGAGAGCGAATGGTAGCATCTCATGCCAGTCTTTGTATGTGATTGTCATTTTCTATATGATCTTTTTAATTTTCTTATTTACGGCTTCAACAACACCATTCATCTTTGGCCGGTAAGAGGAAGAATTGTGGTGCTGGATCTTGAATTGCTCGCACAGGGCGGTGATCATAGTATTGTTTAGATTCGTACCATTGTCTGTGATGATCCTCTCCGGGATACCGTACCGACAGATGAGATTTTATTTAATGAACCAGGCTACAACATTCTTGGTAACAAAAGCGAAAGAGGATGCCTCCACCCACTATGTAAAATAGTCAATGGCCACTAAGATGAAGCGGTGTCTAGTGGAAGTTGTTGGCTTGATTTTCCCAATCATATCAATTCCCCACATAGCAAAGGGCCAAGGATCCGTCAAGACATTCAGAGGAACCGGAGGTACGTGCACCTTGTCAGCATAAATCTGAGACTTATGGCAGGTTCGAGAGTGTTGATAGCAATCTTCTTCCATGGTAGACCAGTAATAGCCTGCCCGTAGGATTTTCTTTGCCATTGTATGCCCACTGGAATGGGTGCCAAAAGTTCCTTCATGTAACTCAGATATGATCCTTTCAGCTTCAACCTTGTCTACGCACCGAAGTAACACCGAGTCATGGTTGCATTTGTAAAGAATGCCATTAATAAGGAAGAATTTAGTAGAGAATATCCTTAAGAACTTCTTATCATTGACTGAAGCTCCTTCTGGATATTCTTAGGTTTCGAGATATCTCTTGACTTCGTGAAACCAAGGCTAGTCCACTACGTCTTCAGTATTAATCCCGTGACAGTGTGCTGGTTCATCCATTCTTTCAATGGTGATCTGGGGAGCCTCGTTATCCCATTCAAGTTTAAACATAGATGACATTGTGGCTAGTGCGTCTACTAGCTGATTTTCTTCTCGCGGGAAGTGCTCAAAGGTAATCTTTTCAAAGTGTGGGAGCAATGTCAAAACATGTTCTTTGTAAGGGATAAGGTTAGGGTGTTTGGTGTCCCATTATCCTTTGATCTGGCTGATAACTAAAGCTGAATCTTCGAATAAATTCAAAAATTTGATCCCCAAGTCTATGGCAGCTTTTAGACCAAAGGTGCACGCTTCGTATTCCGCCATGTTATTTGTACAACTGAAGTAGAGTCTTGCCGTAAATGGAGTATGACACCCTTCAGGAGATATGAGTACTGCACCAATACCATTTCCGAGTGTGTTAGATGCCCCATCAAAAACCAGGGTCCATCGGGATCCTTGTTCAGGTCCGTCATATGGCCTGAGTTCTTCATAGTTGTTTACCATCATGATGTCTTCATCTGGGAATTCGAACTTCATGGACTGGTAGTCTTCTACAGCTTGGTGAGCAAGGTGATCAGCTAGTGCACTGCCCTTTATTGCTTTTGGGGTAGTATACTATATATCATATTTTGTAAGGATCATCTGCCATCTCGCTATTCTCCCAGAGAGAGCAGGTTTCTCAAAGATGTTTTTATCAGATCCATTTTAGATATCAACAAGGTAGTATGGGTCAACATATACTGTCTTAGCCGACGAGCAGCTCATGCCAGAGCGCAGCAAGTTTTCTCGAGAAGTGAATATCTTGTTTCACAATCGGTAAACTTTTTTCTCAGGTAATAAATAGCGTGCTCTTTTCGGCCAGACTCGTCATGCTGCCTCAACACACACCCCCATTGAATTCTCTAAAACAGTTAGATACATAATCAACGATCTTCCCTCGACTGGTGGCATCAAAACAGGAGGCTCTTGCAGGTACTCTTTGATTTTGTCGAAAGCAGTTTGGCATTCATCATTCCATTTGACTACTTGATCTTTCTTCAATAGTTTGAAGATTGGTTCACAGGTAGTTGCCAGGTGAGAAATGAATCTGGAAATGTAGTTTAAACGTCCCAAGAATCCTCTGACTTCCTTTTCAGTATGAGGAGCAGGCATCTCTTGTATCGCTTTTACTTTGGCAGGATCTACTTCAATACCCTTATTGCTGACGACAAAGCCTAGGAGCTTACCAGACCTTACTCCAAACGTGCATTTATTTGGGTTCAACCTCAGCTTGTACTTTTTTAATCTCTCGAACAGTTTTTGTAAATGATCAAGATGCTCTTCTTCTGTTTGAGATCTAGCTATCATATTGTCCACATAGACCTCTATTTCGTGATGTATCATGTCGTGAAATAGAGCTACCATGGCACGCTGATAGGTTGCCCCCGCATTCTTCAATCCAAATGGCATAACCTTGTAGCAGAATATGCCCCATTGTGTGACAAAGGTTATCTTCTCCATGTCCTCAGGCGCCATTTTGATTTGGTTGTAACCTGAGAAACCGTCCATTAAGGAAAACACTTTGTACTGTGCCATATTGTCAACTAGGATGTCAATATGGGGAAGTGGGGAATCATCCTTAGGGATTTCCCTATTCAAATCTCTGTAGTCCACGCATATTCGTACCTTGCCGTCATTTTTTGGAACGGGAATGACATTGGCAACCCATTGCAGATAGGAGGTGACGACAAAGAATCCAGCATTGAATTGTTTCATGACTTCTGCTTTAATCTTCTCCGACATGTTAGGTCGCATACAACAAACTTTTTGTTTTACCAGTGGGAAATCCTCTTTTGGAGGTAGACGATGTACCACAATATCTGCATCAAGTCCTGGCATGTCTTCATACGACCAGGCAAAGACCTCAACATACTCATGTAACAACTGAATCAACTTCTCCTTGACACTGGGTTCCAGATTGGCACCCACCTTGACCTCTCTTTTGTCTTCTTCAATACCTAGGTTGATTGTATTCACAGGTTCCTCGTGGGGCTGAATGGTTCTCTCTTCTTGTTGTAGCAATCTGGAAAGTTCCCCTGGTACTTCACAATCTTCCTCACCTTCGACTTTGGCTTGGTAGATTAGATTTTCAGAGTCACAGAAGGCCATAGAAGAACCATTATCCATGGGATCCTTAATGGATGTAGACATGCATTGTGAGTGTGAGTGTGTGTAAGGGTATAGTTATCTTTGAAAGAAATGAAAAATGTAAAAAGAAAAACAATGAGCACAAAGTTTGTATGCAAAACGTCCATGATTCATTGATGTCATATGGAGATGAGATAATAACCCTTACAAATGGACCATTGTGCCTCGGGTAAGACACAAGGTTTCAAGAGTTTGAATTGTTTTAACATTACAGATCCAACAAAATGTAAAGACAAATTATTATGGTATAAAAGTGATCGGGACAAAATATCTAGCCTCCCAATTCTTGAGCCCTCCACTAAAAGTTAGGAAGATCCAATCCTCCAGGTTATAGCCATCTTCATCATCCTCTACCGCATTGACTTCACGGTTGCTGATCTTCAGGGGTGGTCCTCCAGCACGAGCATGGCGTACAACCTTCTGAGCACTTGAAGTGAAACCTAGGTCAAACTTGTCAGATTTGTATGGGATATCTGGGAGTTGTCCCTAGATAGTGCACCCACCTTCTTATATCACTGCCTTTTCATCCTTCAAAGATGACATCCTGAGTGGAGGCCTTGTGATCTTGGGAACAGCTCTGGTTATTGCCACATCTTGCGGGACTTCCTCAAAATGTTGGAATGGAGTTTCAATAAATTCACCATCTAATTCCACATATCTGAAGGAATTGAGATGGCTGATCATATACTCTTCTTCTCCATGAACGGTGATAATCTTCCCTTGAATTGGATACTTCAGCATTTGGTGCAATGTAGAAGTAACAACGCCAGCATTGTGAATCCATGGTCGGCCTAGCAAGCAGGAGTACAAAGGGTGAATATCCATTACATAAAAAGTTGAATCAAAATTTTGGGTTCTAACCTTTATGGGGATATCCACTTCCCCATGTACAATGCTTTTCGAGCCATCAAAAGCCCTTACTACTATATTGCTTGGCTTTAATGTCAGTCCTTTGCAGTCAAGCCTATCAAGAGCCTTTTTAGGCAACACATTCAGAGACGATCTAGTGTCCACCAAAACATGAGCCGAGGTTGTGCCCCTGAATTCTACTGAGACATGCAATGCCTCATTATGCTTCCTTCCTCTTGGCGTTAAATTAGCATTTGAAAAACCTAGACCATTATATACAGTCAAGTTGGCTACGCAGTCTTGGAACTGGTCGGCATATGTTTCTTGGGGTACATGAGCATTCTTCAGGAATTTTACCAAGGCCTTTACATGCGCCTCAGAACATAGTAGTAAATCCAACATAGAAATTTTGGATGGAGTTTCCCCATTTGTTCAACTACATCGTAGCCGCTTCTTTTTATGATCTTTAGAATTTCCTCCATCTCTTTCCGGTAGGTCTCAGGGATAGCCAATGATTGCGCCTTCGTCCAGACAGGCTCAATCAGAATACCTTTACCTCGAGTCTCGTTTGACTCGGCAGTAGGAATGTCAGTAGGAGTGATAGCAGGGATTGTAACAACTTTGTCAGTTGGAGCATTGGTGGAGATGATTGTGGGACTGGGAATAGCCTTCGGAGGAGCAACAACAACATGAATGATTACGGGTCCAAAAACTGATTTTGGGGGAGCAATTTCTGGAGAGAATGTCCTTCCGCTTTGGGTAATCTTGCTAGTCCCGGCAATGTTATTGATATCAGAGCTATCTTTATCGGAACTTGAATCTTCGGCAGCTGGCCAATCTTGCTTGATACCATGGTAGTAGACATTCCCTCCATAATTCCATGGTACAGTTTTGTATGACAAATACGGAACTGGTCCAGGCATTGTAATTATCAAAGGAGCTACTTTTGGAACTGGTGTAATTCTAACGGGTCTTTTGGTGGAGACCCTGGAAGAATTGTCGGAAATGGTCACACTGGTAACATCATTATAAGAAACAGGTGGAACAAAAGTCTTTTCAAACAAAATCTCCTTGTTATTCATTAGGCATTGAACGCCTGCTTTCAACAAAGGACAACTGGTTGATAAGGACAAACAGAAATGACACCTTTCATCACAGCCTGGGAAAACACTGGCATTCAATAATTTATTTTTGATAGTCAGGAGTGGGGTCAGAATTTCATCAACTGAAGTAACAAACATATATTTTTCAATGGCGTTGGCATTATGGCCGTGTTTGGGCATAGAGGCAGAAATGACATTGGGCTTTTCTGGCGCATCAAATTCAATCTCTTTGGATTCAAAGAGGTCTTGTACTTTGTTCTTTAGAGCCCAACAGTTATTAGTGTCATGGCCGGGACTCTCAGAATGGTATGCGCAACGGGCATTGGGATGATAGTGAGGAGAGGTTGTGTTAGGGTTCTTTGGAGCTTCTTTCAAGGTCAGCAGATTGGATCTTAACAGATGTGGCAATACTTGAGATAGGGTCACATTAATTCTAGTGAATTGTATGACTGGTCTTTCCATCCTTGGTTGGTTGTTTCTTTGTTGATCAGACACAGGTTTAGGAATCATAACAGCCCCCACCATTGGACGACGTTCGGCCCTATCTTGATTTCTATGAGGATAAACAACAACCACTTCCTTCTTTTCGATGAATGGTTTCCTTACAGCAGCAGAGGATGCATCTTTTTGAATCTTTCCACTTTTTATTCTGGCTTCTACCCTTTCTCCGGTCAATATTAGTTCAGTAAAACCTACCGATGAACTCCCAATTAGGTGATTGAAGAAGGGACCAGACAAGATTCCCAAAAACATGTCTACTAATCCTATTTTAGATAGAGGAGGTTGAACTCTTTCGGCTAAGTCTCTCCATTTCTGTGTATAGTCCTTGAAGCCTTCACTTGAAACTATGGTCATACTCTAGATCTGAGTACGGGAAGGCACAAGATCAGCATTGTATTGGTATTGTTTTTAAAAGGCTGCAGCAAGATCTTCCCAGTTATGGACATTGGCTCTTTCTAACTGATAAAACCAATCAAGTTGAGTTCCATACAGACTATCTTGGAAGAAGTGTACCCATAAATCTTTGTCAGCGGTGTGGGGTTGGATTTTCCTCACATAGGATAGGAGATGCATTTTAGGGCATGAAACTCCATCATATTTGGAGAACATAGGTGCTTTGAATTTTGGAGGAATGACAATCCTCGACACTAACCCCAATTCCTCAAAGTCCAAGCCAGACACTTTTTGGATTTCCATTGCATTCAACCGTTCTTCTAGATGCTTATACTTGTCGTCGGCTTGAGGGTATTGTTCTTCATAATAGTCTTCTTCTTCCTCTTCCTCTTATGAATTGGACTGAACAACTATTTCCTTGCCCTTCCCATCTTGACTGTCTTTCTCACCAGATGTCGTAGCAAAGTCTAAGGCCCTTCTTGTCTGCCCTTGGAATCTTCTTCCCATGTTCAGAATTATGGTTATCTTCTTTGTCTTATTTTTCTTCTCTTCCACCAGCAAGGTCTTCAACTCTTCTTGTCCTTTGGCCAGAGTTAAGAATAACTATTGAAACTGTGCATTCTGAGCTTGGAGGTCTTTCACCGTTTGCTCGAGATCCATCTTACTGAAATAAACAGTAGAGAGTCGAGGAGACTTGTTACAAGAAACCTGCTCATGCTATGATGAATGATAAATGCGTATGCAATGATTTCAAGGATTTTAAAGTTCAAATTTGTTTTAGCCAAAAAGGAAACACACGTTATATTAATAATCTAAAGTTTTGAGTACATCAATGCCTTCTTGGGCAAAATAAATACAAGAAACTCTAAGATATAAAGGTAGTACGCATCCTCTTTGGTGCAATGTAGGCATTCAGAGTCTGCTCCTCATGAAGTAGCCTAGTGAGTTCCAAAACCTTCTTCTCGCTTGCGTAGAATTGGGCTTCAAAAGTATCTCGCTCCCCCTTGAGTTGTATCCAATCTCTTTGTAAGTCTTCAAGAGAGGTGGGCATGTCTGGATGTAGGATAGTGTATGGAACATCTCCTTCCATTACAGGCTCTATGATTACCGGGAGAATAGAGGGATAAGGCATCATAAGACTCTGAGCACGAGTTCGTACCCATTTGAGGTAAGGCTCAAAAGGGATGGAATTTTTATACCCCAAAGTCTTTCTATCTACCTTGTTTAACATCCTCCAAGCTCGGATAAATCTCTGACAAAGACCTTGATCGTCGTTCTCGTAGTCAAATACCAAACCTTGAATCAGCATTGTTGTACCCCAAATTTTGACCTAAGATACCGTCTTCCATCTGCATCATTCGCATTGCAAGAGTTTTGACCTATTTTTATCAAATTTTCGAAGCAGTTTAAAAATTCATAACTTTTTCGAGTCGGGAGCTGTTTATTTGTTGAACGCTAAATTCATTAACTGATCAAGACTTAAACAATGTTCATTAATTATTTATTATCTTAAATTCAAATAATTGGAATTTATTTTCGATTATTATGAAATTTAAAGATTTATAAATAACAAAACAAATATTTGAGAAGAGGTTTATTAATGGGTCAAATAATGTTTATTAATTATTCATTATCCTAAATTTAAATAATGGGAACCTGTTTTCCGTTATTATATAATTTGAAGGTTTATGAATAATGAAATAAACATTTGAAAAGGAGTATATTAATTGATCAAGCAATGTTTATTTGATTATTTATTGTTCTAAATTTAAATAGCTGAAATTCTATTTTTCAAGTTATTATAATTTAGAAGAATTAAAAATAATAATAAAGTAAATAATTGAAGTTATTAATTGATCAATGATGTTTATTTATTTGTTTGTTTATCATTTTAAATTTAAATGATTGGATTTGATTTTCAATCATTATATAATTTAAGGAATTATAAACAATAAATAAATAATTGGAAAGAAAAAGAATTAATTGAGAAATAATAGAATTTTTATTCACTTTATTCTATTTATTACAATTGTCATTTAAATATTTGTGTTATTACAAAATATTTACAAAGACAATTACACAAATGCTTAAAGTAAAATAAAAAGCTATTTTTCTAAATTCTAATTCTAATCTTCTATCCAATGCTCTTGTCTGCTCATTTAAATTTTACCTGCAAAAAAAAATTAAAAGAAAAGTCAGAATTGAATAAATAATTAAAATGCAGAAAATAAATTTAATGTTCATCATTAAAAGCAAACGGCCGGAATCAGTTTGCCCTTTTTGCAAATCGCGGGATTTCTCCCGGTTCACAAAAAGGGAGGAATTTTTATGAATGCATAATTAAAAAATAGCACATTTCAAAATCAATTACATTTTTATCAAAAAGCCCACTGCATATTTCAAATATGCATAAATTCAATTTTGGTCAAAACTGCATAAACCATACAAAACAGCATATGCAAGTTCACAAACAAAAGCTAACGTTAACCTGCATCCTTATAGGAGAATAACATAGGCTCCCATGCAAGACAAAAGAAGATTATGCAGTATTAAACAATGTATGCAAGCAACATATGTTTCCCTTTTTCATCATATTCCAGCCTGTTTGCCATTTCAGAATATAAAGTACATATCACATTATGTATCATTTATGTACTTGAGAGAGAAGAGAGAAGAGGTTCAGTTTTGCAGATTTGGATTTAAGCATGAAATGGGAATAAAGTCAACCATATGTAGCAGCATATATGCAGAGCATCAGAAAAATATATTAATATACTCAAACCTGAGCCATCAAGGAGGCAACAGATATAATATTACCAAACCCCTTCAAATATAAGCAGAGTTCACAACCTGTAAAAGGGAGGCCTCCACCACCAAAAACCTTAAAAACACATAACCTGTTTGATAACCTGCATCAAACTATTCAAAACCACAGTCCATGCCATAACTTGCATACTGCATCAGAACTATTTTTTCAAGCATACTGCATCAAACCATTTTTCAAACATATTGCCAAACTATTCAAAAACCACATAACCTGCATATTGCTGAACCGGCATATTGCTAAACCTGCATATTACTGAACCTGCATATTGCTAAACCTGCATTAACCTGCTAAAACCAAATCAAAACTCACAATACAAACACAACACCACAATGTTCGAAATCAGAAGCATGATAGGGTCGAGGAATCAAACATAATACCTTGATAATTTCCAGAGAAATCCTCCTCTCTGTCGGTATTCTTCTTTTCTCTTTCTTTGACACCACTGTAAATCTTGTTCCTCTTTATGATTATTATCATTGTGTTTGTTCATAATTATTGTTGAGGTTAGAGTCCTCCTTCACATGATGATTTCGTTGCTGAATCTTTAAGAGCTGTGAAAACAAGGAAAATCCTAAGAACCAAATACGAGATTTGGATTTGAGCAACTGTGAAATAGAGTGCATTACCATAAGAATCGAATAGGGTTTTAGCCGAGAGTGTACTCGATCTTCGCTTCATCAGTTTCTCGACCTCCTCCGTCAACCTTAAAACAACCAGCCACATCCTTAACTCCCTTATTTTATAGTAGAACCATACCAACACAAACCATTATCATCACCATTCTAAATTCAACCAAAACAAACATTTCCATTCTAATCCAGATAAACATATACTGTAATCTAACTTTCACAAGCTCCTCCTGTCAAAACCATTAACTAAATTTCATTAAAGGGTACAACACAACATAATACTTAATGCTAACAAATTGGTACAGAGGTTTATTTTCTTTTTTCCAGAAATATGAAAAGAACAAAACAAAGTCATCCGCACAACATCGGCCATCTCTCTATGATCCGCTCTCGCCGGCGGCTTTATCACCTTCGACGACAACACCTCGAAGCTATGACGCGGACAACTGAAGCTCCAGCCGCACCCTATTTCCACAAACTCTAACAAAAATATAATAACAAAATTACCTTGCATTGATTCTTTCTTCATTCTGCAGAAGAATCGTAAATAAAATTCCAGATCACTCTGTTTTTGCTTCAGTCTTCAAGCACTTTCATCACACTTCAATCATCTTCATCGCTTCTATACCCGAATTCTCGTCTTCATCGCAGCATCACCACATCTTCATCGGGTTGCTTCTCTACTTCAATCAACACATGCGCAACGATAGAAACAATTCAGACACAGAGTTTTTTCATAAAAAAGAAGATTAAGAGGGCCACTTATACTAGAAAATATACAGGAAGATCATAACATACCTTTAACCTCTGTTTCCATAACCACCATGTTAAAACTCTTCTTCAACAACATCATCGTGTTTGCATCATTGTGAACGACCACTACAATCATTCTAACATCGTCATCATTATAACATCATTATCTCCCTCATATCTATGCCGAATCATCGTCATTATCTCCTTCTGAAATCACCCATTTAACCTTCAACATCATTACAGATTTAAATCAAAAACAAAAACCTTTATTTCACAAAACATTCCATTCAAAAATCTGAATTTGAAAAAGAAAGGAAGCAAAGTACCTTTAACCGCAACCACCACTACAATGCCTACACGAACGATTTCCCAGCACAATAAGCAGAACGGCGAGCTCAGTGACTATGTTTCAATTGCGATGATAAGTTCATTCTCGGTCATAAATGAACAACGGAAAACTTTTACTCCTAATGGTAGAGGAAGATGCCTCTTTAGTTGCTACTGAAGACACTACCAAATGCTTCTATAGGCGATAACTCAGGCAAGAAGGTAATGCAGAGAAACAAAGGGAAGTGGAAGAATTTGTCTTACCTGTCGGAAGCAAGCTCTGGCGGATCTTGATTTTGGTGATGCAGCGAAATCAAGAAAAAAACTGATTCATAATTTGTTATTCTCTGCACCGATTCTTCTTTTTCTCTTCTGCGTTTCCGTTATTCCTCTTGCGTTCTGGTTTTGATTTGTGGTGTTATTGTCGTTCTTGAGGTGAAGATGTTGTTTGCGTTTGATGAAACGGAATGTTGAAGCAGAGAGGTTTACAGTAGAGTTTTGTGATGCGAGATCGAGATAGATGCAGGTGATGTGATGATTCGGCGTTGATGATTGAAGGAAGATGATGGTTGAGGTTCCAGCGGCGGCCATGGCACAACGTTTCCTAGGCTTTTCGTACAGCATCTGTGTTCTTTCTTTTCCTGGGTCTGGGTCCTCCCATGACCCGCTCCCTTTCCCTCAACCCAGCTCAATTTCCTTTTTAACTAAAGCCCATTCCTAATTGCTATTCATACCCCATCTTTTATTTACTCTTTAGTTTAATTCTATTCTTTTTCTTAACTTAATTAATTTAGATTAGTTAGTTTTCTTAGGAATAAACATATAGTTTTAATTAAATAATTTTTAATATTTTATCCAAATCTTATTAGTTTAAGTTTTAATTTAGTAAATCAAAATAAGAGATGTAACTTAAAATATTTTTTAATCATTGACTAATTTTATTAATTTAAACTCTTAGGATTTAATTTAGTAATCTTAGTATCTTTTTTTTAAATTAGACTTAAGTTAGTAGCATTAAGTTTTAATTTAATTTAATTTAAAGAATTCTTAAAAGTAATACTTTTTATTTATATTAAAAAAAGGACAAAAAATAGAACTTAAAAGCTTAAAAACTTAAAAAACATTTCTATTAATTCTCGTTACCTTTTATCCATGTTAAAATGCGTAACCAATTAAAACATTTTTCTCTTCATATGTTAAACAAAAAATCTAAAAATGCATGTTCACACACTCAGTCTCTTATTTAATTTGTTGTATATCCTTTATCTCATGATTTTCTGTTTAAATATCTCGCACTTACTTGATTATTCTGTTTGCGTCAATCCAAAGGGAATTGTCTAATTTTTGTTGACTTCATGTCCTCAAAAACGATCGAGCGAATACTCTCATTCATTAAAAACTTAGGGTAATTTTTCCTCAAATATTCAATCTTTTTCGAAGCTTATACCATTTTAAGTAAAAAACTTCGACATTAGGTCGTCGTATCTTCAAAAACCCGTCGTACCCCTTTTTCGGCCAAAACGATTCATTTTTCAATCAAGCAATCGATTTTAAATAAAAACAGATATTTCAAAAGGTTCCTATAGAGTACTATAGATGCATTGGGTGCTAATACCTTCCCATTGTATAACCAACCCCCGAACTCTCGATCTCTTTTCAAAAAACGCTTTGTATTTGTATTTTTGTTTACATTGCATATTTAGGGTTTTATTTCGCTCTTTTCCCTTTTCCTTTGGAAACAATAAAGCGCGGTGGCGACTCTTGCTTTTGTGAGACGAATTAATCAATAATTCGATCTCCGATTTACCCCGCTACATTTTTTATCGCTACAGAATTGGCGACTCTGCTGGGGAAAGATTGACCTCTTGCTGGTCCATCCCTAAGTGGGTTAAGCCTAATTTGTTTTATCTGTTTACTATTATTTGATTTGCTTGATTATATGTTTAAATTGGTGGTGTTTGGGTTTTTTGCAAAGGACGAATCCTATACCCGGATTAAGTAACACTTAAGGAATAGGACGGGCGGTATAGTCATGTTAACTTTGAGGGAGTAATCCCGAAGAAGGAGGCATGAGATCCCCCACTCAATGGAAGGCCCTCTTGGACTTAATATTTGTTTACCGAGTAATCGGGAAGACGTTATTATTTTCGACCTAGGAGCCCGAGAAGTTGAGGACCGTAGAACCCCAACCCATCTTGGCCTTTTTAGGTGTAGCGCAGAGACTACAACGGAGTAATTCGGAAGTAGTTGTTACGCGATGCTACGCTCGGACGAGTTTCTCTTGAGAATATTACTAATTATTGAGTAATCAAGACGTTGGTAATATCCGAAGGAGGAATGTAGACTCTGGGAACTCTTAGAACCTTGTCTTACAGGTGCGTTTGAAACGTTAGTACATACCTTTGGGTGGGCTTTACCCTCGACTCCATGAGGAACGTTGAACCTTTTAACCCCATGTTTTTGACCTTGCTTGTGGTTGTTGCATCGCCATGCATTCATGCATCCATAAAACTCTTTTCACTTGACTTTGAAGGAGTTTGGAGGTCTTTCTTTGTAAACATCACTAGTTTCGTCAAACTCAATGGATCTTGGGTGTCGATAGGGCGAAAACCCTAATCCACCAAAATGGATGATTGATCTTGACGATAACTTGATCAATGATTGGAGCCAATTTAAAATTCTGTTATCTTCATACTTGGATGTTTATAACTTGATATCTTGAGTTCCTTGAAAGTCAAATAAAACTCTCTTTTGCATATCATACATCATTCTACATTTTCTTTGTTTCACTTTCAAAGGTCTTTTTCCGAGTCTTATTTTTTCCCTTGGTCTCACTAGTACAACACTCGCGCTAAGAGGATAATGGAGAATATCAAGCAAGAGGTTTCTAAACTCCGCAGAGAGGTGACTATCTTGAAAGCTGGTTTGGATCACTTAACTGGTTTGGTTGAAATTCTGATCTCCGCCCAAGTCAATCCTTCTAGGAGGGAGGAAGCAAGGATAAAAGTCTTCACGGAGACTCTAAAATCTTTTTCTCATGAAAAGGTGACGGTTAATGCACCTGATGACTTTCCTGACAAGGTGAATGTGGGAGTGCGTCTAGAAGAAGATGTCGGAAAAGGATGATTATATGAAGTGGGTAGCTCAGCTAATGGTGTGAAGAAGTTTGATAATAACTTTTCCCAGAAGAGAACCAAGGGAAGGAATAATCATCATCAGAATCCTCACGTTCATCAACAGAATCATCAAGTTCCTAATCAGAGGAAAACCCAGTTTGATTCAATCCCAATTACCTATACAGAGTTGTTCCCTATCCTGATGCAGAGGAATTTGGTTCAGACCCGACCTCCACCGAAGGTCCCTAAGAAGATACATTGGAACTACAAAGCTGATTTGGCTTGTACTTTTCATCAAGGTGCTCGTGGGCATGACTTGGAGGGTTGCTTCGCTTTGAAGATTGAGGTTCAGAAGTTGGTCCGAGGTGGTATCTTGTCGTTCAAGGACGTTGGTTTTGAAGTCCAAATCAAACAGGCGCCGAAGAGTAAACATGATTGAGGGTGACTTTGAGTTTTTGAAGATGTTTTCGGTAGTTCAAGTGGAAGGCCTTCCCAGATTATTAACTTGTTTCTGCTTTTGTAGCTTTTCTTATTTATCGAAACATTGTTTGCATGTAGGAACTTGTTTGCGTCTGAATGATTATTTTAATACAATGAGTATGTTTATCTTGAAGAAATTCATTCGTTTCACTCATATTTGCTTTTAGATTTTAAATTTCTTTTTGCATTATGATACCAACATGTTGCCCATTCTCTTTCCTAGGCAGAGATTGAAGGGAGGATGATGATCTAAAGAACACAAAATCTCTGGTTGTTTGATTTTGGATAAGATCTTGTTGATGATGTACAGGCATTGTTTCAACCCTAAACATCGGAGATATAAGGAAGATAATCCCTTGCTAACCCCTTTTGAGCCTTTGAAGCAGAAGTTTCTTTTCTATACGAAAAAACCTTGAATTTTAACCTGGGGCAGGGTAGTTTTCAGTTAATCTGATTGAGTGTTCAAAATTCGCAAGGAAGATGTTACCGTCACAAAATCCTTTGAGAGATGAACACTCATGTTGAATTAACCGAACATAGAGTTGGAGAACATCATGAAGAATGGGTGGGCACCAAATATTTTGAGCCTTAAAATCTTTTTCTAAAAAACCCATAAACCGGACCACATTACAACCTTCAAAAGTCCTAATTGAAGCAAGGTCATTCTGAAAGCATACTTCAATGAGATAGTGTTCCTGACTCCCATGATTGTTCTAAATAGTTATGTTGGTATCATATGTTTTTCCTATACAAAAATAAATGGTGCTTTAACTCGCAAAATTTGTGCGATATCTTTCAAAAATCTTCAAGACTTATATAAATGTTGCATTAGAATTCTCATTCTCATTGTAAACTTTTTTTTCTAACTGCAAAACATTTGTTTGATATCAAGGAAGCTCACATAAACACCAGTGATGAGTTTACCCTTTTAAGGCTTGGAACTATGTTGAGTATTTGGAGAATCAATTCAAGAAAATCATATCCAGGGGCATGTCAGTTGAAGACCTTAAGCACGAACATGTTGCTTCTCCCAATTAATGCTTTTCCCAACTTGTTTGCTCGATTGGGGCAAAAATTCGAAGACTTTGTTGTGCCGACTACAGTCAATCCGGGGCAATCGCGTCGAGATTTGATAAATTCCTCTAAGAGTTTGAAGACACCAGAGCATGGTGAATGCCAGGTCTTTTGTAAAATCCTCTTGAGACGTTTTTTCCTCATCAACCTTTTAGCTTGGGGCATTTGAGAAGTGAAGTTATTTGCAAGAATCGTCGTGCATCATGTAGCTCATCAGCAGTGAGTTTGGGGCATCCAATTTGGTCCCAGGGGCAATCTAGACTTGTCAGAATGTGTGTTATGTATCGCACACTTTATCAGAGGGTGGTGTTCCCAGTATCTCCAGCTAAGAATGGCTCTTTCCAGCTGAAGCATTTGTTCGTGTTGTTATCCTTTCAATGGGTTGTCAGCAGTGGAAGACTGGATTTTGGGTTTTCTACCTAATATCTTCCTCTCCAAGAGATTTAAGCCTTGTAGAAGGATTTTACAGCATTGTTGGCTTTTGTCTTCTATCTCCAGTGATGTTCCCCTCCTGTTGAGATTAGCCGAGCGTCGGGTTGTACTGTGATGTCTTATCATCTTCTGTCCATCTCCCCTGTCGTTTTTGTCAGCATACACATGACATTCATTCACACTTGCATCATGCACGCACAGTTGTATTTGTTGATGTCATTGAGTTCGTACACCTTGGTTGTGTCTTTTCAAATAGCACCTTTGATCTTTCCAAATAGAGTGCCAACTTAAGCATAAAATGTGCCTCCTTTCTAATTCCCCAACTGAGCTAATCCTCGTGGATGATTTTTGATTTAGCTTACCTTGTCCATTTCTGGATAGGATAAATTCCCCAATAGAGTCACTTTCTCATTGGGTGGAGTCTTGTTTGACTGTTTTCTCTCTGGTTTATTCCTAGATGAAGTTGTTGCCTCTTGCATAGACTATCTCATTGATTTTCCCCAGTGAAATTGTGACCTAGACGGTTGGTGCATTTATTTTGCACGTTAAAATATGTGATCTCCTCGGGAAGGATTGATTCAGGGTTCTCTTTGATGAAGATTTTATTTCTCTACCAGTGTCATCGCAATTTCCTTCTGAGTTATTCTTTGGAAAACGACAAGCGGCAGCTCTTCACGAGCGAATTGTACGTTATAGACACCGTTGGAAAACGACAAGCGGTAGCTCTTCACGAGCAACTTGTACATTACTTTTTCGAAAGCGCCGAGCAGCAGTTCTTCATGAGCTACTAGTGCGTCATTTACTTCTTTTTGAAAGCGCCGAGCAGCAGTTCTTCATGAGCTACTAGTGCGTCATTTTATCTTTTCGAAAGCGCCGAGCAGCAGTTCTTCATGAGCTACTAGTGCGTTATTTACTTTCTGAAGCGCCGAGCAGCAGTTCTTCATGAGCTACTAGTGCGTTATTTACTTTCTGAAGCGCCGAGCAGCAGTTCTTCATGAGCTACTAGTGCGTTATTTACTTCTTTTTGAAAGCGCCGAGAAGCAGTTCTTCACGAGCTACTAGTGCGTCATTTATTTTTCTGAAAGCGCCGAGCAGCAGTTCTTCATGAGCTACTAGTGCGTTATTTATTTTCTGAAGCGCCGAGCAGCAGTTCTTCATGAGCTACTAGTGCGTCATTTTTACTTCTTTTTGAAAGCGCCGAGCAGCAGTTCTTCACGAGCTACTAGTGCGTCATTTTATTTTTCTGAAAGCAACAAGCAGCAAACTCTTCATGAGTTACCAGTACGTTATTACTTTTCTTTGGAAAACAGCAAGTGGTAGCCTCTTTATTTGAGCAGCTTGTTTGTTATCGGTATTTTCTTCGGACGACAGCAAGTGGTAGCCTCTTTATTTGAGCAGCTTGTATGTTATCGGTATTTTCTTTGGAAAACAGCAAGTGGTAGCCTCTTTATTTGAGCAGCTTGTTTGTTATCGGTATTTTCTTCGGACGACAGCAAGTGGTAGCCTCTTTATTTGACCAGCTTGTATGTTATTGGTATTTTCTTTGGACGGCAAGCGGTGGTCTCTTTATTTGAGCAACTTGTACGTTATTACTTTTCTGGAATACAGCAAGCGACAGCTTCTTTATTTGAGCAGCTTGTATGTTATTGGTATTTTTCCTCGGACGACAACAAGCGGCAGCTTCTTTATTTGAGCAACTTGTTTGTTTATTGGTATTTTCTTTGGACAACGGCGAGTGGCAGTTTTCTTTATTTGAACAACCTTCGTATTACCTCAGCATTAATGAGTATACCTCTGGAAATCTAGCAAAGAAGTCTGTTACGAATCGGTACCTCCAGAAGTCGGTAATCCGTTATCAGCAATTTGATACCCTCTGTCTACCATCGACATTGAGTTGCGAACTCACTGTTTTGGATCAATGACCTGTTATGGCCTATGCAAGATGCCCTCTTTGTTAGGGTTAGAGGTTGTGTTCCCTCAGTTTTTATTCGCTGTCAGGAGTCTGTCGTTTGAAGTCGATAGCTCGTTTTCCCCAGTAGCGTATAATTCATGTCTCTGTGTTTTGTTGGTGTTCGATCCCTCCAACATTTGTCTTGTTTCATACAACATCTTTCTCTGTGAATTCAACACTACATTCATATCACCGCATGATGACAGCATCTTAGGACAAAATTTGCGTAATTATGTATTTAAGTACCTTCAATCTCGTCGAGACGAAGACTTTAATCTTCATATCTCCGGATAGAAGGAACTTAAATAGGGGCAGCTGTTGTACCCCAAATTTTGACCTAAGATACCGTCTTCCATCTGCATCATTCGCATTGCAAGAGTTTTGACCTATTTTTATCAAATTTTCGAAGCAGTTTAAAAATTCATAACTTTTTCGAGTCGGGAGCTGTTTATTTGTTGAACGCTAAATTCATTAACTGATCAAGACTTAAACAATGTTCATTAATTATTTATTATCTTAAATTCAAATAATTGGAATTTATTTTCGATTATTATGAAATTTAAAGATTTATAAATAACAAAACAAATATTTGAGAAGAGGTTTATTAATGGGTCAAATAATGTTTATTAATTATTCATTATCCTAAATTTAAATAATGGGAACCTGTTTTCCGTTATTATATAATTTGAAGGTTTATGAATAATGAAATAAACATTTGAAAAGGAGTATATTAATTGATCAAGCAATGTTTATTTGATTATTTATTGTTCTAAATTTAAATAGCTGAAATTCTATTTTTCAAGTTATTATAATTTAGAAGAATTAAAAATAATAATAAAGTAAATAATTGAAGTTATTAATTGATCAATGATGTTTATTTATTTGTTTGTTTATCATTTTAAATTTAAATGATTGGATTTGATTTTCAATCATTATATAATTTAAGGAATTATAAACAATAAATAAATAATTGGAAAGAAAAAGAATTAATTGAGAAATAATAGAATTTTTATTCACTTTATTCTATTTATTACAATTGTCATTTAAATATTTGTGTTATTACAAAATATTTACAAAGACAATTACACAAATGCTTAAAGTAAAATAAAAAGCTATTTTTCTAAATTCTAATTCTAATCTTCTATCCAATGCTCTTGTCTGCTCATTTAAATTTTACCTGCAAAAAACGATTAAAAGAAAAGTCAGAATTGAATAAATAATTAAAATGCAGAAAATAAATTTAATGTTCATCATTAAAAGCAAACGGCCGGAATCAGTTTGCCCTTTTTGCAAATCGCGGGATTTCTCCCGGTTCACAAAAAGGGAGGAATTTTTATGAATGCATAATTAAAAAATAGCACATTTCAAAATCAATTACATTTTTATCAAAAAGCCCACTGCATATTTCAAATATGCATAAATTCAATTTTGGTCAAAACTGCATAAACCATACAAAACAGCATAAACCATACAAAACAGCATATGCAAGTTCACAAACAAAAGCTAACGTTAACCTGCATCCTTATAGGAGAATAACATAGGCTCCCATGCAAGACAAAAGAAGATTATGCAGTATTAAACAATGTATGCAAGCAACATATGTTTCCCTTTTTCATCATATTCCAGCCTGTTTGCCATTTCAGAATATAAAGTACATATCACATTATGTATCATTTATGTACTTGAGAGAGAAGAGAGAAGAGGTTCAGTTTTGCAGATTTGGATTTAAGCATGAAATGGGAATAAAGTCAACCATATGTAGCAGCATATATGCAGAGCATCAGAAAAATATATTAATATACTCAAACCTGAGCCATCAAGGAGGCAACGGATATAATATTACCAAACCCCTTCAAATATAAGCAGAGTTCACAACCTGTAAAAGGGAGGCCTCCACCACCAAAAACCTTAAAAACACATAACCTGTTTGATAACCTGCATCAAACTATTCAAAACCACAGTCCATGCCATAACTTTCATACTGCATCAGAACTATTTTTTCAAGCATACTGCATCAAACCATTTTTCAAACATATTGCCAAACTATTCAAAAACCACATAACCTGCATATTGCTGAACCGGCATATTGCTAAACCTGCATATTGCTGAACCTGCATATTGCTAAACCTGCATATTGCTAAACCTGCATTAACCTGCTAAAACCAAATCAAAACTCACAATACAAACACAACACCACAATGTTCGAAATCAGAAGCATGATAGGGTCGAGGAATCAAACATAATACCTTGATAATTTCCAGAGAAATCCTCCTCTCTGTCGGTATTCTTCTTTTCTCTTTCTTTGACACCACTGTAAATCTTGTTCCTCTTTATGATTATTATCATTGTGTTTGTTCATAATTATTGTTGAGGTTAGAGTCCTCCTTCACATGATGATTTCGTTGCTGAATCTTTAAGAGCTGTGAAAACAAGGAAAATCCTGAGAACCAAATACGAGATTTGGATTTGAGCAACTGTGAAATAGAGTGCATTACCATAAGAATCGAATAGGGTTTTAGCCGAGAGTGTACTCGATCTTCGCTTCATCAGTTTCTCGACCTCCTCCGTCAACCTTAAAACAACCAGCCACATCCTTAACTCCCTTATTTTATAGTAGAACCATACCAACACAAACCATTATCATCACCATTCTAAATTCAACCAAAACAAACATTTCCATTCTAATCCAGATAAACATATACTGTAATCTAACTTTCACAAGCTCCTCCTGTCAAAACCATTAACTAAATTTCATTAAAGGGTACAACACAACATAATACTTAATGCTAACAAATTGGTACAGAGGTTTATTTTCTTTTTTCCAGAAATATGAAAAGAACAAAACAAAGTCATCCGCACAACATCGGCCATCTCTCTATGATCCGCTCTCGCCGGCGGCTTTATCACCTTCGACGACAACACCTCGAAGCTATGACGCGGACAACTGAAGCTCCAGCCGCACCCTATTTCCACAAACTCTAACAAAAATATAATAACAAAATTACCTTGCATTGATTCTTTCTTCATTCTGCAGAAGAATCGTAAATAAAATTCCAGATCACTCTGTTTTTGCTTCAGTCTTCAAGCACTTTCATCACACTTCAATCATCTTCATCGCTTCTATACCCGAATTCTCGTCTTCATCGCAGCATCACCACATCTTCATCGGGTTGCTTCTCTACTTCAATCAACACATGCGCAACGATAGAAACAATTCAGACACAGAGTTTTTTCATAAAAAAGAAGATTAAGAGGGCCACTTATACTAGAAAATATACAGGAAGATCATAACATACCTTTAACCTCTGTTTCCATAACCACCATGTTAAAACTCTTCTTCAACAACATCATCGCGTTTGCATCATTGTGAACGACCACTACAATCATTCTAACATCGTCATCATTATAACATCATTATCTCCCTCATATCTATGCCGAATCATCGTCATTATCTCCTTCTGAAATCACCCATTTAACCTTCAACATCATTACAGATTTAAATCAAAAACAAAAACCTTTATTTCACAAAACATTCCATTCAAAAATCTGAATTTGAAAAAGAAAGGAAGCAAAGTACCTTTAACCGCAACCACCACTACAATGCCTACACGAAGGATTTCCCAGCACAATAAGCAGAACGGCGAGCTCAGTGACTATGTTTCAATTGCGATGATAAGTTCATTCTCGGTCATAAATGAACAACGGAAAACTTTTACTCCTAATGGTAGAGGAAGATGCCTCTTTAGTTTCTACTGAAGACACTACCAAATGCTTCTATAGGCGATAACTCAGGCAAGAAGGTAATGCAGAGAAACAAAGGGAAGTGGAAGAATTTGTCTTACCTGTCGGAAGCAAGCTCTGGCGGATCTTGATTTTGGTGATGCAGCGAAATCCAGAAAAAAACTGATTCATAATTTGTTATTCTCTGCACCGATTCTTCTTTTTCTCTTCTGCGTTTCCGTTATTCCTCTTGCGTTCTGGTTTTGATTTGTGGTGTTATTGTCGTTCTTGAGGTGAAGATGTTGTTTGCGTTTGATGAAACGGAATGTTGAAGCAGAGAGGTTTACAGTAGAGTTTTGTGATGCGAGATCGAGATAGATGCAGGTGATGTGATGATTCGGCGTTGATGATTGAAGGAAGATGATGGTTGAGGTTCCAGCGGCGGCCATGGCACAACGTTTCCTAGGCTTTTCGTACAGCATCTGTGTTCTTTCTTTTCCTGGGTCTGGGTCCTCCCATGACCCGCTCCCTTTCCCTCAACCCAGCTCAATTTCCTTTTTAACTAAAGCCCATTCCTAATTGCTATTCATACCCCATCTTTTATTTACTCTTTAGTTTAATTCTATTCTTTTTCTTAACTTAATTAATTTAGATTAGTTAGTTTTCTTAGGAATAAACATATAGTTTTAATTAAATAATTTTTAATATTTTATCCAAATCTTATTAGTTTAAGTTTTAATTTAGTAAATCAAAATAAGAGATGTAACTTAAAATATTTTTTAATCATTGACTAATTTTATTAATTTAAACTCTTAGGATTTAATTTAGTAATCTTAGTATCTTTTTTTTAAATTAGACTTAAGTTAGTAGCATTAAGTTTTAATTTAATTTAATTTAAAGAATTCTTAAAAGTAATACTTTTTATTTATATTAAAAAAAGGACAAAAAATAGAACTTAAAAGCTTAAAAACTTAAAAAACATTTCTATTAATTCTCGTTACCTTTTATCCATGTTAAAATGCGTAACCAATTAAAACATTTTTCTCTTCATATGTTAAACAAAAAATCTAAAAATGCATGTTCACACACTCAGTCTCTTATTTAATTTGTTGTATATCCTTTATCTCATGATTTTCTGTTTAAATATCTCGCACTTACTTGATTATTCTGTTTGCGTCAATCCAAAGGGAATTGTCTAATTTTTGTTGACTTCATGTCCTCAAAAACGATCGAGCGAATACTCTCATTCATTAAAAACTTAGGGTAATTTTTCCTCAAATATTCAATCTTTTTCGAAGCTTATACCATTTTAAGTAAAAAACTTCGACATTAGGTCGTCGTATCTTCAAAAACCCATCCGTACCCCTTTTTCGGCCAAAACGATTCATTTTTCAATCAAGCAATCGATTTTAAATAAAAACAGATATTTCAAAAGGTTCCTATAGAGTACTATAGATGCATTGGGTGCTAATACCTTCCCATTGTATAACCAACCCCCGAACTCTCGATCTCTTTTCAAAAAACGCTTTGTATTTGTATTTTTGTTTACATTGCATATTTAGGGTTTTATTTCGCTCTTTTCCCTTTTCCTTTGGAAACAATAAAGCGCGGTGGCGACTCTTGCTTTTGTGAGACGAATTAATCAATAATTCGATCTCCGATTTACCCCGCTACATTTTTTATCGCTACAAGCATCTCATACGGGCCATCCCTTCGGGCGTAACCAAACTGTCTTAAAGCTAAGCAGGGGTTGTAGGTGATACCTCCCCTAATGCCAAGTAAGGGGACATTAGGTAACTCTCCACAACGGCCGACAATAGTAACATTCTCTATGGATAGGAAACACCAATGAATGTCTGAATGTTTGAGCGTCATCAACCTTTGTGACCACCTTGAACCTTGCCCATTCTTCAATACAAATTGGGGAAGATGCGAAATAAACCATCTTGCCAAGAGAGGAGTGTAACACATAAGGACACCTCTTTTCCTCATTGTGCGAGTGTGAAAAGAGTGTAGGATATCCCCTAGAAATGTAGGCACCAGGTTGCAGGATATGAAGATTTTGATGGCGTTCACATATATGAGTTGGTCAGGATTTGGAAACAAAACCATCCCATAGATGAGGAGAGCCACAATTTCCTCAAAGGCTTGCAAATCCATGGAATTCCAACAGTTTTGGGCTTTCTCAAACAAGAAATTTGCTAGGAAACCTTTGACATCACTCCTTGTTTTCCAATGAGTTGTGACATCAGATGAGTGCAAGTGTAGAGCTTGAGCAATCTCTTCTGGATTTGGGTCTCTTTTCATACCGTTGAAAGGTAGTTGATTGAGAATGGGAATCCTCAAGAGTCGGGAGAATTCTTCCAAAGTAGACACAAGTTGATAGTCGGGGAATGTGAAATAATAGTGTAAAGGATCAAAGAACTGAAAGAGCACTTTCATCATGTCCTCATTTGTGTTAGAGGTGACCAAATTAAGTAGGCGACCATGTCTCTCGGTGAATGGTGAGTTTTCAGAAATCCTTGAATCTAGCTCCTTAAGTTGTGGAGGGATCCTTACAAGGTTAATTTGAATAGTTTTCCTGCGAAGAGAATCCATATCCTACAAAACAAGAATAAAGATGAATCCCAAAATCCTTGAAATGGTTAGTGAATGTGTATGATGTTATGATGTTCATGATGTTATGTACAAGTATGTATATACAAAAAAATAAAAATTTCCTAGGTTTAGGCTTGCATGGAGTCTCATAGGTAAGTAACCTCTTGAAGTTTAGTTGGCTTAAATCTGTCCTAGTAATAGTAACTGGGCTCTAAGGAGCTCAATATCACTGGATTGTTTCCTTGATCCTTGTTTCAGCACAAGCCTCTTTAATGGCGACCGAAATATCCCAAGAAACCAAACCTCAATGAGTGTAGTATCGAGTATCTACCAACTTCGGACTGCACCAAAGCCGATCATCTCACTACATCCTAAAGGCCAAGTTGGTGAAGTAAAGGTTCTAAAAGTTCATTAGTGCTTTATGACATCACTCAGCGGCCCCGTATTCTCTTTGATTAACTCAAGGCTACCAGTACCCACAAATATGTCCCACTAATGTAGCTATTTCTTAGACCATGTCGGTATACCCCGCACACTTTCCACAATGTATTGCTACTTACCTATAAGGTATCCCAAATCCGGGTAGAGGATTGAAACCCAAACAAAGAACCAAAATGTAAAGCATACAAGTCAAACAATGTAAGCAAGTAAATGTGATCTAACCCTAAGGTAACCCCACTTTTAGAACTTTCCCCAGCAGAGTCTCCAGTTCTGTGATACGGCGGGAGAACTGACTTGAGGGTTTTGCGTTTGATCGCAAATGTTGCGGTTAGCAAGAGTCGCCACCGACTTTTCTTTTATCCAAAAGGAAAGGTGAAAAAGCACAAGAAAGACCTTTGAGATTATTTCTTGAGTTCGGGGGGTAGATTATGAAAAGGGAAGGTATTAGCACCCTTTTCATCCATGGTTTTCCATGGGCTCTTAGTTACTTGCTAGATCACTTGTTTTTGTTTCAAATTTTGCTTTGTGTGGTTTTTGAAATTATTTTGTAAAGAGGCCATTGTTTAGGCAATCTTTGTAATGATTCTCGTTCGTAAGAATGTATACAAAGATGTTGATCTTTTGAAAATATTTTTAAGTTTGTAAGATGTTTGAAAGTGTAAGTGTTTGTTTTGAAAATAGCAAGGATGTTTGTTTTGAAATGGAGCAAGTAATTAGGAGCAATCTACCTACTCAAATGTCTTTCTTGTTCATTTTCTTTTCCTTTGACATTGTTGTCTTACCATTGATTTGGTAAGCAACCCTATCTTTGGATGTAAATGGGACGGGCGTGGGTCATCGTATAACCATGATTAGAAATGTTGCAAGGTATCTTAGCATTATTTTGGAGGGACTAAGATCATTTATAAGGCAACTTAGATAGCGTCATCGAGGGACTATGATCTTGTATTTTTTTGCTAAGATACCTTACATGCGTAATATGGCCATTTTGTATAAGGCAACCAAGTGGAATAATCCTAGGGGTGCTTGTGTGCAAGTGTATTGTTTTTATGCTTGTTTTTGTCTTGATTTAGGGTTTTCTAAGTATTGGTTTTAGTCTTTCCATACAAACCTTAATCACTAGCATGTTATATAAAAGCGATAAATTACGAAATTTAAAGTTGCTACGCTATTACAACATTTGTGGGGAGGGGTGTACAAATTCATGAATGGGGATTGAAAGAATTTAAACCTAATTAGTCTATTACAACCAAATTGAATTGATATGAATATACAAGGAATTGAATAAATATAAAGTATAAAAATGAATAAATGTACAAGGATGAAAAATGTAGAGAAAATGAATTTTGTTTAGTTTTCATGAAAAAAAAGATTTTGTCCTAACCTAATTAAATAAAGAAAATAGTTAGTTAAGTTTGAATTTATTAAGAAAATATTTTTTGATTAAAATCCTAATTCTATTTAGTTGATTAAAAGGAAATAAGTTTAAGAAAAATGTCTTTGGTATTTTTATCTTGAAAATATTTATAGCATTATAAATTATTTTTAGTCTTGTTTATATATAAAATAATGTTTTTTAAATGGTGTGAAAAGTAAATAAATAAAAACATAATATTAATTAAGTTTACAAGATTATTTAAGAAAATAAATAAAGTATAATAAATAAAAATATTTTTATGAGAAAAATAAAATAAACAAGTCAAAATATAAATATATCATTTTTTTTTGTATTTTATGTTTTTTTTTTGTATTTAGAAAAAAAATATATTTAAGAAAAGATAAATGAAATAAATAAATAAATTGGGCCAGGGGGTGCCGAGAGTCAATGTGGAGGTCAGCTAGCAAACACAAAAAATAAGCCTGGCCCAAAGGGCCCAGCGCCTGCCAAACAAAAAAAGTCAGAATTGTAAAAATATGAAAAAAAAATGTAATGGGTACCACTAGGGCTCGAACACAGGTCCCATAGGTTACAGACGCGCGTTTCTACCACTGGGGTGGCTATACATCCGTTAATACAAATGAAATAATAAATATGTAAGGCAAAACGTGTTCTGAAGACTTCATCTGTAACCTCCAGCCAGACCATCTGTAACTTTCTCATTTCTCATCAAAAATGAAAACTATAAACATGAAACTTGTAGCAAATCTTCTCACGATTCCAGAAATGTAAAGTATTAAAACTATAGATCAAAGATAAGCAAGACTTTTAATGGCCCTAATATGAACCCTAAAAATTTCAGAAATTTATGTTTCAAAATTCTCCAAGCTCAAGCAAAATTAATGGAAACTAAGGACATGGTTAGCTTCAGGAAAATGATATCTACATGTTTTATTCACAAATAAACTATTGATGATGCCTGTATGAAGAGTTTCAAGTTGAGAAAACTTACCTCAAAACTGGAAATCGTGTTTGGAGTTTGAGCTTGTTTCAAGTGATGGTGATGATCAGGTTAGCTTCCTTGAGGTCCTAGGAAGCTAATGCAATGGTTTGCTCAAGTTGAGAGTGGCTGAAATGACTTGGAGAAGTCAAGTTGCAGACTCTGTTTTTTGGTTATGGAAGTTATGGTAAATGGTGTTACAGTTCTAGAATAAGGATAGGGATGAGTTGTATTTGATGTAAGGAAGCTTTAGAAACTAAAAGGCCAAGAAACACATGAGGGAAATGAGAGTTTGATGTTCAAGGTCATAAACTGTGCAACAATGGAGTTTTTGGGCAATTTCTGAATTGAGAGAGTTTTGGTGTATTTCAGGGTGTTGAAGCTTGTATCCTAGCTCACAAATAGTGACTCTATTTATAAGCAACAAGTTTGGAATGCTCTAGTTGATCAGAATTCAAATTAACATGTTTATGCATAACATGTGGTTTTTTTAGAAATTCAAGTTTCCATGCCTTGTACTTGGTTCATAGAGTTGTTAACTACTTTAAACATAATTCTTATGACTTTGTGGATGGAGTGTAATCAAGAAAAAAATGTTGGGAGCCCAAGAAGCTAACTTTGTGCATAAAGCTTGCTTTACAAGAATGGATATGTTACTTTCTCCCTAAAATGGCAAATTGATTTGGACAAAGCTTGAAACACTTGGATAAGGGCATAATCAGTTGTGTAAACCATTAATTATAGAGTGACAAACAAGTTTGAGGCCTTAAAAGCAAGTATTATGCATCCTAGTATGGATTTGGTTCATGTGTTCATCAAAAATACTTGTAATTCAAGTGACAAAACCCTAACTTCATCTCTTCGATTCTCCCTCCTCAAGAATGATCTCAAGGAGTTATTGGACATTTTGGAAAGCTTAAAATATTCTATAAACCCCGTATTTGAATTTATTTTGAAGATTCCCCTTGGAACTATATGAAAAAGTGCCATGAAGTTAGATAAAAATCCTGACCAAATTAGGGCAAAATTTCACTAAGTGTTTAGTTTCATAACCACATGTTCATAAAATTATAACTTGAGATCCAAGAATTTTTGGAAGGAGTTGTGTAAAGAAAAGTTGTATATTTCATTGAGATCTACAACTTTCATGTTAGAAGTTTCTCTTGAATCATCTTACATCATGGTGAAAATTTGGCTCAAAGTTTTTACAAAACATGAAATTTCCAACACTTAGAAAAATTTCTAAGTTTAGAAATTTTGACTTTTCAAAATGAAATCTTGAATTTTTTATTTCTTGATGAATAAGTTTCATATTTTGACATGTTTTAATGGATTATGATCTTTGGCACTTGAATTTGACCAAAAAGTCAAAGTTTGACTTTTCAGTAAACAATTGACTTTTGATAAGTTGACTTCAAAATTCATCTGTCAATCTAATGGACTTGCAATGTTTTGAACCATGTCATTAGGTAAAAATGATGCAATTGGACTCTTAAGATCATGCCTTAAACCAATTGACCATTTTCTAAGTCAAAAATCTGAAATTTCCCTTTCTCAGTCAAAACCCTAATTTTGACCATTTTGCCCTTTTGGAGATTTAATCAATTTTTTGAGGAATTATGGTCCAAACTTGATAAAATTATACATAGGAGTTTAAAATGTTGATGTGGATCAAAAATTATGAAGTTTGACTATAAATTGGCCACAGTTGACTTTTTCCCCAATACAACTGATTTTTAGATCAACTGCTCAATTGATTGAGCAAAAATGTGATCCAAGGCTTGAAACTTTACATGAGTAATCTTGGGGGTCCATAATGATCCATGAAAGTCATATGAGGCATTGAAAGTTCAAATGTCCTTGTGCAAACTCAAACCCTAATTTTGATCATCAGTGCTTGAGGAGGTGTCTTGAGCTGATCAAACCCTAGTGCAGTCTTGAGCCCAAGGAGATCTTGTGAGTAAATTCTTGATAAATGAGAGAGAAAATTTTGGGATACAACAAATATACTCTTACAAACACTCACATTTAAATGCATATCTACATCCATTCGGGATCCCATGGGTAACAATTCTGCTATGGCCTTCTGTGATTCTGAAAATCTAATCTACCAAGCTGAAGACAAAGGTGAGGAAGATTATGAAGTGCCAGGGGAACTTTCCAGGTTAATACAACAAGAATAAAGGACCATACAGCCTCACGAAGAACCAGTGGACACAATTAACCTAGGTACCGAAGGGGACAAGAAAGAAGTCAAGGTGGGTGCCAATCTGGAACTGAGTGTTAAGAAGCGTCTGACTCAGTTGCTACATGATTATGTTGAGGTATTTTCATGGTTGTACAAAGACATGCCAGGACTTGATGCTGATATCGTGGTACATCGTCTACCAACAAAAGAAGACTGCCCTCTTGTAAAACAGAAAGTATCGCATGCGTCCGGACATGTCCGAGAAGATCAAGGCCGAAGTCATGAAACAATTCAACACCGGATTCTTAGTTGTTACCTCTTATCCATAATGGGTCTCCAATGTTGTTCCAGTTCCTAAAAAGGACGACAAAGTACGCATGTGCATGGACTACAGAGATTTGAATAGGGAAAGCCCTAAGGGTGATTTCCCACTTCCCTATATCGATATTTTGGTTGACAATACCGCACAACATAAAGTGTTTTCCTTCATGGATGCTTTCTCAGGTTACAATCAAATCAAAATGGCACCTGAGGACATGGAGAAAATGACCTTCATCACACAATGGGGCACATTCTGTTACAAGGTTATGCCATTCGGGTTGAAGAACGCTGGGGCAACCTATCAGCGTGTCATGGTAGCCCTATTTTACGACATGATACATCACGAAATAGAGGTCTACGTGGACGACATGATAGCCAGATCTCAAACTGAAGAGGAACATCTTGACCATTTACAGAAACTGTTTGAGAGACTAAAGAAATACAAGCTAAGGTTGAACCTGAATAAATGCACATTTGGGGTGAGGTCTGGTAAACTCCTAGGCGTAGTCGTCAGCGGTAAAGGTATCAAAGTGGATCCTGCCAAAATGAAAGCAATACAAGAAATACCTGCTCCTCGTACTGAGAAGGAAGTTAGAGGGTTCTTAGGACGGCTAAACTACATTGCCCGATTCATTTCTCACTTGACCGCTACTTGTGAACCAATCTTCAAATTACTGAAGAAAGATCAAGTAGTCAAATGAAATGATGAATGCCAAACTGCATTCGAAAAGATCAAAGAGTACCTACAAGAGCCTCCTGTTTTGATGCCACCAGTCAAGGGAACACCCTTGATCATGTATCTAACTGTTTTGGAAAATTCAATGGGGTGTGTGCTGGGGCAGCATGATGAGTCTGGCCGAAAAGAGCATGTTATTTACTACCTGAGCAAAAAGTTTACCAACTATGAAACAAGATATTCACTTCTCGAGAAAACTTGCTGCACTCTGGCATGGGCTGCTCACCGCCTAAGACAGTATATGTTGACCCATACTACCTTGTTGATATCCAAGATGGATCCAATAAAATACATATTCGAGAAGCCTGCCCTCTCTGGGAGAATAGCAAGATGGCAGATGATCCTAACGGAATATGACATTCAGTACACTACCCAGAAAGCAATAAAGAGCAGTGTGCTAGCCGATCACCTTGCTCATCAAGCTATGGATGACTATCAGTCCATGAAGTTCGAATTCCCGGATGAAGACATCATGATGGTAAACAACTGTGAAGAATTCAGACCATATGACGGACCTGAACAAGGATCCCGATGGACACTGGTTTTTGATGGGGCGTCCAACGCACTTGGCAATGGCATAAGTGTTTTACTCATATCCCCTGAAGGATGTCACACTCCCTTCACTGCAAGACTCTACTTCAACTATACAAATAACATGGAAGAGTACAAAGCGTGTATTTTTGGTCTCAAAGCCGCCATAGATTTGGGGATCAAGTCCTTAAGTGTATTCGGAGATTCAGCCTTAGTTATCAGCCAGATCAAAGGAGAATGGGACACAAAGCACCCTAGCCTTATCCTCTATAAAGAACATGTGTTGACATTAATCCCACATTTTGAGAAGATTACCTTCAAGCATTTCCCGTGAGAAGAAAATCAGATAGCGAACGCGTTAGCCACAATGTCATCCATGTTTAAACTAAAATGGGATAATGAAGCTCCCCAGATCACCATTGAACGAATTGATGAACCAACTTATTATCACGAGATCAATACCGAAGAAGTAGTGGACCAACCTTGGTTCTATGAAGTCAAGAGGTATCTCGAGGCTCAAGAGTATCTGGAAGGAGCTTCAGTTAATGATAAGAAGTTCTTAAGGAGATTCTCTGCTAAGTTCTTCATCAGTAACAACATACTCTACAAACACAACCATGACTCTTTTTTTCTTCGTTGCATAGACAAGGTTGAGGTAGAAAAGATCATGGCTGATCTACATGAAAGCACTTTTGGCACCCATTCTAGTGGGCATACGATGGAAAAGAAGATCCTACGGGCAGGTTATTATTGGTCTACCATGGAAGCAGATTGCTATCAGCACTCTCGAACCTGTCATAAATGTCAGATCTATGCTGACAAAGTGCATGTACCTCCAGTTCCTCTGAATGTCCTGACTGCTCCCTGGCCATTCGCGATGTGGGGTATCGATATGATTGGATAAATAAAACCTACAACCTCTAATGGACACTGCTTCATCTTTGTGGCCATTGACTACTTCACAAAGTGGGTTGAGGCGGGTTCTTTGGCTTCTGTAACCAAGAATGTTGTGGCCCGATTCATCAAACAGAATCTCATATGTTGGTACTGTATCCCAGAGAGGATCATCACAGATAATGGTATGAATCTCAACAATACTATGATCACCACACTGTGCTTGCAATTCAAGATCCAGCACCATAATTCTTCCCCTTACCGGCCAAAGATGAATGGCACTGTCGAAGCCATAAATAAGAACATCAAAAAGATCATACATAAAATGGCAGTAACCTACAAGAACTGGCATGAGATGCTACCATTCGCTCTCTACAGTTACAGTACCACGACGCGCACATCAACTGGGGAAACACCTTACTCTTTGGTATACGCCATGGAAGCTATCTTGCCTATTGAGGTCAAGATCCCTTCTCTGAGAATCATGAAGGATGCAGGGTTGAATAAAGATGACTAGATCAAAACTCGACTTGATCAACTAAACTTGATTGATGAGAAAAAGCTTACTGCTGTCTGTCATGGTCAAATGTATCAAAAACGGATGATCAAGGCTTTCAACAAAAAGGTCAGACGCCAGGTGTATCAAGTCGGAGATCTGGTGATCAAGCGCATCATACTGCTGCAGGGTGATCCCAGGGGAAAATGGACTCCTACATATGAAGGACCGTTTGTGATCAAAAGCATATTCTCTGGTGGCACAATAATCTTAACCACTATGGATGGCGACGACCTGCTGCACCCTGTGAACACGTACATAGTCAAAAGATATTATGCATAAGAGACCCGCTAGGTTGACACACCTAGGAAAAACAAGGGCATCCCGGGGAACCAAAAAGGTTCGGGAAAAAATTAGGGATAAAACAAAAAAATCTGTACACCCGGCAAGTTGAAAACCCGAAAGGGCGACTTGGGCAAAAAAGGGTATCCCGGTGGACTGAAAACCCGAAAGGGCAGTCCAGGAAATTTTTTGGGAATTAAAGCGTATGACTATGTCCCATTGATCACCTTATAGACAACCTTTAAGCTTCGACTGACAAACTCAATTGTTCTAATCAATCCAATCAACTTCCGACAAGGCAACAAGTGGACAAGACGCTCAGAGACATGAAGGCTATAGCAGAATGGGAACCCCATGGGATTATTGCACATAGCTATCTTTTCTTTGTATCAAACTTTCATTTTTTATGACGATATTCTCTTACTAGAATGTTTGTCTCATTGTACAAAAAATACTTATTCAAGTTAACACAAAGATATCCCTTTGATAGTACAAAACTATCTTTTTTTCTTTTTTTCTGTGTTTTGTTTATAAGAACGTCCAATGATTTATTTTGAACATATGCATTTGAACGTAACTACTGTTTACAAATGAACAAAAAAATATAAATACAATCACTAATGGCTTTAAGAAATAGAATAATATCTTTAGACTATAAAATCCCCCACATTGTGCAGCTTAATGATATCAAGCTCTCTCACATCCCCGACAGAACAAAACTTCCAGTTATAACTCCCCGGTAAAAGTCGCCCAATTTCTTAGAATTCTCCAACAGGATGTCAAAAGCAATACATGACGTTTCCCTTACAACAAAGTTTATTTCTCTAACAAATAGAAGCTCATCAACTCATCAGCACTTCAAAACATGAAGACTTACACTCCACGTCCCCAACAATAGTCAGGGATTTGTTTTCCCTAATCCAACAGTATTACAGCAGCATAGCTTACATACCCATACATCACATCCATACGTCATAAACATCTATGAAACAAATGCATACAACATAATTTTATTCATTTGTTAGAACATCATTGTACAATACATTTCATACATCATGACATTGCATACAACTAATCTTTCATCTCTTCAGGAAAGATCAGTCAGCAGATGGCTATCATCAACAATTTGCAAAAGATCAGAGATTGATACCTAAAACAAGCCAGGAAAATTATCTACACGACCAGCTAAAGCAACCCTACACAAGCTTCTTCTCATACACAACTTTCAGATATAGTTCAGATACACTCCAGATACAGATGCCATTCTGATACTCATTCGGATTCAGCTTTCAGATACAGTTCAGATACACTCTAGATACGGATGCCATTCTGATACTTATTTAGATTCAGCTTTCAGATACAGTTCAGATACGCTCTAGATATGGATGCCATTTTGATACTCATTCAGATTCAGCTTTCAGATACAGTTCAGATACACTCCAGATACGGATGCCATTCTGATACTCATTCAGATTCAGCTTTCAGATACAGTTCAGATACGCTCTAGATGCGGATGCCATTCTGATACTCATTCAGATTCAGCTTTCAGATATAGTTCAGATATGCTCTAGATACGGATGCCATTCTGATACTCATTCAAATTCAGCTTTCAGATACAGTTCATATACGATCTAGATACGATGCCATTTTGATACTCATTCAGATTCAGCTTTCAGATACAATTCAAATACGCCACAGATACGGATTCCATTCTGATGCTCATTCGGTTTCAGCTTTTAGATGCGAGTCAAATACAGTCCATTTATGGATATTATTTTGGTACTCAACCCAACACATCCATTATTTCAGTATAAATCAACCAGAGATTTATTCTGACACTTCTTCCATTCTTGTCAACAATCATTTATTGATGGCATCCGTAAGCCCATATACAACAACTTTTCATCACCTCTCCAAATGGCATCTTTAAGCCCATTCCCTACACCATCAACCATCACATCCTCGAGTGCAAATTTCTAGGCACTCTAGTGTCCAATCATCTTCCACCTTCAAGTCACGAATGGCAAATCCGCCAATCTAACTCTTCAGGTTTAAGAAGATTGAACATGGGCAGCTGTTGTACCCCAAAATTTACCCTCTCACTTATCAAATATTTTCTCACAAAGATCTCTCTTGGTTCAAGACTGCACTAGGGTTGATCAACTCAAGACATCTCCTTAAGCACTAATGACTAAAATTAGGGTTTGAGATTGCACAAGGATAATTGAACTTTCAATGCCTCATATGACTTTCATGGATCATTATGGACCACCAAGATTACTCATGTCAAGTTTCAAGCCTTGGATCACATTTTTGCTCAGTCAATTGAGCAGTTGACCTAAAAATCAGTTGTATTGGGGAAAATGTCAAATGTGGCCAATTTACAGTCAACCTTCATAATTTTTTATCCAAATCAACATTATAAACTCATATGTATCATTTTATCAAGTTTGGACCATAATTCCTCAAGAAATTTGATCAAATCATCAAAAGGGAAAAATTGTCAAAATTAGGGTTTTGACTAAGAAAGGGCAATTTCTGATTTTTGACCTAGAAAATGGTTAATTGGTTTGAGGCATGATCTTAAGAGTTAAATTGCATAATTTTAACCTAATGGAATGACTCAAAATATTGCTCAAGATCAATTGGATTGATAGTTAATTTTCAGTCAACTGATCAAAAGTCAACTACACACTAAAAAGTCAAACTTTGACTTTTTGGTCAAAATCAAGTGTCAAAGATCACAATTCATCAAAACAAGTTAAAATATGAAACTTGTTCATCAAGAAATCAAAATTTTAAGATTTCATTTTGAAAAGTCAAAGTTTTCAAACTTAGAAAATTTTCTAAGTGTTGAAAACTTCATATTTTTTCACAACTTTGAGCCAATTTTTCACAATGATGCAAGATGATTCAAAAGAAACTTTCAACATGAAAGTTGTAGATCTCCATGAGATCTACAACAGTTCTTTATAAAACTTCTCCTAAAAGTTCTTGGATCTCAAGTTATTAATCCATGAAGTCATGGTCACGAAACTAAACACTTAGTGAAATTTTTAACATGTTTGGTCCGGATTTTGACCTAACTTCTGACCCAAGTTTCACCTAGTTCCATTTGGATTTTGCAAAAGTAATTCAAAGAGGGGTTGTAGAGAACATTACAAGCTTTCCGAAATGTCCAAGAACTCCTTGAGATCATTTGTGAGCAAGTATAATCAAAGGTCAGAAGTTGAGGTTTCAAGTTGTTTTACAAGGCAAATTTTGTGATGAACAAAATTCAAATCTCAAACCTATGCTGCATAATATTTGCTTTGCAGGCCTCAAACTTGTTAGGAACTCCATAATTAAATGCTTTCACAGCTGCTAGAGGCTTCAACTCAAGCATTCAATGCAATGTCATGCTTTATATCCATTTTAGGAAGAAAGTGCACAACGTCATTTTGAAAAAGTAGCTCTATACACAAAACTTGTTCTTGAGCCTTGCAATTGTTTTCTTCTGATCATACACGTCCTATAACTCAAGAGAAAGTTGTCTCAAGCCTTACAATCACTCAGCCCATGCTTGTACTTCATCTTGGAACCATACTTTCACTTTTCTTCAAAATCAGGCAACCTACCCATAACTTTATAACTCAGAAATCATTTGTGAAAAACCACTCCAACCTTTTGCTTATATATACACAAGTCATTTGCAAGAAAACACACGCATGCTAAAGGTCTGAAACTCTCTAAAAACACAGAATCACCAAAAACACCTCAAAACTTACCATTTCTGAGTTTTGAATCCAATCTCCAAATTTGCTCGTGCGTTTCTTGGCCTTTTACTTTCAAAAATTTATAAATAACATACACACACAATTCCAACACCCGCAAAACCACTGTAACACCTCCATCATCATCCACCATTTTCAAAAACAGCACCTTGCACCTTGACTTCTCCATAATTCCTCAGGCACTTTCAGCTCAAGCTAAGCATCACATTAGCTTCCTGGGAACTTGAGGAAACTAATCCAATCATTGGAACTCACTAAAAGCTGCTCAAACTCAAAACATGATACCCTCTTACAGGGTGAGTTTTCTGACTTTTGAAATCTTCATACAAGCATCATTAATGTTTAATTTGTGAATGAAAAATGTAGACATCATTGTTCTAAAGCTAACCATGTCTTTAGATTTCATTTATATTGCTTAAGTAGTTAGAATTTTGAATCTGAACATCCTAGAAAAGTTAGGTCAGAGTTTGGTACCATTCAAAATTCATGCTCATTTTTTAGAATTAGTTTAAGTTATTTAAATTTTTGGAATCATGGTGAAATTTGCCACAAGTTTCATGTTTACATTTTTTGCAAATGGATGAGAAATGAACAAGATGCAAGTGGTCTGGCTAGAGGTTGAAGATGAAGTTGTTTTCAGGAAGCAGTTTCTAATATATATTTATGGTTTGACATAAGTTAATGGATGTATCACCACCCCAGTGGTTAAAGCGCGCGCCTGTCACCCTTAGGTCCTAGGTTCAAGCCCCAGCGTGACCTTTTGCACTTTTTTTTTACATTTTTCTTCATTTTTTTTGCTGAAACAGGCGCTTGGGCCTTCCTCCATTGGGCTTGGGATTTTTGCTACACTTGCACACTCCTGACTATTTCTTAACCTCCCATGACTTTCTTTATATTTTCATCTTTTATTATTCTTATTATTATTAGTATTATTATTAATATTATTATTTTTATTACTTAATAAAAATCCAAAAATATTTATATTTTATCATTTATATTTATTTAGTTTATTTTTCTTTACAAAGACAAAAGAACAAAAACATTTTCTTTAATGAATTAATTTTACCTTTAAAAAAAATACTTAGATAATAAATTTTAATTATTATTATATTATTTTGTAAATTAAAATCAATTTAGAATTTAAGATTTTTATTTAATTACTTTTATTAAATTCACCAAAACCCTAAAAAACTTGTTTTCTTTAAATTAATTTATTTTACTAACTTAATATTAATTTTATTTTTTTTAGTTAAATATTTTATTTTAATTAATTAGGTCAAAAAACCCTTTTCATGAAAAACCAAACAAAGAATCACATTTCTTCTCACATTTACATTCTTGCATTTTTATCTTTATTTTTGTACATTTATTCAAATTCAATATGGTTGTAATAATTTGATTTCTTGCAATATTCCTGTTGTACCCCAAAATTTGCCCTCTCATTTTATCAAGATTTCTCCTCACAAGACTCTTTGGACTCCAGACAGGATTAGGGTTTACTTTGCTCAAGACATCTCCTTGCACTGTTGACCTGAATTAGGGTTTGAGTTTGCACAGGGATTTTTGGACTTTCAATGCTCAAATTGACTTTCATACTTCATGTTGGACTTATAATATTTCCCATACCAAGTTTCAAACCTTGAATCAAATTTTTGCCCAGTCAATTGGACAGTTGACCTAGAAATCAACTGTATTGGGGAAAAAGTCAACTGTGGCCAATTTACAGTCAAACCTCATAATTTTTGATCCACATCAATATATAAGCTCATATGAACCATTTGATCAAGTTTGTACCATAACTCCTCAAGAAATTTGATCAGACCATCAAAAGGGCAAAATGGTTATTTTTAGGGTTTTGACAAGGGCAATTTCTGATTTTTCACCTAGCCAATGGAAAATGGGGTTAAAGCATGGATTCAAGGACTCAATGGCATCATCTTGACCTAATCACAAGGTTCAAAAGATCTCAAAAGCATTGGATTGACAGATGAATTTTCCAATCAACTGATCAAAAATCAATTGTACACTGAAAAGTCAAACTTTGACTTTTTGGTCAAAATCAAGTGCCAAGGGTCACTTTTCACCAAGATGTGTCAAAACATGAAATTTTTTCACCAATAAACCTAATTTTGCAAATTAGGGTTTAAAATGGAAAATTTTCATAACTTAGAAATTTTCTAAGTTATGAAAATTTCTTATTTTTTTTCCAACTTTGCTCAACATTTTCACCATGATGCAATTGGATTCAAAGAAAACTTCCAACATGAAAGTTGTAGTCCTCCACAAAATCTACAACTTTGATTCACAAAGTTTTCCAAAAATATGCTTGGATCTCAAGTTATGATTTTATGAACAAGGGTCCAAAAACTTTCTAACTTAGTGAAATTTTACCCTAGTTTAGGCAGGATTTTGACCTATCTTCATGGCAATATTTCACCTAGTTCCAATTAGAATCTCAAAATTAATTTCAAATATGGATTGTAGAGCATGTTACAAGATTTTCAAAATGTCCCAGAACTCTCCAAAATCATTTATGGTTAGGGAGAATCGAAGGTTTGAATTTGGAAAAATGTCACTTTGATCCATGGCATTTTTCATGTTGCTACAAGTTGCAATTTCAATCCATCCATGCTTGTACTTGCTTACAGGTCCTTAAACCCTTCCACACTCAAAAATTGAATGCAAACTCAATGGATTAAGGCATTGTTCTGATCTTTAGAAGTTTACACATTGAATTAATCTAAAAATGGAAAAAATGTAGCATTGTCACTTTGATAAAGTTGGCTTTATGTCAATTTGTTTCTCTTGAGCATTGCACCAAGCCTTTTGCAGAAAACCAACTCCACAAACTCAGGGCAAAGTACAACAACTTTGTGCATCTAGGAAGGAGGCCTGCACAGGCTCTTTGCTTGATCACTTCACACTTTTCTTCAAAAACCAAGTCAACTTGCAAAAAGGACATAACTTTGCAATCTGATAAAACCAAGTGTTGTAAACATTTGAACCAACTTTTTCATATTGCCTAAGGTCAGAAACACAAGCTAGCCAGTCCTTAAACACTCTTGAACACCAAAACACCAAAAAACTTGCAAAACAGGGCAACTTCTGCATTTTGATTTCCAAAACAAAAACTACTCGTGCGTTTTGCCCCAAACCACTTCAAACACATTCTAAACAACACACCTAAGCTATCCCAACCATTGGCCAGAAACTGTAACCTTGTTTTCAAGCTTCACCATTTTTGAATTCTGACTGTGTAGGTTGACTTCTACAAGCTTATTCAGACAAGTTCAAAGCTAGCTCAGCATTGGGGAAGGTCAAAGGAACTTCAAGCAAGCTCACAAGCATCTCAGGCCTCACTGAAAACCCCTACATTGCCATACTCGAGTTCAACTGAAACAGGTAAAGTTCAAACTTCTATCTATCTATTTAGGAATCATTAAGCTTAGGTTTATGAATAAAAAATGTAGTACTCATTGCCCTTAAGCTGTACATATGCATAGATTTCATTTAAGTTAACTGAGCTGGGAGAATTTGAATGATGAACTTTCTGAAAAAGCTAGGTTAGAAATTAGGTCCAGAGAAATTCTCTCTGGTCTTTGAGAGTTAGGTTAAGTTTTTTATATGGTTAGAATCGTATGATCATGCTCTATAACTTTCATGTTGCAAGTTTTTGCTTTAGAGCACATATGCAGGATTTCCAGTTTTGAATACCAGGCGCGCGTATTTTTGTCACAAGGTTGAAGATGATAGAATCTGGGCTGGGCCTTGGCATTTCCTTGCTACTTGCACCCCTGGCCTGCTGTTGACACCCCCTTGGCCCATTATTTTATATTTTCATATTTTTTTTCATTTCTTTTTAGTTTCTGACTTTATTTTATTTTTCTAAATACTAAAAATTACCAAAAACATTTTCTAAAATTTTCATATTTTATTTTATTATTTTTATTATTTTTTTGGACATAAAAATAGTTTCTTTAATAATATACTTTTATTTTCTTAAATAAAAAACTTGTAAATATTACATAAAATATTATATATTTTATTTTTATTATTATACTTAAATAATATTTTCTCACATTATTTTTATTTTTATTTTTAACATTTGTATATATTTTATTTATTTTCTTGTACATAAATAAATAACATAATATATATATTTTCTTAAAACAAATTAGGGTTTCCACCCTTAATAAAATTAATCAATAATATTTTTCTTATTTTTGACACATTAAATAATTTATTTTTACATACATAAAAATAATACAAAAACTTGTTTTTTGAATATTTATAATATATTGCATATCTATTTAATTGTCCATTTAAATATTGCCTATTTATGCAAATTAATTCAATTTGGTTGTAATAGTTGATTTAGGGTTTTAATTTCTTGCAAATATCCCTTATTCAAAATTGTATCCCCCTCCCCATATCAATGTTGTAATAACTTAGATTACTTTTACGCATTTTATTGCTTTCAAATATGCCATGATAGAAAGATTAGGGTTTGTATGCAAATATCCAAAAATCAAACAAATAGCTTGACTAATACAAGACAAAAAAAGCATGAAAAATGACAACCCAATGCACACAAGCACCCCTAGGGTTTCATCCACTTGTTGCCTTTAAAATGGCCATGGTATGCATGCTAGGTATCTTGGAAAAACAAAAACAAAACAAAAAGATCATAGTCCCTCGACGACGCTATCTTGGTTGCCTATACAAAAATGATCTAGTCCCTCAAACAAAAATTTGCTAAAGATACTTAGCACAATTGCTATGATGGTCAATATGATGACCCGCGTATGTCCCGTTTAACATCCAAACACAAGGTTGTTTACCAAATGCAATGGTAAAAAAACACTGTCAAAGGGTTAAAAATGTGTAGGAAAGATCTTTGAGTAGGTAGGTAGATGCTCCTAGTTATTTGATCAAACTTGCAAACATCCTTGCTATTTTCAAACACACATCACAACACAATTTCAAAATATTTCCCAAAACAAACTTTCAAACATTGAAACATTTTTCAAAAGACAATACACCTTTGTATACATTCAAACAAGAATCATTACAAAGGTTGCCTAGACAAGGCCTCTTTTCAAAATATTTTCAAAACCACACACAAAGCACCATTTCAAACAATTGAAAAGCAAAAGCAAGTGATCTAAAACAAGTAACTAAGAGCCCATGGAAAACCATGGATGAAAAGGGTGCTAGCACATTCTCTTTTCATAATCTACCCCCCGAACCCAAGAAAACATCTCTAAGGTCTTTCCTGTGCTTTTTGAGCTTTCCTTTGGATAAATAAAAAGTCGGTGGCGACTCTTGCTAAACTGAAACATTTGCGAACAAAAAATACAAAACCTCAAGTCAGTTCTCCCACCGTATCACAATTACCCATTTGTAATTTGTATACCCCCTCCCATAAATGATGTAATAGCGTAGTAATTTTAATTTTCGCAACTTATCGCTTTATATACAAATACTAGTAATTAGGATTTTGTATGGAAAGATTAAAACCAACAAATAGCAAACCCTAATCAAGACAAAAATAATGCATGTAAATCAATACACTTGCACACATACACCCCTAGGGTAAACCCACTTTGTTGCCTTACAAAAATGGCAATATTATGCATGTGAGGTATCTTAGCAAAAACAAGCAAAATACAAGATCATAGTCCCTCGATGACGCTATCTATGTTGCCTTTCAAAATGATCTTAATCCCTAAAGAAAAATGCTAAGATATCTTGCAACATTGTTAATCATGGTTATACGATTACCCACACCCATCCCTTTTACATCCAAAGATAGATTTACTTAACAAGTCAATGGTAAGATAACAACGTCAAAAGAAAAAGGAAATGAACATGAAATACTTTTGAGTAGGTAGAATGTTCCTAGTTACTTGCTCCATTTCAAAATAAAAACATCCTTGCTATTTTCAAAACAAACACCTACACTTTCAAAACACCTTTCAAATTTGAAAATATTTTCAAAAGATCAACACCTTTGTATACATTCTTATGAACGAGAATCATTACAAAGTTTGCCTAAATAATGGTCTCTTTTCAAAATACTTTCAAAAACCACACAAAGCATATTTTCAAACAAAAGCAAGTGATCTAGCAAGTAACTAAGATCCCATGGAAAACCATGGATGAAAAGGGTTCTAATACCTTCCCTTTTCATGATCTACCCCCCGAACTCAAGAAAACATCTCAAAGGTCTTTCTTGTGCTTTTTCACCTTTCCTTTGGATAAAAGAAAAGTCAGTGGCGACTCTTGCTAAACCGCAACATTTGCGATCAAACGCAAAACACCCAAGTCAGTTCTCCCACCGTATCATAACTTCTATATTTGTTATAGAATCTTGGTGATTGATTAAAATGGAAAACACACGAGTGGATTGTGAGGTGGGTATTCAAAGTCAAAAATGGCCCAAAAAATGGAGTTTATGTGAAAATTCTGATTTCAAGAAGTTTGAGGGAGTTTCTAGGCTTGTGAATTCGTGTCCTTGGCTTGTAGATTATGGCTCAATTTATAGTAAAAGGTTTGGAAGCTTAGAGTGATCAGAATCACAAGATCACAAGTTATGGATTTTGGCTTATTTTTTAAGCAAGCTTGACAAGCATTTTTCCAAGGCATGGTACAAATCTATCTATAGTGGTTATAAGATTTAAACATATTTATCTGACTTTGTATGTTGAGTGTGTGCAAATGGAACAAGTTAGAAGCTCAATACAAGTTGACTTTGTGATTAAAGCAACTTTACAAGAATAACAATGTTACTTTTTGTGCCAAAAATGGATGAATCTCTTGGACAGTGGCTCTAATGCTTGGATCATAGCTCTAAAAATTATGTAAAACATTAACTATGGAGTGAATTTCAAGTTAGAAGCCTACAAAGCAAGATTATACAGCATTGCCATGAGATTTGGTCAAGTGTTCATCATCAAAATGACTTGTAATTCAAGAATGGATGCTCAACTTCTTTCCTTCGATTCTCTTAGCTCAAAAATGATCTCTTCAAGTTCTTGGACATTTTGGAAAGCTTGAAACATTTTTTACAAGATTCATATTGACCATTTGGGCTAAACCATCTTGGATCTAGGTGAAAATTGGCCAATAAGTTAAGTAAAAGATCTGCCTAAACTTGTCAAAATTTTCACTAAGTGTTTTATGAAAAATGTCATGACTTCATGGGCTTATATATTCAAATCTAAGCATTTTTTGGACATAAACACTCTAATAAAAAGTTGTATAATTAATCAAGATCTACAACTTTCATGTTGAAAGTTTTCTTTGAATCATCTTGCGTCTTGGTGAAAAAATGTCATAAAGTAGTGAAATTATCAAGTATATAAAACACTTAGAAAATTTCTAAGTATTGAAAACTTTGACTTTTCATGGAATTTCCTTGAATTTTTTTTTCTTGACGATCAAGCTTCATATTTTTGAATGTCTTGATGAATCTTGATCTTTGAAATGCAATGTTGATCAAAAAGTCAAAGTTTGACTTTTCATTAGTTGACTAAATTTCAACTATCAACTGTTTGATCTTGAGAAATGAATTGAGTCATGCAATTAGGTCAAAATGATGTATTTGAGTCCTTAAGATTATGCTTCAAGTCATTAGATCATGTATTAGGGAAAAAGTAAAAAACAATCATTCTCAGTCAAAACCCTAATTTTGACCATTTTACCCCTTTGATGATTTGAACACTTTTCTTGAGGAATTGTGATCCAAACTTGATCAATTGATGAATATGACTTTAAAATGTTGATATTGGCCAAAAATGTTGAAGTTTGACTGTGGATTGACCACAATTGACTTTTTTACTCAATACAACTGATTTTCAATCATTTGATCAATTGACTGAGCAAAATTGTGATCTAAGACTTGAAACTTGGCATGAGTATTCTTGAAGGTCTATAATGAACTATGAAAGTCATTTGAGGCATTAGAAGTCCAATTGCTCTTGTGAAAATCAAAATCCTAATTTGGGATCCCAGTGTTCAAGAGGAGATTTGACATAGTCAGCACTTGTGCAAACTTGAGCTATTGAAGACCTTTGTGAGAAATGTCTTGAGAAAAGAGAGGACAAATTTTGAGATACAAAACTATGCATAATGATATTATTACTTTAGATAAAATATCACATCTTACATATATACTAGGATTTGTCTTATAACTTTGTCGCATTATTATACAAAAGGGAGACTTGATAGACTTGGAATCACCCGTTTTGCAACATCTTACTTGCATATGGGTTGCTTTAATAAAAATGGGGAGGGGGTTGTATATGATGTTCATTTTCTAACAATGGAAATATAATCAACTTTCTAAGATAAAAGACGGGAAGTTGGTTGAAAATGTATTCACAAACAATGACTTTTGAAAGAAATTGATTATTAGCGTAAAAGATGATTTTCCATTATTTAAAGTATTATGTGTGGTGGATTCTAATGAAAAGACAGTCATGCCCTATATCTACAAAGTAATGAATCAATCCAAAGAGAAGATACATATTAGCTACAATAATAATAAAAAGGATTATTCTAACTTGTACCCTAAGAACTCATGTTAAGAAACCCATAAATAAAAAGTTTGTGTTGAGAAATGCAATGAAAATATTAATTGTCAACTTTTAATAAAATAAATACATAAATTTCAAGAAAAAATTTCTAAACTTATTTAACTTTAAATTTTTGCCCTTAGGGCACAAGTTAACATTACCCTAAAAAATATTTTATTTTATAAAATATCTTCCTTTGATTTATTAAAAAAAATAATATATTAGTATTTATTTACGAAATAATTTAATCTTTTTATTCTTTAGTTATCAACCTTTATGGAAAATTATTGATAAGACATGGAAAAAACAATTGCACGGACCTTTGAATGTTGTAGGTTATTATCACAATCTAATGTTGCATTATACACCTAAAAAAAAAAACTGATAATGAAGTGAATCAAGTGATTTATGCATATTTAGAAAGGATGATGGGAGGAGGTGTGAATATGGTGAAGAAAATTGGTGGTAAACTTTAAGATTTTAAGAGTAAAATATGATTCTTTGGGAGTGAAATATCTTAACATGGAATAGAAAATAAGACATCAACTCAATGGTAGAAATCTTACGGTAATGCACACCCAAGACTTTGATATTTGTGGTAAGGAGGGGATTAGTTCTAACAATGGCCTTCCAAAGATTTGAATCATTAAACTAAATCCATATCAAATATGGTGAATTATTTATTAGTTATATTATATTTACTTTTTTAATTATAATATGTGTTTTTCTTAGTCTTGAATGAATCAAAACTTATGTTTGAATCTCAATAAGAAATAACTACTTTTTGACAAGTTAATTAATGTATATGTAAAATCACTATAGCTAATATACGAAACTCTAGTATTAATTGGAAAGGAGGGGTTGGAATAAAAATAAACCTTCCTTATTCCAATCAATCGGTATTTATCTACAATCCTACTAGTTTATAATACTTTTCTAACCGATCTTGCATGAATGTGACAACAAGATTAGATTATTAACATCAATAGAAAAATACAAATGATAATTATTTTAGAGGATATAATTATAACTAATATAAGTGAAAATTATACGCTTTGCTGTTTTTATCTAGGTTAAATCGTGATCTAAATTGTAGAATCGCACGATCTTGCAATCTCAATCCCATCAATTGATTAGGATCGCAATCAAAATCGAAAATAAAACTGAAATCACAACAAAATCTCCTGTTAGCATATATTTTTTGCAAAATTACATGATTTTGGGGAAATTTTACCATAATGAATATTTTATCCGATTTATGACCTGATTCTATAAAAAGAAAGAAAAAATATGTTTTTTTTGAATATATATGAATAGAAACCTTGATGTTTTACATTTCAACATTTTATACCACAAAGTCTTTTGATAAGTGCCCAAATTTTGGAAATATGCCACAGTGAAAAAGTCATTTACTTAACTTGGTTTGTAAGTTTCTAACATAGAAATCCAATTTGTTTAAAACAATTATGTTTGTGCATGTTTTCTCGTGTTTTGTTGAATTATGCAGATTATGGCACTTAAACAAAGGATTAGAAGCAAATCTTGAGAAAGTATCATGCTAAGCAAGCATTAGCGAGCTTCTACCGAGTGCATAATAAAATCTCGCTAAGTGAAGTACCGGCGAGCTCTAAGCGAGGGCTGGAAGAGAGTTACAAAGTCCATAAATCATCATTCTCACTTAGCGAAAAGATAGCGAGGAACAAGTGAAAAGGCTCGCTTAGCGAGCCATATCTCACTAAGCAAAAATAGGGTGGTTTGGCTAAGGTGGTTTAATAATGCTTCATGGTGAAGAAAGTCTTGCTCGCTAAGTGAAAACATCTTAACTAGAATTCTATAAATAGACTTCAGACAACAGCAAAAAAGATATACTTGATCAGAGACATTTTGGGGAGATTGAGAAACACACTAAATAATGGGAAAGGGTGATCCTTGAAGATCAGAAGCTGGATACATATCAATCGTGGGGAAATCATAATTGATGTGTGTTTATCTTCATTCTTCATATTTGTACCAAGCTACCATGAGTAGTTAAACCCCTCTCTTGTTGAGATTTGATGTAGTTCACCATAATAATATGTATGTTTATTGATCATGGCGTTATATAAAATCTATTTATGAATTAATATCGACGTTATCTTTGTTTCACTATTTAACTTTATATATTGGAACTCGTATTGAGAAATATGGTTCGAATCTTGATCTGAGATAATCATCATTTAGATTCTAAATGCTAGACATAGATTTAGATTTAACATTCACCGCAAGTATCGATTCTTACTGCTACCTTATTGCTTAATAGGCTATGTAATCATCGATTAAACAATAAGGTCAAACTCTCATCATAATTTAGACATAAACTTTGTTTGTGAGCGATACATGAATGTATTGATAATTATCTAGGTTTTGTATAACTAATCAATAAGCTACATATTCAATTGGTGGATGAATTGCAATCCTGAAAAACTCTCGTATCTCTGAAAATGTATTTATCATTTATCGATTTACATTATGTAACTTTAAGCCATCATACATCTTTCAAACTTCTACTTAAAATCGTTGAAACTGTTGAACGACATTGATATCACACTACTCCATGTGGATACAATAAAAAATACTTACTTTTGATTACTGAATATCAAAATGACACTGTTGTCGAGGAATGACGCTTAAATATTAAAGCATAGCAATAATTTCTATCATTTTAAGCTTTGTGAATTTGTCGAGGAATAACTTGTGCTTGCTAGATTATGAATTTTTTGTATGCAAGGTAAAACACCGGTAAAATAATTACTCGTTGACCTAAAGATCGGAAGAACTTCCCAACAGAATAATAACAAAACCAGAGAACGCAAGCAACTAGCCAAGCAACAAAAGAAACAGGAGAGGACTTTTAATTCAAATTTTGTAACATCTCCAAAACTATAAATCATAGTTGACCATGAAGAGAACAACAAAAACTTCAACAATTACAACCGCAACAACAATAACCAAGCTGGTCCAAAAGTTAAAAGAATGTTATGTCATAGCAGTCCACGAAGATGGGCTCATATGGATAGAACTCCAACAAATTCCCGACAAACAAAGATGAAGACATGATTGCTTCAAATTATTTATGTGAACCCTATTGCCGGTCTTGATCATGAAGATCCCTACACTCACCTCACCAAATTTTATGAACTAGCCAGTACACTTGGAGCTTCTGAAGAAGAAGAGGAAGTTGCATTCATGAGACTCTTTCCCCACTCTTTGATCGAGAAAGAAAATGATTGGTATTTTGATCAATCGATTCAAACTATGACCAACTGGAACTTTCTTGAAGAAAAGTTTCTTAATCAGTTTTTCCCATACAACAAATTCACGGATTCTAAAACTACAATCACCACATTCACTCAAGGATCAACAGAGACATATTGTGAAACGTGGGAGTGGTATACGGTAATGACAAGGAAATGTCCTAATCATGGATTTGATGATCTTACACAAATTCACGTCTTCCACAATGGACTTCAGCATCAACCTAAGCTTTTGTTAGAGTCAAGTGTAGATGGTTCCTTGATGTTCAAGAGTGCACAAGAAGCAATATCTATTACCAAGAGAATGCCACTCAACAATCACCAAGTTCAATATAGTAGAGGTTTGACATAAAGGAAACTTGGAATCCTTGAATTAGGTACAAATGATACAATCTTGGTGCAAAACAAGTTACTTACTCAAATAGTGGATGATCTTACCAAATAATTATCCAAACTTCCACAACAACTAAAGGAAATGCATGAAGTACATGTTAAACCTCAACATGTTTCTTTTTGCAAACTTTGTACCGGAGACCATCTAACTAGTTTTTGTCCTCCCATTAACGAAGAAGTAAATTATTTGGGAAATCAGCAACAAAGGAAAGCACCGTACCAAGGTAACCAAGGCTATTTGCACGGAAATAGCGCAAACTACAATCAAGTGTGGAGGAAAGATACAAGGCCATCAAATAGACAAAATCCATATCAAAATGTCAACCATATAGAATCTCAATATCAGAGGATACTATGATGCAATTTATGCAAATGTCTATGGCTAACTAGAAGAATCTTGATGCGACAATCAAAAAACTAGAAACCCAAGTCGGTCAAATAGCTAAGCAACTAGTAGATCAACAACAAGGAATATTTATGGCCAATACACAAACTAATCCAAGGGATCACTGCAATGTAATAATAACTCGGAGCAATAAAGTAAAAGGCAGAGGTGTTGTTGAGAAAGTGAAAAAAGAAAGAGATATTGTTGAATAGAAAGAAAAACATGAGGGGGTTTTAGTAGAAAATGAACAAAAATAAAATGAGTGGAAAGTGAATGGGGAGTGGAATACAAAGTGTCAAAAGATGAAAGGAAAGATGATGATTCTTCTAGTGGAACACTTACCATATCCTCATGCTTCCACCATAAGAGATAAGGAAAGGCAAAATATTACAGATAAACGTTCCATTTTCTGAAGACTTAGAACAAATGTCGACGTATACCAAATTCATGAAGGAAATTCTTACAAAGAAATGGAGGTACACTTATGAAGAAATAATTCAAGTGGATGCTAGATGCAGCGCCATCATACCGAAAAAGCTTATGCAAAAAGAAACAGATCTGAGAAGAGTTACATTGCCTATTACTATAGGAAACGTAAATGTGGGAAAGGAATCAATTGATTTCGGTTCCAGCTAAATCTGATATCATTATCATGGGCAAAGCGAATTGGCATTCTTGATTTGAAAAACACAAAGATAGATGACACTCTATCTGGCACACAAATCCATTATCCGGCCATCGGGGATAATTGAGAATGTATTTGTTAAAGTTGCTAAATTTATATTTTGTGGTGATGGATATTGAGACATATGATGACGTTCCTCCAATTCTGAGCCGACCATCCATGAAGACGGCAAGAATGAGGATAGATGTGGATGAAGGAGCAATACAAGTTAGGGTTCAAGATGAAGAAGTAAAATTCAGTTTGTTTGAAGCAATAAAGCATCCAACCAACAAAGGAGTATAATGCAAAATGGAAGACATTTATGAAGCAACCGAAAAAATTCTATCACCATAGAACATCAAAGGAATTGGAAGAAAATTTGTGAGAAAGCCAAAACTTGCAAGAAAGCCATTCATGATGTTGTCAAGAGGGTCAAGCCAATATAGAGACATGACAAACACAAAGCCACGTGATGGTGATTGAGATGAGTGAATCCTATCCCAAAAACTACCTTGATTTTACTTGAAATAGGCGTCGAGCTAATGACGTTAAACAAGTGCTTGTTGAGAGGCAATCTAATTTTATAAGTATTTAAGTTTTCTTAACATCATAAGTTTCACAAGTAAGAAGGAAATGGCATGAGAGATCCACAAAAGATTATTGTAGAAAACTGCTTTCTGCTAAGCGAGTTCTTTCTCGCTCAATGAGATTTTTGGTTCACATCTCACTAAGCAAGCCCTCCCCTCGCTAAGCGGGAATAGCATAATCAACAAAAATACCTTCATTCCATTGACTTCTCTTTAGTATTTTGTAAGTTTTTAAATAGTCTAGATTTTTGAAAAGTGACATTTATCCAATCTTTATTGTTTGTGTTCAAACATTGATCCTCTAAATGGTTCGAAAGAGGCAAAGAGTGAAAAATATACAAGTTTCACTACAAGAAAAATGATTTTAGTAGCGACATATGTCGTTGAGAAAAATACAAAATTGTTGCAAAATATATATTTCCGAGAAGAAAAAAAATGTCGCATATAATTGGTATGAGTGTTGTTGCAAAAAGTTTTACAACAACATTTAATGTCGATGTCATAACTAATATTTTTGAAACAACAATTATTATTATCTTATTTGACAAATTACTATTGTTGTTACAAAGGTATTTTTGTCAACAATAAGTGTTGTTACAATAAATTGTTTCTTTATCAATAATACAAATTATAGTATATATCTCATCAACAAACTTTTTGATAAAATTATTTTTCACAACAATTTATGTCATATAATAAAAATATATTTATATTTATTTAAATTTTAGAGTTTAATATTTTTTATTTAAATTAACATAACTATTCAAAATTAAATATATTAGAATATAAACTACAATACTCTTAATGCAACTTTTTTCATCAAGAAACGTAAAAACAAAGGAATATGACATTAAAATATAAATTTTCATAAACTACAGTTTTTACAAATAATCTAATTGTCATACATCATAGCTTTTACAAATAATCTAATTCTCATAAATTATAGTTTTTCAGATAATCTAATTCTCATAAAAAACTATATATTTACATAATTAACAAATAAAATTGTGACTTCAGCGAACAATAATATCAATTCTTCTTTATAATTTTCCTTCAAACATAAATTTATACTAGTTTAAATATGTTACACATAACAAATCACTTGAAAATACATGCAAAAATTGAATTATTTTTTGCAACAATAAATCATAATTTTAAAACTCTGATTCCCCTATCAACTCAATGACATTAGCAATAAACTTAAATGCAGTATGATCATTTGAGAAAGGTCTATAAGATCTTTGGTATAAGTGTTGCTTTGAAAAAATGGAGCATTTTATGGATCCTACCTTAACATTTTTTATTTGGAAAGCAAATGAAATAAAAATGATATTAATGAAGAGAGAGAGAGAGAGATTTATGGTGGTTGTGTCATATGTGACCATTATAAGGAATATGGCCATGTGTGATTAAAGAGAAGCAAAAACGAGGGTTATAAATTTGACAATTTTCATACTTTAATTATTAAATAATTTGTTTTTAAATAGATCGTTATTTTTTATTTTTAAATCCTAAATGACAAAGTTTTAATTTTTATTTAAATAATTTTTTTTATTATTTTAATAAAACATATGTATTTTTAATTGAAAAATCAATCAAATATCATTTTAATATCTACAATCTCACTACAATGGAAAGTATATCAAACACTGAGGCTTATTTTAATTTTATTTATGAAAAAAGTTTGATTATAAAATAAAATTGTCGAATGCAATAAAATAGACAATTAAGGCGAATTTAAAAAATGTGATATAACTAAATAAATTTCACACACATTTAATCCGATATATACATAGTCGATCTTGTTTTCATGATTGTGATTAATATATTTTTTAATATATAGTTTTACACACTAAAAGATGTGTTAAAAAATACTCAAAAAACTAATAGTATATTGTATTAAATATAAGGTTTTAAAAAGTGTTACTCTAAACATTATTGTGTTACTCAAATAATATGACATCTTTGAAAAAATTGTATAATTTCCCATGACAAATTATGTCGTTGTAAATACATTTAGTTGTTTTCAATAATATTAATATATTATGTTGATGTCGAAATTTTTTATTATCACCAACAAAAATTATTATTGAGACAAATTATTTTTTATTTTTTTTAGTAATAATGAAGCTTATTCTAATTTTAGGAAAAATAGTTATTTTGATCACTTAATTATAGGTTCATGTTGGTCTCTTATCTTTTTTTTTTTGTTAAAATGGTCTCTTAAGTTTTAAAACGCAACCACGTTAGTCCTTCTGTTAATTGGCCTCCAACGTCCGTTTATTTGCGTGAGGTGGCAGGTGAGTCAACAAATTTCTTCATCTTCTTTATACGCAGAATGGGTATTTCACATTGCTTCAAAATCTCCTTCATAAATTTTTTTTAACGTTCTCCTTCCCAAAATTTTCTGTACTTTCTTCATCTTCGGCCCTTTCTTCATGAATACGAAGCATTCATCTTCCCCAACCAACCTCTGTCAATCTGAAAGTATTGGGTCATGTGTATACAGTAGCTCACAGATTGCATCACTTTACCGTTGCAAAGACAACGCTGTTCTTCGTAGGGCAACCACTGAGAAGAATTATGGAAAGAAATTTTGGGTTGTCACAATTACAAGGTAAGCCTAATTTTGGTTTGGGTATGTTAGAAGATCGTAAACAGAGTTTGATCAATTTGTGAAATTTGCAGGGCTCCTTGCAAAGAGGATGTGGCTTCTTCCATTGGTTTCACGAGGAATTGATAGAGGAATTGGCAGAAGACATAAACCAAGTATTGAGTAATACATTGGAAAGCATGGCAAAGGATTTAGATGAAACCAATAATCAATACGAAAAATTGAGGGTTAGAAATGAAGAATTATGGGATAATGTGTTAGAACTTCAAATTCAACTCAATAAGATGTTGAAGTGGAAAAAAACATTGAAGATTCTGTATTTTGTAATGTTATGTGTATTTGTCATTAAGCTGTATTAGAAGTAGGAGTATGTAACAACTTTGTGTGTAATTTTATCAGTTTGAGAAATTTATGTACAAGCTTATGTGTAATTTTAACACATGTTATCAGTTTAATAAGACTTATTTTGTTTGGCATATCATTAATCAAAGCACATCAGTTTGGCATATCGTTAATTGTAGCAACATAATTTTGGGCACATTTTATCAGTAAATAAACACATCATTACTTAAACTGAAAATACGTAGTTGGCATGTTACATAAGTATGTTTCAAAATACTGACATGTTACATAGACATGCTCCAAAAGGTTGACAGAATGACATGTTACATAAACATGTTCCAAAATACATAAATCCTAAAATTATAACTAGATGGTCCTCTTTGGTGTGCTTCTCTTGGTTGGAGTAGATCGCCTGGTGGTAGGACCAGTTACATTCTTTGTTGCTGAGAGTCTTGTTGTTGGTCCTAGGGGTACAAAGGGCCTTCTCACACCTAGTTTTTGTAGCTTTCCAGTTCCTCTAGCTTTCTCCTTTGTGCCTTGCCCTGGTATTGCCTTCCCTTGTGAAGACTGAGTTGCAGTCATGTAACCCTGTGCAACCGATGCTTGTGTTGCTGCAGCCTGACTTGTAGTGGTTTGAGATGCAAAAACTTGTACTGTCCCAATCTGACATGCATTGGTCGCAACGTGACTTGCATTAACTTGTCTTGCAGTGCCTTGTGTTGCCTTGCCTTTCCTTGCCTTGTCTTGAGTTGCAGTGCCTTGTGTTGCCTTGCCTTGCATTGAGTTGCATTGCCTTGTGTTGTATTGCCTTGTGTTGTATTGCCTTTAGTTGCATTACCATGTGTTGCACTGCCTGGAGTTGTGTTGCCTTGCCTTGCATTTCCTTGAGCTGGAGTAGTTTGAGTTGCATTGCCTTGTGTAGCATTGTTTAGAGTTGCATTGCCTTAAGCTGCAGTGGTTTGAGATGCATTGCCTTGCCTTGCATTTCCTTGAGCTGCAGTGGTTTGAGATGCAGTGCCTTGTGTTGCATTGACTTTGCAGGTTTTCTTGTTATGTCCAGTTTTCTTGCACCTAGAACACTTTACAATAAAACAAGTTCTTCTCAATTTTCTGTCAGTGCCATCAATCTCCCCTTGCTCAAGGTTTCTCCTTTTCTTTGGTCTACCAGGCATCTTTCTAAACTTAGGTGGCTGCACATCAGGATATGGAGTTTTGGCCCACAGTTTGGATCCATTCACAGGATAAAGCACAGACCTATATATTGCCTTGTACCTAGATGCCCTATAATAATCTGGAATATAATCATCAACTTTAAAATTCTTACTCTTCATGGTTGACATGACATTGACACATGGAAGTTCTGTGAGTTCCCACCTTCTGCAGGAGCACGAGTAATCCTTCAAGTTCACAGTGAATGTTTCAGCTAGGTTTTCCACATGCCTTACTTCAAACATATGCTCATCTGACATTCTGCATTTAACATTAACAATAACATTTAACAGTCTGCAATTAACATTAACAATAACAGACCATACCTGACAAGCCATAAGTTTGTGTTATGTCCATCATTACCAGATATTTCTTGGAACCTCATTCTGTTTTTTCCCCATATAGATCTGCAATTTCTAGGGCACCTTTGTCATCAACTAGTTCATTCATCCCAAATTGTGGGTCTTTGTAATACATTTTCTCTACATTGTCCGTATAAAACTTAAGTCTTTCAATACATCAACTAACTCAAAGTAACTCCACCTATCAACATCTACTGACAATTCAGATACCAGGTCTCCTTCATAAACACTATGCTCTGGATCAACGAACTCACCACTGTGGTGGATTACGAGTTTCAGAAATTCATCCATTAAACCTAAATTCCAGAAATCCCTTAACAAATATTTATAATTCCATAACAAATATTCAGTTACGAAGACAAAACAAGAATAACATACCTAGAAAGCAATCACCTTCTCAAGCTTCGCAAGCCTCTTCACAAGTCTCTTCCTCTTTCCTTTGGCTTTCGTTTTGAGCAAACAGAACATACATATGCTATCTTGAGCTTGGGAGATTGGTTGTCCTTATTCTCTATCACGTTGCCTCCAACAAGCCACTTCAAGCATGACAACTACCATCTGGAGTCTGCTTTTTGTATTTCACTAACGGAAGAACTAACGTGATTGCGTTTTAAAATTTAAGGGACCATTTTGACAAAAAAAAAGATAAGAGATCAAAGTAAACTATGACCTATAATTAAGGGACCAAAATGAATATTTTACCTTGATTTTATTTATGAAAAATATTTGATTATAAAATAAAATTGCCAAATGCAATAAAATAGCCAATTAAGGCGAATTTTAAAAATGTGATATAAATAAATAAATTTCACACACATCTAATCATATATAGATAATCGGTCTTGTTTTCATGATTGTGATTAATATTTTTTTAATATATAGTTTTACACACTAAAAGATGTGTTAAAAAATACTCTAAAAACCAATAGTATATTATATTAAATATAAGGTTTTAAACAGTGTTATTCTAAACATTATTGTGTTAATTTCGAAAGCAAATTATGTTGTTGTAAATATATTTAATTGTTTTCAATAATATTAATATATTATGTTGTTGCCGAAAATTGTTACTATCACCAACAAAAATTTATTGTTGAGATAAATTATTTTTTTGATAATAATGTGATCATTATAAAAATCTTATTACAGTGACTTAAATTAGTCGTTTCTAAATGTTAATAAAAAAATTGTATTACTTTTTGCAACAATAATTGTTGTTGGAATACTTCATTTTTCTCAACGATAGTGAGATTGTTGAGAAAAAATAAGTTATTGCAACACTTAAAATAATCGTAGTTATATGCTAATAAAAATTTGAATTATTTTTTGCGACAATAGTTTTATTGGGATAAGTTTTTTTTGCAACGATAATGAAATTGTTGAGAAAAATAGCTTATTATAACAACTTAAATTCATCGTTGTTATATGCATATTTTGCCAATAATTTGATTGTCAAGTTGAGAAAAAGTCGTTGTTAAATGTCTTATTTCTTGTATGTTTATATGGATAAGCAACATGTGCAATGATAATAATACAAATTTGAAAGAATTACAAAAGGTAGGATACATGTTTATTGCTTTCTAAGGACATAGCATGAATATGTAATAGGTCATTTTCATAAAATCAATTCATACACTCTTTTGCAATAATATGTTTCATGTTTGAATCACTTTAGAACCAACATAAAATGTGAGATAACTTTCCATTATTTATCATATGCTCGGGAAACTAATAATTTCTTGGTTTAACTTGTTTAGTTCATGAATAATCTTACATTTATTTTGATATTTGTGAAAGCATAGAAATGATTGAGACACTTCTTTGAATTTGAGCATAACCATTAAACCGAATGTAGCCTTATTTTTCTAGTGAGTGAGTGAGAATTTGAAACCCATTTTAAGTCAAATGACATGAATCTATCATCTATGAACTGGACAATTCACTAAGTAAACCACTTAGTGAATTTGTTCTCTTTCATTCAAAATCATAAAGTTCGTCCATGATAGACTCTAAAAGTTTTCTTGAATTAAACCTTGAAATCAGATTGACATCCTTTGCCAATAATTGAAGAGCATTCAAAACAAGAGTAAGGTTTTGTTTAAGTTGGGGAGATAATGGAAAAGTCCTTTTTCAAAAACAGAAAAATGAAAGAATTGAAACGATAAAAGAAAAAAAAAGATGATTAATGAAAAAGGAGAAAGGTGAATGGATAAAGAGAAAGAATACCGAAAAGAATGTGTTCAATGACAATATAAGAAGGTTTTTGGATGAATAACTTGTTGAAAAATATCAAATCTTGTGAATGCGCTTCTAAAAATCAAAACTATTTTGTTTCCATTATCCATAGAAATGACCCTTCCTTGGTATCCAGGTCATACATATTACAACCGTGTAAAGACTTTAGTGATCTATGTTTTTGCATATCAAAATGATTTGCTTAGATGAATGTATGATTTGATCAAGATGTTAGCAAGATTATCATATGAGAGTTCAAATCCCACATGATTTTCACTTATACAAAAAGTGTGTTAGGTGTGATTCATGATTGACATGTTTATTACTTTGGATTGTTTGACATGCATTTTATGTTAAAAACTTGTTTTATAATTATGTTTTGATCCGAACAAAGTGATGAGCATAACAACTTGGATGTGCAATTTGAAATTGAACCATACATCTTGGTTGTCTCTCTTAAAAATTTGGTTGGTCATGTAGAACTTGATATAGAAACTCTTGCTTTCAATTATCTTTTTAAGGCTTTAAATTGAGGACAAACAAAGTTTTAAGTTGGGAGAGTTTAATAAGTTCCTAAAATTTGATAATATGTCACAGTGAAAAAGGAATGTATTTAACTTGATTTGTAAGTTTCTAACATAGAAATCCCATTGTTTAAAAGAATTATGTTTGTTCATGTTTTCTTGTGTTTTGTTACATTATGCAGATTATGGAAATTAAACAAAGGATTGGAAGCAAATATTGATAATGTATCCTTCTAAGCAAGCATTAGCGAGAGCAGAAGAAAATATTGCTAAGCGAAGTACCAGCAAGCTCCAAGTGATGGCTGGCAGAGTGTTTACAAAGTCCAAAAATCATCATTCTTGCTTAGCGAAAGCATAGAAAGGAACAAGCGAGAAGGCTCACATAGCGCAACATATCTCACTAAGAAAAAATAGGGAGGTTTGAGATTGCTTCATGGTGAAGAAAGGCACGCTCGCTAAGCGATCCCATCCCCACTAAGCGAAAGCAGCAGAACCAGAATTCTATAAATAGACTTCAGACAGCAGCAGAAAATATATACTTGATCAGAGACATTTTAGGGAGATAGAGAAACACAATAAACAATAGGAAATGGTGATTCTTGAAAATAATAAGTTGGATACACATCAATCCTGGGGAAATCACAATTAATGCACGTTTATCTTCATTCTTCCTATTTGTACCAAGTTACTATGAGTAGCTAAACCCATATCTTATTAGGATTATATGTAGTTCACTGTAAAAATATGTATGTTTATTAATCATGGCGTTATATTCATTGAATTAAAAGGAACATTATATGTCATTTTCAGTCCTTCATGACTTGAAATTTGACTAAGTTAAATGTGCTTATTTTCAGCCAAATTTGCTATGCCGTAACTTTTGATACAAGTTGCCAAATGGAAATTTTTTTAGCATATTGTAAAGCTTGCAACACTTTCACATTGCAAAAATAATCGAGTCATAAAGCCCCCTGAGTAAGGTTCCCCATGGATGGAAAGTAAGTTACTTGAGACTGAAATTTCCCACGCGAGAAGGATTTGAAGTTCACTTAAACTCCAATTACAAGCCACATTAAGGTTCATTTGCGTGTCTAAACATGTTTATTAACCTTCCAAAAGATATTTAGCACTCAAAACGCAAGAGAGGAGTGAGTTTTGACAGCTCTGCAAGTCACATTTTTCCACGATCGGGGTGTGCACGAATTCTCTCCAAATTGCATCATCTATCCTCCCTCAGTATTCTAATCTCTTCTCCTATAAATAGATACCTAATTCATATCATTTTGCAAGCTTTTGATAAACATTTAAACTCTGTTCATATTCCATTCTAACTCTGAATTTTTAAGTTTCATTTTCAATCCACACCCTTCCACCAACAAAAATTCTTGTTCATTAAGCTTCCTTGAACTTTAGTGAAGCTAACAAGATCAAAATCAAGCTAAATTATGCATCATAGTGAGTTCCCCAATTTATTTTTCAGAAGCTTTTGAGCATACTTCTTTCCAGGAGTTAAAGGCTTCAAATCTCTCAACTCAAATTACTGTGATGATCCTTGATGTTCACTGATGCTCACTGCATCATTAATTTTCATTGTTAGATCCATTAACTATGTCTGTTTTTGAATTTTGCGTTTGAAACTCTTTCTGGTTTTTTCAAATCGATTATGCTATGGTTTAAATAAATTTTTCACGAGGATATGGTTGAGATCGTCTCATTGAGACGCTTCCAATGATACCAGTTCCATGGGCAATGGTTTCCTATTTTTGAAATGTGAATTTACCCTAAGATTTATGAATTTTTAGATGGTTGGAGGTTAACGATGATCATGTGGAACATCTCAACCAATGAGAGCGTGACAATTGAAATGTTCTGATTGGTGTGACTTTTGTGCTTCCATATGTGTGCTTTGACTCAGTTCCACCATGGACCATAGTTTCAGCGCCCTTGGATCTGCCCAACTAGATTAATGAATCCAGATCTGACGCCTCACATTTTTTGTTTCATATTTTTATTTCACAAAATTAGTTTTTGTAAGTACAGATGCGCCTAAGAGGGGGGGGGGGGGGGGTGAATTAGGTTCTTTAAAACTTTTTCTAAATTGTATGAATATTTTTGCACGAGTTTCTTTTCTTTCTTTTTCTGATAAGTGATGAAAGCAGTAAATGCGGAAAGTAAAAAACACCAGGATTTATACTAGTTCCCCTCACAATCCGAGGGTACGTCTAGTCCCCTTTCACACGAAAGAGATTTTCTTATAGTTGGTAATTTGTACAAAGACTATCAAACAACCAAGAACAATCCTCTTGGACCAAGAACAATCCTCTTGGATTTTCACTAAGTCCACAAAGAGAACAATCCTCTCTAAGTGACTTTCTTGTTTCCAACAATCCTGAAAACAAGGATACAATAGTTTGTTTGATTTGTATAAGAGTTTGAATAATGAAAGAGCAATGTCAATCACTTGATTGATCTTTTCTATTCAATATGAAATTTAAGATGGAATACTCTTCTAAGTGCTCAAGAATAATTTTCAGTATGCATATGAAAATGATGAACATAAATCTTGAGTATATAGAGTATGATCAAAAGAATAGAAAGTAATAGTTGTTAGTGATTGTTGTTGTTTTTTTAAAAACTCAAAATAAAAATAATTTATAGTGTAGTAATACCTCTTCAATGAATCATAGCAATGTTTAAACCATTTTTACTGGAAAAAAATGTATTTGAAAAGATACAAAGATTGCCATGAAAAGGTGTTACAAAAAGTTGCTGGAAAAATGAAATTTTTCAAAATCTGAAGCACAACAACCGATTGCACTAAAGCAACAACCGATTGCTGTAAAAGCAACATTTAAAAAATTTGAAAAATATAACTATGACAATCGATTGCTGCTAGATGACAATCAATTGTTGTCAAAACAGAAACTTTTGTTTTTGACTGCAACCGATTGTCCTAAGCATGACAATCGATTGCTTGTGTTCAAAAAATTGAAAAATCATTATTTTTTAAATATTTTAAGCAATTTAAAACATCCTTCTTCAATCATACATAGTATATACTCAAAATATTATTTTAATAAAGTAAATGCATGATTAAAAATAGTTTTGAGCACTAAGAGCATAAGATCAAAAATTTCATATACCTTAAGCCATAAGTCTTGAAGAGTTGATCTTGATCAATGAATCTTTGCTTGAGATAAATCTTCTATCTTGATCCATTCATTTTTGCATGCTAGCTTGTCTTCATCAAAACATTTGGAAAGCTTGATTTCACAGTCTCCCCCTTTTTGATGATGACAACCATTGCTTGAAGTTTGGAGTGCATCTTGGTTTTCTCTAATCAAGTTTTTTAAAAACTCCCCCTAAGTCAAAGACTCCCCCTTGATCCATTGCATGAGGGTTTTGAAGATTGCTTGCTTGCTGCAATTAGGGTTAGAGAAACACAAAAGAAACTACAAAGTCTTCTCCCCCTTTGTCATTAGAAAAAAGGAATGGGAAATAAGATCATAAAATTTTGCACATAGAAACAACATAGCATAAATAAAGTTTGCATACATAGAGATAACAGAAACAAAGTGCACAAAACGAAAGGGATCACAATACATGAAGTGTCTTAAACGAAACTAGAAAAACGACATAAAACATAAGAACATAAAGTACTAAGAAATATAATAACTTAAAAACTAATCATCCATGCCTTCAACAAAGTCTTCATCATCTTAATCTTCACCATCATTTCCTTCATTGGTTTGAGGTTGAATGAAAGGGTAATGATAGGGTTGAACTTCATAAGGAGGGACATTTGTATGGGCATAGATATGAGCAAATTGATTGTTCATGTTGTTGTTCATGTATTGAAGGTAGTCAAAAAGTTGATTGAAAGAGTTTTCCATTGGTTGTGGAGGTTGGTTTTGAAGTGGTTGTTCTTGTGGATGTTGGTTTTGTGGAGGAGTATGAATGTATGTGATGGTTCTATTAATCGGATCAAATTTGACGCCGATTTTGGTATTACATACTTTCTTCAGAGTGATTTCATGTTTGGGGTTAGTCATCGGCACCATGTATTCACCAGACAAGGGAATATTGAACTTCTCAAACACAAGGGTAAGCCAGGAGCCATAAGGAAGAGCAGAAGCATTTTCATTATGTAGTGCCAAATGATGTAGAATCACATAAGACCAGTTGATTTGAATCCTATTCTTCATCGCATACAAAATCTGCATCTCACAATCGTTAACATTGGAAATGTTTGAAAACTTTGGCATAACAACATAAGCCAAAAAGTAGTGATCAAACGATCATCAATAGTGATAATTCCTGCAGACCAAGAGTTCCTCTCCGGAGTTCCACCAATAAGCCTTTGCCTTTTCTGAATAAAATCACGCTCGGGAATTCTTGCAATTCCATAGTAGAAGTCTCTTTTGCTGTAGCCAGGCAGGTTTGCATTTGAGAGAAGTTTAATGCAAGCACCATCATGTGGAATACCTAAAGCTTCACCAAAATTCTGCACAGTGAGTTCTATAGGAACCCCTTTGACATTTGAAATCATGCATCCTCTACTAATGGTTAGATTACTGTAGAAAATACTAACCAAAGTGGGGTAAATGGGTCCATTAACACCAATCAACTTGTCTATCCCTTGAGATCTAAATAATGCTGGAAAACTGAAGCATTAAGAATAGAAGTTGTCATGATTACCGAACCTTGGTAGAAGAATCGTCTTCTTCTGAAAGTGAGACACAAATCTTTCCCTTTGGATTCTTGATGGAATGAGTTGGGAGACATCATCACTTTAAGATGAGGAAGAACCTTTTCCCTTGCCTTTCTTTGATGTTGACATGGTGAGGGATGAGAGAATTGGAAGGGGAAAAGGGTATTTGGTGTTTTTAGGGTTTCTTGAGACAAAAGAGGATATATGAAGTTTTTAGGTTTTGGTTGGGCTTTTATAGATTGATAGGCATTCAATGGATATGTAAGGCATTCAATGGATTAGTCAAGACAATAAAGACTTGTAGCATAGAGATTCTTGAGTGTGTGACTATCCAAAATATTGTGTCATTGAAAAGACTAAGCATTAAAAAATTGTTGACCAAACACTTAAAACATTCAAAAAGAGAATAAAAATCTGGTACAAAATAAATAATAGTAATGGCAATGGAAGAGAAAGAATAAAAGAGAGTGTAACTGAAAAAAATAAAAAATTCAAAATCTTGAACTGTGCAATCGATTGTTGTTTGATGACAACCGATTGCACCCTTTGAAAAATTCAAACAGGGGCGAAAAAATTGAGAGAGCAACCGGTTGTCGTGGAGTGACAACCGATTGTTGTGAAAACAGAAACTAAATTTTTTTAGCAACAACCGATTGTCACTCTATGACAACTGATTGTCATTAGTGAAAAAGTGAAAAAATACTTAATTTTTTGGGGATTTCATGGTCATATATAAAAAATTTAGTAATAAAAACATGGATCATGATATATTACCATAAAGTTAAGATTAAGATCATAGCCATGTACCTTAATTAGATAATGTCATTTTCGTCCAAGATACCTAGCTCTCTTCGGATCTTGAAGAATGGTTCTCTTGCCAACGGTTTAGTGAAGATATCTGCTAGTTGATTATGCGTATTCACGAAGGTGACTTCGACATCTCCTTGAAGTACATGATCACGAAGAAAGTGATGTCGAATTTCGATATGCTTTATTCTAGAATGCATCACAGGATTTTTTGTAATGTTGATTGCACTTGTGTTGTCGCATCGGAGTGGAATGCATCCAAGGTCGAGTCCGTAGTCATGGAGTTGTTGCTTGAGCCATAGAATTTGCGCACAACAACTACCCGCTGCAATGTATTCCGCCTCGGTCGTACTAAGAGCCACACAAGCTTGTTTCTTGCATGCCCAAGAGACTAATGCATTTCCCAAAATGTGATAAGTGCCACTTGTGCTTTTTCTATCCGTTTTACATCCAAGGTTGTCTTTGTCGTTGTTAAGGACAAAACATTTGCATCCAAAGACATGAAAGAATGAAATATTTGGTTTCCTTACTCGAAAGAGTTCATACAGAGTCTTCTTCAAGATAGGTCGAATATTAACTCTATTGCTTACAAAGCATGCCGTGCTTACATCATCCGCCCAAAAGTATTTTGGAAGGTTTGAATCACTAAGCATTGTCCTTGCAAGTTCAATAAGAGACCTATTTTCCTTTCTACAACTCCATTCTGTTGAGGAGTCCTTGGTGCTGAGAAATTATGTGATATTCCATGTTCTTCATAGAAATCAAAGGAGGAATTCTGGAATTCTCCACCATGGTCGCTTCTTATGGAGGCAATAGATAGTGACTTCTCATTTTGAATTTGCTTTGCATATTTCTTGAACGCCTTGAATGCATCATTTTTCTGCACTAAAAAGAGTGTCCAAGTATATCTAGAAAAGTCATCAACAATAGCTAGAGCGTATACATTACCTCCGAAGCTCCTCATTCTAGAAGGGCCAAACAAGTCCATATGAAGCAATTGTAATGGCCTAGTAGTGGAAACCACATTCTTGGATTTGAAAGTTGATTTTGTTTGCTTTCCCTTTTGACATGCATCGCAAAGTCTATCTTTGATGAACTTTATCTTAGGCAGTCCAATAACAAGGTCATGCTTAATCAATTTGTTTAAATGCTCCATATGAATATGAGTGATTCTTTTGTGCCATAGCCATGAGTCGTTGTTGTTTGCCATGAGACATTTAACCTTCAAAGACAAATCGTTAAGGGAAATCATAAAAATATTATTTACTCTTTTACCTTTTAGTTTAGCCTCATGTGTGACTTCATCTTCTATCAAACATTCATCTTTAGTGAACTTGATCTTGAAACCTTTGTCACATAGTTGGCTAATACTTAGAAGATTGTGCTTTAGTACTTCAACATAAAGAACATCTTAAATTGATGTGAAAGGTGGACCACCAACTTTGCCTATGCCAAGAATCTTTCCTTTGTTTTTATCTCCATACGTCATATAACCCTTGGCCTTAAGCGTTAGATGTGAAAATTTGTCGATATCTCCCGTCATATGCTTGGAACAACCACTATCGAGATACCATAGATTTGAAGTGGTCGTCAAGCTTACCTACAAAACAAGATTAGGTTTTTTTAGGTACCCAAGTTGCTTTGGGTCCTTCATAATTAGTTCCTTTCTTAACCCACACATAATGCCCATTTGCCATGCCAAAGTTTCTAACATAACAAGCATTAGGTGTGTGTCCTTGAATATCACAATAAAAACAAGTAGGTTCAAATTTACTTATATATCTAGAAGGATAAGATTTCTTTTTAGAGGGTATTTTCTTTTTAGGATAGTGATGAACTATTTTGGGAGTGATTTCTTTCTCTTTGGTTGGTTGATCGCTAGCCTTGACAAAGATGGTTTTGTTGGTACTTGGTTTTGAAAATTTTGAGTATCCAAGACCACTTTTGTCATTTGAGTATCTTTGTTGGCTAAGAACACCTTCCAATCCAATTTGTCCTTTTTCATACCTTTCAAGAACCCTTTTCAATTGGACAACTTGGAAAGAGAGAGATTCACACTTTGTGCATACAAAATTCTGTTTTTCATCACTAACTTTTTGCTTTTCATCTTTGAGATCTTTTTCAATAGATCCACATTTTTCTTCCACCGATGAAATTTGTTTATTTTGTGATGAGATAGTTTTGTACTTAATTTTGCATTCATTTAACATTTCATTTATAGCACCTTGTTCATTACTATCAAAAAGAGAGAATACGTTAGTAACCTCATCATCTTCGCTTTCGAAATGGTGTGAGGCCATTAATGCAAGATTGGCACTTTTGTCGCTATCGGAGTCGGATGACGAACTCAGTTCAACATCTTCCCATGCAACATATGCTTTCTTATCTTTTGATTCCTTCTTGCCTTTGTAGCCACTTTTCTTTGAAAGTTTTGGACAGTCCGGTTTGATGTGACCTTGTTTACCACATTCATAACAAGTAACTTCTTGTATTGATGAGGATCCTTCCTTCTTCTTAAAGTGTTTCTTCTTCTTTGAGTGCGATAAGGCTTTGTCATTTTTACCAAATAATTTTCCAAGTCTTCTAACGAGAAGCATGAAGTTTTCATCTTCATCAGGATTATCTTTCTTTTCGTCTTCCTTGGAGTCAATCTTCAAGGCAATGTTCTTATACTTCTTTTTTTGATTTTCACGCTTTTCCAATCTACCAAGTTCTGTCTCGTATTCTTGAAGTTTCCCAAACAAAGTTGTGGATGTCATAGTAGCGAGACTCTTCTTTTCTGAGATTGCCGTTACTTTTGGTTGCCATTCTCTAGTCAAGGATCTGAGCACTTTTAGGTTCAACTCATCATTGGTCAATGTTTTGCCAAGTTCCCTTAGATGATTTGTTAGATGCACAAATCTCTTTTATAAATCAAGAATGGATTCTCCGGGTTGAATACGGAACAATTCATATTCTTGACTTAACGTATTAAGTCTCGATCTATTTACTTCAGTTGTTCCTTCATGTGTTTCAACCAGTGTATCCCAAATTTCTTTTGCCGTTGTACATGCTGAGACACGGAAGAATTCATCCATACTAAGTTCACTTTGAAGGAGGTTTATTGCCTTTTTGTCATACAAGACCTTTTTCTTATCATCATCATCCCATGTAGTTTTAGGCTTTGATGAGCCAACGCCGTTTACTATAGTTACCGGAACAAAAGGGCCATTTTGGACAGCATCCCATATTTCTTCTCCTTGTGCTTCTAGATGAGCCTTCATACGAATCTTCCAGAAATCAAAATATTCACCACATAGTAGAGGAGGCTTGTTGCTACTACCACCGTCTCTGAACACATAATTGTTGTTTGCAGAAGCCATTCTGGATCTAGTAGGAACAGGTTACCTATAACCCGCTCTGATGCCAATTGTAAGTTCAGATGCGCCTAAGAGGGGAGGGGGGGGGGGGGGTGAATTAGGTTTTTTAAAACTTTTTCTGGATTGTATGAATATTTTTGCACGAGTTTCTTTTCTTTCTTTTTCTGAAAAGTGATGAAAGCAGTAAATGCGAAAAGTAAAAAACACCAGGATTTATACTAGTTCTCCTCACAATCCGAGGGTACGTCTAGTCCCCTTTCACACGAAAAAGATTCTCTTATAGTTAGTAATTTATACAAAGACTACCAAACAACCAAGAACAATCCTCTTGGACCAAGAACAATCCTCTTGGATTTTCACTAAGTCCACAAAGAGAACAATCCTCTCTAAGTGACTTTCTTGTTTCTAACAATCCTGAAAACAAGGATACAATAGTTTGTTTGATTTGTATAAGAGTTTGAAGAATGAAAGAACAATATCAATCACTTGATTGATCTTTTCTATTCAATATGAAATTTAATATGGAATACTCTTCTAAGTGCTCAAGAATAATTTTCAGTATGCATATGAAAATGATGAACAGAAATCTTGAGTATATAGAGTATGATCAAAAGAATAGAAAGTAATAGCTGTTAGTGATTGTTGTTGTTTTTTTCAAAACTCAAAATAAAAATAATTTATAGTGTAGTAATACCTCTTTAATGAATCATAGCAATGTTTAAACCATTTTTACTGGAAAAAAATGTATTTGAAAAGATACAAAGATTGCCATGAAAAGGTGTTACAAAAAGTTGCTGGAAAAATGAAAATTTTCAAAATCTGAAGCACAACAACCGGTTGCACTAAAGCAACAACCGATTGCTGTAAAAGCAACGTTTAAAAAATTTGAAAAATATAACTATGACAATCGATTGCTGCTAGATGACAATTGATTATTGTCAAAACAGAAACTTTTGTTTTTGACTGCAACCGATTGTCCTAAGCATGACAATCGATTGCTTGTGTTCAAAAAATTGAAAAATCATTATTTTTTAAATATTTTAAGCAATTTAAAACATCCTTCTTCAATCATACATAGTATATACTCAAAATATTATTTTAATAAAGTAAATGCATGATTAAAAATAGTTTTGAGCACTAAGAGTATAAGATCAAAAATTTCATATACCTTAAGCCATAAGTCTTGAAGAGTTGATCTTGATCAATGAATCTTTGCTTGAGATAAATCTTCTATCTTGATCCATTCATTTTTGCATGCTAGCTTGTCTTAATCAAAACATTTGGAAAGCTTGATTTCACAGTTTTAAATTCTTTTATCTTTAAAAATCCATATCTCTTTTATTTTTTATCCAAAAATTATGAAAAATACAAAAATATTTTGAATTATTTATTATTTTATGGATATTTTTTTTTTGATGTTTACTACTTTTTATAATTTTCTATTTGTTTACTTGATTTTAATTTGTTTAAAAATGATTTTCATGCCTTTTAAATTCAGAAGAAAAAAAATATTACATGATCTTATGATGGTTTCAGACCTATGGTGATTTTATTTGATTTTTTTTTTAGCTTTACTATATGTTATCATTTTTTTCGAGTTATTTGCTTAATTTTAAATAGTTTAAAAATAGTTTCTGATTTTCAAAAATGATGAAACTATTTTCTAAAAATATTATAGGTCCTTTCTGATTTTTCTATGGACTCACTTCATTTTTATATGATGTTTTGATTAGACTTTGATGTTTTTCCTTTTATTTCCATTTAAAATCAATTTTAAAATTCATTTATTAATTTTTTAATTGTATTTTAATATTGTTTGAATTTGTTGACTGACTGGCCTTGGTACATGATCACAAGTTTCCTCAATCTCATTGGATCTTAGGAGTTGATGGGATGAAAACCCTAATCCACAAAAATGGATGAATGATGTTGATGATAACTTGATCAAGACCTTGATCTAATTTGGATTTATAATTTTATCTTGTCCACCTTATCTGTGCTTCATCTCTTTCTTCTTGTTTTTTCTTTTTGGATCAATTGGATGATTGATGATTCATCTTGTTCAGTTGAATCTAGATTGGTACATGATGAACTTTCATCATTTCAAATCTATCTCTAAGTGACTAATTGTTCCCCAAGGTACTTTGGATTAGTGAAAGTTTGTCCTAAGGTATCTTGGAGGATTTGACTGATGTAATGATCTCATCTCCTTGACTTAAGTCTTGATCACCTTTGTTTTACTTGTGCTACATATTTTAGGAGTATGGTTTCTACCACATCTCTAACATGTATGGTACATAAATTGTTATTAACCGGCCTCGTATAGTATTGAATTCTATATAAGTCTGTCTGTGATTACTTAACATAGCGCTGTAATACCCTAAATTTTTCCTACCCTCTCACTTTTATCTGGCTTACGCATCTCGCATTTTTCTTATGTACATAACTTCCATTAGGTCATTTAACAAAATCATGCATCATTAATCAATCAAATGGGCATGGGATCGAGGATCTTAAGGTGTAGGGTTTCTCTTTGGCTTTGAGAGTCTCACTTTCATTCAAGGTTGATTCACGTTATTTAGTTAAAAATCTTTGGTTTGTTGAGCTAGGGTTTTATGTGCATGGTTCGTTGATAATTTCTTGCATGAGGATATTACAAGACTTCCATCTTTAAGGTTCCTTCAAAAGTGTCAAGTGTTTAAGATCTCCTCAATGACTCAGAATCAAATGAGAAGGCTTTGAATTAAGGTTGTTTTATTTATCTTCATCATTGCAGAGGTTGGATTCATGGTTAGAGTCTATGAGCTTAAGGATGCTTTGGTGATACATTGGTTGAGGTTACAAGATATGGTTTATGGAATCAAAACATCATCACTCTTTTAGATATCAGTTTCTTGTCATGCAAGTTAAATTTGGCTTAAATTTAGAGAGTTAAAATTAGAGGTTCATTGAGAATGCAAGATAATTTGGATTTGAAGTCGATTCAAGTGGTTCCATTATGCAAACTTGATACTATAAAGTAAATTCAAGATCGGATCAAAAAATGTCAAAGTTGGTTGAAACTTGTAAACTTGGAAAGAAAGTATTTAGGTTTCTTGGAATTTAAATAAACAAAGTTACAAAGGTCCAGCTTCAAATTGCAAGTTCCATTCAAATATCATCCATGATTTTTATCGTCCAAAAGTTTCACAAAAATTCCCTCATAATTAGGACAAGTTGCAATCAAAATTAAGGAAGACAAAAGGGGACAAAAGACAAAATTACATTCCCAAATTCAAGTTTTTGTTGTAACAAAGATGTTCCTACAAAAAATTATACAAATTTAGCCTATCTCCTTGCTTCATCTTCGAGTCAAGATGCCTTGTATGCTTTGCCTTGCCCTCCAAAACAGTCCCAAACATGATAATATCAGTTCAAACAAATCATTGCATAGAAAATTCAGCACACTTGCACACAAGAAAACTGCGCCCCTGCAAAATCAGTCCGTAAAACAAATTCTAGATCAACCAAGACTTACCCTGCATCATGTTAACTTGAGGCTGCTACAAACACCAAGGCCAATTCCATAAAATAACACCAAACGGTCCAAAGCCAATTAACATTACAAAATCGGCCAAACGCGTTAAAACCTAGTCCTGCAGTTGTTCAAGTCAAATAGTTAATCAAAAATATCCTACAACATTCCAAGTCAATGTAGAAAACTAGTTAAAATGGCCATCCCTGCATTCAGCAATAAACCATGGCCCCGAGTCAATTTAATGTGAATTCTGCTTCCTGAGTTTTCAAAGCATTGAATAATTCGCTTCCTATTGACGCTCCTTCCAAGCCATTAAAGAATTTGGTTCCCGCTGATGCTCTAACAACAAACTAACAGAATAAAAAGAAAAAAATTAAGTCAGAAAGACGAAACTGTTAACTCAGGAAATAATAACTGAATAACAAATCCATAAATAACTAAGCAGGAATTCGAACTTTCCAACTAACCTCTTAACAGCTTTGTCCATAACCCCTCTAACTGAAACTTATAACAGATTCCAAACCCTCATAACTGTAACAAAAACTCTAACCAACCGCCTAACCGAATTAGCTACCTGCCAGCTCATTCAAACAGAAAACAATTCTAACCAAATATAACATCCCTAACAGCCTAACAAATTCCTATAGCCAATTGTTTCCTAACTGCTCATAACTTCCAAAATAGAATTCAAAAACTTCCTCTAACCATACCTAACTGTCAAAACAACCTCCAACTTCCTAACCGCTTCTAACAGAAACTTCCAATAGATAACAAAAATGGAAAGAGGAGAGGCAGAGATTCAACAAAAATATGATTGATAACAGAAAGAGGAGGAGGGATATGATAAATAGAAAAAGTCACAGAAAAAGAAACTCACCTTTTCTCGGAAAAATTCCCCTTCACCCTGCTCAATCTCAATCATCACTTTCTTCAATCTTTCATAACCTCACCTTCTTTGGATTCTCTCTGCATCTGTAACTGAACCTTCATATTCAACTCATCAGCGTTTGTTATTCTTCATCACCACCTTCATACGACCTCATACATCATCAGTATCATCTTCAATCATCTACAAGCCTCATCATCTTCTGAATCAACATTGCAATCGCATTGTATCTGTCATCATTATTCTCGTTATGCTTCAAAATCACAAGAACAACAACTCTTTGGTTCACCCATCTTCGCGCATCATCTTGCAGAAAATAACACCATTCATCACTGTCACACACAACAACAAATGAAAAGGAAAAAGAGGCTAAATAGAAGACCGAGACTCACCGGAGAAATCCGTCGTAGCTGATTCGCGAGAAATGATAAAGAGAGAAATTGAATTACGGAGAAGAAGAATGAGTCGGAATCGAGATCGAAGCAAGATGACAATTCACGGTGCATGAAGCCCGAGATTGATGAATAAAGTATAAAGCCACAATGTGCAAACCGGAATTGGCGCAAAAGGCGATCTCCATTTGCAACGGAGAAGAAATGCTTTCCGACGGTGATTCAGATGGGAACGAAGGCGGGAAAAAGAGAAAGAAGGTTGAGGCGTTGACGGTGGCAAATCACCAGTGTTCATTGGAGAATGAAGCCATGCTGATTGCAAGGAGAAGAAGAAGAGAGTATCGCATTTGAAGAGGAATTTGGATCGTCATACAAACTTAACCCTATCCTCACAAGCTGCAAGACGCACTGTATTCTCCATTTTTTTTTGTTATTTCATTTTCTTTTATTTTAATATATTGTTAATAAAAATAAATAAGGCTGAATATACTTGGGCCATGCTTAATGTCACGTTTCAATGCACACCATACAGATCTATAAACCACCCTACTTTTCCTTTGATTTTCATTTGGTTATTCATTTTGTGAAATTAATTATTGATGATTCTTTCATAAATTTTGGCTGAAATCTTGTGTGGATATTAATATGTTGATTCCCGACTTTGTCCCATTTTTTCGGATTTTTCCATTAGTTTAGGAATCAATTGGTTAATAGTTGAATGTGTGGCTAAAGTAAGGTTTTAGGTTTGATTCTTGTAGGTTCTTCCTATTTGATTCAATTTCTTGGCATATCGATTGATTTAGTGGCAAGCTCTGGTCTAGAAATGCTTGATTTAAGTTTCTTAGATATGGTAACAAACTAAGAATGGTTCCACCCCCATGGGGACTCTATGTAGATTTTTCTTATCATCAAGAGGATTCGACCATTCGAGGAAGCTTTCGGTAGAGTTTTCTTATTGCTTGTGTGGTTTTGAAGAGGCAATGGACTTTCTCCGTTCGGTATCATCGTGGCCTTATTTTATTCCTTATTTTCACACTTTATTGCTTTCTAGATACCATGAGAAGTAGGAAATAAAGAGTGTGCGCTCGAAGTTGCTGTTTAAAGACCTGTAGCAGACATTCCACACTTCATTTTCTATATGTGTTGTGCTTATGTTTATTTCTTTGGTTGTTGATCAATGAGTCACTCAACTTAGGAATTGAGATCACGACTTTGTTCTCAGTGCATGCTCCCTATAGGATTTTATTGCTTTCCTTTATTTCTTGTTGATCGATGAGTCACTCAATTTAGAAATTGAGATCACGACTTCCCTCTCATTGCATGTTCCCTATAGGATAGTTTTTTTAAACTTTATTTGGCATGCTAACTTAGATAGGATCTCTCTAGGTGTGCTCTCTTGAGCTTATTAGCTTATTTTCTTTATCCTTGTACATACCATGTTCCCTTAGAACGTGCTTGCTCCCTTCGGACGTAAGTTAGACCTTAGGTAGTAAGCCATGCATGCTAACAGATAGACGTTTCCCTTTTGTTAATCCAAACCGTAGGACTATCATTGTATGATAACATTAGGTTAAAAATAGGCTAGTCTCCCTTAGACTCTTTTCTCCCCCTTTTGCATCTTTGCATCTGAAACTAAAACTTTTTTCTTAGCAAATCAAAAACATGCTAATCACACTTAAACCATTTTTCAAGGTAACAAAATACAAACCAACTCAAACCTTTTTGTGCACCCAAGCACCTTTTCTCAGAAAAACCTTTTCAGGTAAGGACATGATTAATTTACTTATGTGCCAATGCATAAGTCTCCAAAGGTCTAGCTACGACAGAAGGCGGAATTAACATCGTCCATTAAAAACACAAACATACAAAGACATCTGAGCCGAACTACGGTAGCTCTGATTCCTCAAAAAGGATACGTAGGCATTGGGGTAGGGCCCAAGCGAGCATAACTTTATTTTCCCTACATTCTTTTCTCTTTTCTTTTGCATGCATTCTCCCTTTAACAACATTAAACAGTAAGCATAAATTAGGCACACCTATAAGATAGATAACAAGGGTGGATACCATAGAGTACTACGGGCGTGTGGGGTGATAATACCTTCCCCTCGCGTAATAGACTCCCTTACCCATCTCTCGGTCGCAAGAACGTGACTTCTCCCTTCTCAGGTTTTCTCGATGTTTACCTTTCCCTTCATGTGGGATAAAATATGTTCGGTGGCGACTTTATTGTTTGATGATTTTCAGCCGGTTGTTTCAAGCGCTAAATTTGTCCCGAATCAGAAAACTAACAAACTAACTCTAACATTTATTGTACTAAATTTTACTTTAATGCAATTTAAATTTCTCTCAATTTACTTTATGTCATTTAAATTTTGCATCTTTATCATTCATGTCATTTATATTTTTGCTCTTTACTTTATGTCATTTTTCCTTTGCTCACTTGAACATTTTATCTTTATGTAATTTTCCCTTTGTTCACTTGAGCATTTTATCTTTATGTCATTCTTCTTTTTCTCACTTGAGCTTTATTTTTCTTTTAAAGACATTAATAATCAACTTGAGCATTAAAATACTTAAGGCTCTTTCTGGACTATGGTTACTATCCCTTTGTATATTGGATTATTTGGACCTTTGGACTTAGGATAAGACTTTGAGACCTCTGATACTTTGAGACCTTTGGACCTTGAGGCCTTGTTGTTATTTTGTTTGTGTATTGGGAACTTTTCTGTGTGCTGATGTTACTTTGACATTCATTTGATGCAAAAATAATCCATCTTAGAATCCAAGTTCATCTAATACATGCCAAGTCATATGAACCTTTTGGGTTCATCTGATACAAGCTTGCACCTGAGGCACTATTATCCATCTGATGTTTATTACTTGACTGTGTGGCTTTAATCCAAAGAAATGAGATGCATTGTTTGACTTGTGTCAAGATGATTGCTTTTGTTTGATTATACCTTTCCTATCTTAGTTTTTACTTTATGCTTTAGGATAGTCCCTTCATCTCTTATCCATCTTCTTTAATTTTCAAATCTTCTTCCTCCTTTTTAAAACATTCTTGTTTTTCAAACTTAAACCACTTTCAATAAAAACCTTGACTTTGTCAAGTTCATTTTTAAAACCTTTTTCTTAATCAAACTTTGATTCATATAATAAAATTTGAAATTCTTCTAAGACTAAAAAACACATAACCTCCTTCAAATTTTTTGCCACTTATGGCTTTTGTTTTAAAAATTTTCTTAAATATTAGATGTGAGTCATATCTATGGTTGAGATATAATTCTCCCATGTTCATAACCTTGATTGATATGATGTTGAATATTTTCCACTTGAAGGGGTTAATGGCATACCTGTTGAATTATCCATGTTAGATCCCTCCTTTCACTTGTGATGCAAAGGTCCATCATTCACATGTCTATGGATATTTGGTTGAGTATTCTCCCTAAGATGACAAAATATCTCTTAAAAAAACAATCAATTTTGTTCTTTTTTATAAGAACTATGTGGTTATGATTTCATCATTGCACTTTGGTGGTATGGAACCATGCTCTTGAAGTCTTACCGGATCAAAATTGTAAAAAACACTTCTTTTCTCATCTCCAAAAACGTTTTGCAAACAACTATTTTTAACCAAATACACAGATTTTCAAAGAGGTTCTTGTGGAGTACTGTAGATGTTTAGGATGCTAATACCCTCTCTTTGCATAACCAACCCCTGTACCTTGATCTCTCTTTTATTATGGGTTTTATTCGCTCTTTTCTCATTCTTTTGGAAACAATAAAGTGCGGTGGTGACTTTCACTTTGTGAGTTAAGTTAATCAATAGCTTAATCTCAACTTTTCACCGCTACAGAAAATTTGGCGACTTCACTGGGGAAATCTCTAAGTGGGTAGATCATATCTTTTTTTATCTGTGAATATGTTATTATTGTCGTTTGCTTGTTTGTCTGAATTTTTCTGGTTTTATGGTGCTCGGTGATCTCTTGGAAGTATTATACCCGGACTTGGGAAAACTTAAGTTTAGGAGGGTGGTTTAGTCATGTTGACTTTGAAGGAGTAGTCTTGAAAAAGTTAACTTGAGATCCCCCATTCAGTGGATGCACATTTGACTGTAGTAATTGTTTACCGAGTAATCGAGAAGACATTATTACTTTTGACTTGGGAGCCTGCAAAGTTGAGGACCTTAGAACCCTTAACCCATTTGGAATTTTTAGGATGTAGTGTGGTGACTATGAAGGAGTAGTCCTAAAATAGTTGTGTAACACGGTGATAGAACTGACTTGGTTGTTTTGTGTTTGATCGCAATTGTGCGGATAGCAAGAGTCGCCACCAAATTTTCTTTTATCCAATAAGGAAAGGCTGAAAAAGAACAGAAAAGACCTTTAGAGATGTTTTCTGAGTTCGGGGGGTAGATTATGAAAAGGGAAGGTATTAACACCCTTTTCATCCGTAGTTATCTACGGGCTCTTAGTTGCTTGCTAGATCACTTGCTTTTGTTTGAATGTGCTTGTGGTGTTGTTTTTGAAAGTATTTTGAAAACGTCTTTGTAATGGTTCTCGTTTCTATAAGAACGCGTACAAAGTGTTGTTTCGAAAAATAGTTCAAAGGTGTGTTTGTGGAATGTGTTTTTGAAAGTGATTTTGAAAAGGTGTCTTCTTTGTAATGGCTCTCATTTCTATAAGAACGCATACAAAGTGTTTTGTCTTTTGAAAATGTTTCAAGATGAAAGTGTTGGTGTAAAAATGTTTTATTGTGAGAAAGCGAGCAATTAGGAGCGAATCTACTCACTCAAAAGGTCTTAGATGTTCTTTTCCTTCTACTTTAGATGTTACTATCTTACCATTGATTTAGTAAGAAGCCCCATCATTGGATGTGAAGGGACGAACGCAAGACGTTTGTATAGTCATAGAAGGCAACCTATAGGACGTTTTAGCAATGTCGTTTTAGGGACGAGATCATTTACCAAAGGCAACATCGAGGGTCATCGAGGGACTACGATCTTTTATCGAGGGTCTTTGCTAAAACACCCATATTCGAGGGACATGACTATTTTCCGATAGGCAACAAAAATGGGATTACCCTAAGGGTGCTAGTGTGCAAGTGCGTTTGATTTTCATGCAGTCTTAATTAGGTTTATCTATTTGTTGATTTTATGTCTTGCCATACACGCCCCAATTACTAGCATTTATATTTGAAAGCAATAAAATTGCGGAAATGTAAATGTCCTACGCTATTACATGATTTAGGGGTGGGAGTACAAATTTACAAATGGGGATTTGCAAGAATTTAAATCCTAATTAACTATTACAACCAAATTAAAATGTACGATGCAAGGAAGAAAAAGGACTTATTTAGAAAATGGTTTTTTGTCTTAATGAATTAAGAAAAAAGAAATAAATTAATTAATAAAGTGAAAATATTTTTATGTCTTTTTTATATTAATAAAAATGGTATTAATGTTAAAAATGCGAAAAAAAGGAAATAATGAGATAAAATTAGCATGCTGCTGAAAGGAAAACAAAGGGGATCAGAAGTTCTGATGCCGGGAGCGCTGTGGTTCAGAAAGAAATGTCAGAGGGAATCAGAAGTTCTGGATTAATACACTCGGAGGTCCTGCAAGAAACATTAGAGGGAAAACACAAAAGTTCTGGATTACTACGTGCTGAACTTCTGAGTGTTAGAACAGTGAAAGTATTAGAAGTTCTGTGTATTAAAACAGTGAGGAGAACTCAGAAGTTCAGTGTTGTGCTAAAGCAGTGAGTGAAATTCAGAAGTTCAGTGTATTTAAATAGTGAAAAAATCATAGAAGTTTTGTGTGTTAAAACAGTGAGGAGAAACTCAAAAGTTCTGTGTTGTGTTTCAACTCCTTCCTTACATTAATCAACACATCAATAACTTATTCAGTTCTTAACAAAAAGAAAATCAGAAAGATAAAAAGCACAACAACTTATAGAAGTTCTAATCCTAATTCTGAATCTAGATTTCTTCAAGAAGTTTTGATCCACAGTTTCTTCTATTTATGCAATGATATGGACAACATCAATACTATGATATTTACGCATTAATGAGGTTCTGAATGAAAGGATGTAGAGTCAGAAAGACTTAGCTTGAATCTGAAGCATGTATTGGGGACTTGAGCTAGTGCCTTCAGGTGTTCTAGAGTCAGCAAGAGAAAAGGGACAGAAAATGCTATGTTCTTTGATTCAAAGGGATGAACAAAGGTTTTGGTTTTGTTTAGGAATTCCGAGTTTACAAATGCTTTACTATTTTCTTTTCTCTCTTGGATGATTCTCCCTTTCTAAAAGCCAGCCCCTTGCAACTGTGATGGAGCAACTTATTTATAGGTGATTTTGCTGCGGTTTTAGGGGAAAAACAAATGGGATTTAAATCTTTTTGGCATATTGTTCCATTGCTTTTTAAACATAGTTTTTGTATGCTTAATTTGGTGCAATTATGGGGTTTGAGAAAAACGCAGGCATGGGCTAGATCAACAGCAATTTGGAGTGTTGTGGCAGCTGGTTGCAAGACTATGCTATAGCACTGCAGCAGGTTGCTCAAACGAGGTTTTGGGATTTGGTGATGTTCTGATCGCAGAAGACCAGAGTGAGACTCGAAGGGTGATGTTCTGACCGAAGCGTTGAACATAGCCTTCATATGTTAAAGAATCATGTTCTGACCAAAGAGCATCGCTTCCACATGTTCTGATTGAAGTATCATGCTTTGAGCCGTGTTTGCAAATTCTAATTGCGCTTGCGTGGGGGCTGGCCCAGAAGTTCTAAAGTATCATATTCTCTTAACACTTAGAAAATTTTCTAAATGTTTAGAAAATTTGATTTTTTTTCAAAGTAATTTCTGACTTATGATTTTGATGGACTAATTTCATGTCTTGATGAAATATAATTGTTGAAACTTGATTTTTGATCCAAAAGTCAGAGTTTGAATTTTCGGTGTGCATTTGACCATTTTGCCCTTGTGAATGACCCTTTTTTAGAAAATTGTAATCTGAGACTTGAAACTTTCTAGAAGAAAACCTGAGGGTCTAGAATGATTTTTTTGAGAAATGAGAGGGAAAATTTTGGGGTACAACAGCTTCCCTTGTTCAATCTTCTTAAACCTGAGGATGTAGATTGGCTTGTCTGCCTTTCGTTATCTGAAGGTGGAAGATGATTGAACACTAGATTGCCCAGAAATTTGCACTCACATGAATTGAGTGTCAGTTGATAATATCGATAATAGGCTTACATATGCCATTTGGAAGGCGATGGAGAGTCGTCAGAGATGGGCTTAAAGATGCCATCCAGAAAAGATATCAGTCGCATAAGAGATTCCTTTGCGAGAATTCCTGTAACTGTCGTTGAGGAGAAATTCACCAGGGAATATTGATTCATGTCTTGGGAAATAGAGGCTAGGAACTTCGGTTGTACGCTACTCTACTGGGGAATTAACTCTTGATTGAGGAGGTGGAAGTAAGCTGCATGTCTGGTCATGGTCCAGGCTGCACAACGACTTACTGGGGAAATGTGAAATCGACCATATCTGGTCGGGTCCAGGTCTTACAGTGTTATAAACTATTGTCTGGAGATAAGAGAGAATGAACCTGGATAATAGGGTTGCTTCAAAATGAAATTTGGGGTAGTAGGGTTGTGAGAAGGAACCTGGATAGTAGGGCTTATGGGAAGGAATCTGGATAGTAGGGTTACTTCGAGATGAAAGCCTGAATAGTAGGGCTTATGGGAAGGAACCTGGATAGTAGGGTTACTTCGAGATGAAAGCCTGGATAGTGGGACTTATGGGAAGGAACCTGGATAGTAGGATTACTTTGAGATGAAAGCCTGGATAGTAGGGCTTATAGGAAGGAACCTGGATAGTAGGGTTACTTCGAGATGAAAGCCTGAATAGTAGGGCTTATGGGAAGGAACCTGGATAGTAGGGTTACTTCGAGATGAAATCCTGGATAGTGGGAATTATGGGAAGGAACCTAGATAGTAGGATTACTTTGAGATGAAAGCATGAATAGTAAGGCTTATGGGAAGGAACTGGATAGTAGGGTTACTTCGAGATGAAAGCCTAGATAATAGTTCTTATGGGAAGGAACCTGGATAGTAGGGTTACTTCGAGATGAAAGCCTGGATGGTAGGGCTTATGGGAAGGAACCTGTATAGTAGGGTTACTTCGAGATGAAAGCCTGGATATTAGGGCTTATGGGAAGGAACCTGGATAGTAGGGTTACTTCGAGATGAAAGCATGGATAATAGGGCTTATGGGAAGGAACCTGGATAGTAGGGTTACTTCGAGATGAAAGCCTGTATATTAGGGCTTATGGGAAGGAACCTGGATAGTAGGGTTACTTCGAGATGAAAGCCTGAATAGTAGGGCTTATGGGAAGGAACCTGGATAGTAGGGTCACTTCGTCTGATCACGTAGGTTAGTTGACCTGTTTGGTTTCGGGAACTGATTTTTCATTAGTTGCCTGCAGATGTGACATGTATAACTTCATGGATTTAATCATGAGTTGTTGGAATTGTTGATGATAACCATCCTTCCTGAAAAGGTACAAGATTAATTATATGCGATGCATGAACTGCGTTGCGTGATGATGTTCTCAAAATAAATGAGATTAGGCTGTATGCAATATGTATGTGTATGCCATGATGTATGAATATGAGATGCTCTTGTGGTAATTTTAGTCGGGGAAAATAAATCTTGGATTGCTGCTGGAGAGCGTTAGGACGTTGAACCCTTCATTTCCGCCGAGGATGGTGAATCGGAGATGACTATGCTGGGGATTTGTTCCTTGTTTACGGATATTCTGCCGGGGAGAGACTCTGCTTGAGAATAACTCTGTGGGGAATAACTCTATTGGAAAGTGAACTTCCGTAACTGGAGTAGTAAGCTCTGTTGGGGGGTGAGCTTCTACGTTCATAGAAATAAACTCTTCCTGGGAGACAAATTTATGAACCTCTCGCGACTATAAGATTTGGCTGGGTAACGTAGATGTCTGCTCTCTGAAGGAATTTGGTTGGGGATAGTAACTCCTGTTTAGGGAAACTGATATCAACACTTTGATTACCTCTAATCCATGGGAAGTGTAGATGTCTTCGGGGCGCACGTAATGGTGATTTCGTTTCAAAGCTATCCATGCCCCTGTACCTGCTGAACAGAGTAACTGTCGGGCCTGACATGATGATTTTTTTTTAGTTTTTGCCCTTGTTTCTTAAGTTACGAGTAATTGTCTTTCCGTTTCCTATGCGGATATTTGAGAATAGCGATTATATTCAAATTCATATGTCAAGAATAAATCATTGGACTTTTTGCGAAACAAAATAGAAAAAGAAAACAAATGATTTTGTAAAAATGACTTATATTAATTTCTGAAATTGGTCTATAACAGGCATTTTTGTACAAGGAAGCTGGCGCTCTAGTAAGAGAAAACCGCCGTGAAAATGAAAGCTATACAATATTGTGTACAAAGAGAAGAAAACAACTATGTGTAATGATCCCATTGAGATTCAATTGTGCTATTGCTGCTATGTCTTCGAGCGTCTCATCACTTTGCTGCTTGTCTGAAGCTGACTGGATTGATTGGTGTCGTTCGAGCTTGATAGTTGATACTGAAGTCTGGTCGCAAGGTGATCCAATTGGACATAGTGATACGCTTTAAAATGACATATACGTATTCAACTTATACGCTTTACCATATCTTACCACGAAGGTGCACTTGTTCGGATTCAACCTCAACTTATACATCTTCAACCTGTCAAACAACTTTTGTAGATGATTAAGGTGTTCTTCCTCGGTTTGGGACCTGGCTATCATGTCATCAACATAAACCTCTATCTCATGGTGGATCATATCATGGAACAACACTACCATGGCTTGCTGATAAGTAGCCCCATCATTCTTCAACCCAAAAGGAATCACCTTGTAGCAGAAATTGCTCCACTACGTGAAGAAGGTTGTCTTCTCCATGTCTTCGGGAGCCATTCTGATCTGATTGTACCCAGAGAAACCATCCATGAAGGAAAAGATCTTGTGATGTGCGGTGTTGTCAACACGAACATCGATGTGGGGAAGTGGGAAGTCATCCTTGGGGCTTTCCCTGTTCAGGTCTCTATAATCCACACACATTCGTACCTTGCTATCTTTCTTTAGTACTTGAACAACATTAGCAACCCACTGCGGATAGGAGGTGACAGCTAGGAATCCAACATTGAACTGTTTCATAACCTCTACTTTGATCTTCTCTGAAATTTCAGGGTGCATATGACAGACTTTTTGCTTAACCGGAGGACAACCTTCTTTAGTCAGCAGACGATGTACCACAATATTAGTGTCTAAACCAGGCATGTCTTCATATGACCAGGCGAAGATTTCAACATAGTCATGTAAAAACTGTATCAACCGCTGTTTGACTTTAGTATCCAGATTTGTGTCGATCTTGACTTCCCTTCTGTCTACCTCTGTGCCCAAGTTTATCATCTCAACTGGCTCTTCATGGGGCTGTATAGCCCTCTCTTCCTGCTGTAACAGCCTAGCGAGCTCTCCAGGCACCTCACAATCTTCCCCACCTTCGTCCTTGGCTTGGTTGATCGGATTCTCGAAGTTATAACTGGAAATAGTAGAACTGTTATCAATGGGATCCAGAGTGGATATGGATCTGCAGTTTGATATGTGAGTGTGTGTAAGAGCATAGCTGTATTGATAAAGTGAAAAAGTAGAAAAGAAAAACAGAGAGCGCAAAATTTGTATGCAAGAAACGTCCAATGTTTTATTGATGATATATGAAAATGACATATAATAACCCTCACAAATAAACCATTGTTCCTCAGGTAAGACACAAGGTCATAGTGTTTATATTGTTTATTACAAATTCGAAAAATAAGTAAGACAATTACTGCTGAACAAAATAAATTGGCACAAAATCTTTGTCCGTCTAGTTACTAGTTCCATGTTGGTAGTAGGGTAGATCCAATTGTCAATATCAGAATCCTCATCATTGTCTTCTATAGCATTAACCCCACGATTGCTGATGCGTAGGGGAGGTCCTCCAGCCCGAGCACGTCGAAGCTCCTTTTGAGCTCCTGAAGTAAAGCCCAAACCTAATTTGTCAGTTTTATAAGGAAAATCAGGGAGTTTTCCTCAAATGGTAAACCCACCTTCTTCAACTACCGTTCTGGAGTCCTTGAGAGATGCCATTTGTAAAGGAGATTTGGTGATCTTCGGCGCACTAGTGATGGTCTCGGTTGATGCCATAATCTAGGGAACCTCTTCAAAGTTTTGACAAGGGGTCTCTATAAATTCCCCGTCTATCTCCACATACCTGAAAGAGTTCAGGTGGCTTACCATATACTCCTCTTCGCCATGCATGGTGACAATCTTCCCCTTCACTAGATACTTTAGCATTTTGTGCAGCGTAGAAGTAACGGCCCCAGCTTCATGGATCCAAGGGCGACCCAACAAACAAGAGTATGATGGCCTGATATCTATCACATAGAAGGTGGATTCAAAGGTATGGGAACCCACTTTGACAGGGGTGTCCACCTCCTTGTGCACCATTCTCTTTGACCCATCTAAAGCCCTCACCACAATGTTACTGGGCTTTAAGGTCAAACCTTCATAATCTAGCCTATCAAGAGATTTCTTGGGCAGAATATTCAATGACGATCAAGTGTCCACTAGCACATGAGCCATAGTAGTGCCTCTGAATTTGATCGAGACATGCAGAGCATCATTGTGCTTTCTCCCTTTTGGTGTCAAATCGGCATCTGAAAAACCCAACCCATTGTGAGCAGTCAAACTGGTCACACAATCCTTGAATTGGTCAACAGAGGTTTCTTGTGGCACATGCGCAGTCTTGATAAATTAAACCAAAGCCTTTGTATGGGCTTCGAAACACAATAGCAGAGACAACATTGATATCTTTGAAGAAGTCTGTCCCAGCTGCTCGACCATGTTATAGTCGCTCTTCTTGATTATTTTTAAAATTTCCTCCATTTCTTGTTTAGAGGATTCCAAAACAACTTCTCTAGGTGCCTCCGTTCTGGAAGGTTCACCTATAGCTTCCTTACCCCGAGTCCCAGATGACTCATCGGCAGGGGTAACAACTGGAGTAATAATGGGAGTAGTATCAGAAGTACTAATAGGAACAACATATGGAATAACAACAGACTTAGAAACAGTCTTCGGGGAGATCTCGGGAGAGAAAACCCTTCCACTTCGGGTAACTTTGCTGGTTCCGACAATGTAACTGATATCGAGATCAACCTCTTTAATCTTCAAATCCTGTTTGACACCATGATAGTAAACGTCGACACCATAATTCTAAGCGACAACTTTGTCCGAGGAGTACGGTACAGGACCAGGAAAAGTGATTATCAACGGAGAAACTCTTGGAGCAGTTGTAATCCTAACAGGTCTTTTAGAGGAGACCTTGAAAGGATTGGCGGAAATGGTTATGATAACAACATCTTCATGTAGGACAGTCGGAATCGAAGTCTTTTCAAAAAAAATCTCTTTGTTATCCATCAGGCGTTAAACACCTGATTTCAGGAAATAACAACTAGAAGGCAGAGATAAACACATGTGGCATCCTTCACCACATCCAGGAAATAAACCGGCTAGCAACAAATTCTTCTTGACAGTCATGAGAGGAGTGGAAACTTCATCAACAGAAGCAATAAACAGATTAGTATCAATGGCATTAACACCACGGTCATGCTTGGGCATGGGAGCAGTTATGACATTAGGCTTCTCCGAAGCATCAAACTCAATCTCCTTGGCTTCAATTAGATCTTGTATCACATTTCTCAGAGCCCAACAATCATTTGTATCGTGGCTTAGGCTCTCAAAATGGTAAGCACACCGAGCGTTTGGATTGTACCGAGGAGATGTGGTGTTAGGATTTTTGGAAGCCTCCTTTAAGGTTGCCAAGTTAGATCTTAAGAGATGGGGTAAAACCTCAGTCAACTTCATATTAATCCGGGTGAATTGCCTTTGCGATCTTTCTACCCTTTGCTGATTATTTCGTTGTTGAGTAGCCACAAGCCTAGGTATCATCGCAGTCCCTACCGTGTGGTGGCGCTCAGCTCTGCTTTGGCCTCTTGAGTTATAAATGGAAATGACCCCCTTCTTACCCATGAATGGCTTCCTCACTGTACTTGACGAGGTGTCCTTTTGGATCTTGCCGCTCTGAATCCCAGCTTCGATTCATTCTCCAGTCAATATCAGCTCGGTTAAACCAGCTGAGGAGCTACCAATCAAGTGATTAAAGATGGACCCGACAGTGTACCAAGAAACATGTCGACCAACTCCCTATCAGACAAAGGGGGTTGGACTCTCCCTGCCAAATCTCTCCATTTCTGCACATAGTCCTTGAACCCTTCGCTTGCACCCATGGACATACTCTGGAGTTGAGTACGGGTAGGAGCAAGGTCAGCATTATACTGATACTGCTTGTAAAAAGCAGCAACCAAATACTCCCAGTTGCAGACATTGGTTCCCTCCAGCTGATAGAACCACTCAAGCTGAGTCCCGGACAGACTGTGCTGAAATAAATGGACCCACAAATTTCTATCAGCAGTGTGAGGATGGATCTTACTCACATAGGAACGGAGATGGAGCTTGCGACATGACATACCATCATACTTCGTGAATACTGGTGCCTTGAACTTCTGTGGGATGTCTACTCCAAATACCAAACCCATCTCTTCAAAATCCAGCCCTGGTATTCTTTGGATCTCCATTGCGCTCAGACGATCCTCTAATTGTTTGTATCTATCCTCAGTAGGAGGATACTGTTCATCATTGTAATCTGTGTCATTATCAGAAATCTCAGGGATAAGGTCCTCCTCCCTTGTCTCTCCTCCTTGATTCTCCCCTTCCTTGGACGAGGAGTTCAGATCAACCGGTTGCTTTAACGGTCCCTTGAATCTTTTGCCCAGATTCAGGGCACCAGCAATCTTCTTCTTTTTCTTCTTCTTCTTCTTCTTCTTCTTCTTCTTCTTCTTCTTCTTCTTCTTCTTCTTCTTCTTCTTCTTCTTCTTCTTCTCTTTCAGAATAAAGGCCTTCAAATCTTCCTGCCCCTTAGCCAAGGCTATGAACATTTGCTGAAATTGGGCATTTTGTGCCTATAGGTCCTTAATACTTTGTTCAGACGACATTATTGCTGAAATAAACAGCACAGAAGATGAGAAACCTGTTTATGAAACCTATTTATGCAATGCCATGGATGATATGCATATGCAATGATTTCAAGGACATTAAAAATTTAAATTTGCTTTAGACAAAAAGGAACACACGTTATACTAATAAATCAAAGTTTGAGTACATGATGCCTCTTTGGGCTTACAATGAAAGAAATAAAATATGAAACTCTAAGACAAAAAATTTGAACTCATCCTCTTTGGTGCCATGTAGGCGTTCATACTCCGTTCTTCATGAAGCTGCTTGGTGAGTTCCATAACTTTCTTCTTGCTGGCATAAAATTGGGCTTCGAAAGTGTCTCGCTCTTCCTTAAGCTGTATCTAATCCCTTTTCAAGTCTTCTAGAGAGATGGGCATGTTAGGATGAAGGATAGTGTATGGAACATCTCCTTCCACAACAGGCTCTATGATAACTGGGAGAATGGAGGGTAAGGCATCATAAGACTTTGAGCACGGGCCCGTACCCATTTGAGATAACGATCAAGAGGGATGGAATTCTTGTGCCCCAGTGTCTTTCTATCCACCTTGTTTACCATCCTCAAAGCTTGCATAAACCTCTGACGGTAGCCTTGATCTTCGCTTTTGTAGTCGAACACCAAACCTTGGATGAGCATCTCATGAGGACCATCTCTCCGGGCATACCCAAACTGTCGTAAAGCCAAGCAAGGCTTGTAAGTGATACCTCCCCTAACGCCAAGTAGAGGGACGTTAGGGAATTCTCCACAACAGTCAATGATAGAAGTATCATCTGAGGATCTTGAACACCGATGAATAGCAGAGTGGGTGAGGGATATCCTCCTTTGAGACCATGTCAATCTTTGCTCGTTCTTCAATGTTAATCGAGATAGGTGGGAAATGAACCATTTGGAGAGTAGGGGAATACAACACAAGAGAGTACCTATTTTCTTCATGGTGTGGGCATGGAAGCAATGTAAGATGTCTCCTAGTAAGGTAGATATAAGATTACGAGAGAGAAAGACTTTGATGGCATTAACATCTATAAATTGGTCAGTGTTGGGGAATAGAACCAAACCATAAATGAGAAGAGCCAGGACGTCTTCAAAATCTTAAAAATCCATATCTTCCCAGAATGAACGAGCCTTCTCCAATAGAAACTTTTCTAGGAACCCTTTAACCCCACTTCTAGTCTCCCAATTTGCTATGATGTCGGCTCTCTTCAGATGCAGAGCTTTGGCCATGACCTCAGGTTTCATGATCCCTTCTAGACGGTGAACGGTACCTGATCAAGCACAAGTACTCCTAATAGTAGAGAGAACTCTTCTAGTTTAGGTACCAACTGATAGTCAGGAAAAGTGAAGCAATGATGTATGGGATCAAAGAATTGGAAGAGCACACACATCATCTCCTCTTGGAAATTGAAGGTAGCCAAACTGAGGAGTCGTCCATATTTCTTGGTAAAAGGAGAATCTCCGGGCACCCTTGATGCTAACTCTTGGAGATGAGGGTGTGCTTTCACGAAGTTGAGATCGTTTATCGAAGGCAACATCGAGGGTCATCGAGGGACTATGATCTTTTATCGAGGGTCTTTGCTAAAATGCCCATATTCAAGGGACATGACTATTTTCTGATAGGCAACAAAAGTGGGATTACCCTAAGGGGGCTAGTGTGCAAGTGTGTTTGATTTTCATGCATTTAGTCTTGATTAAGGTTATCTATTTGTTGATTTTATGTCTTTCCATACACGCCCTAATTACTAGCATTTATATTTGAAAGCAATAAAATTGCGGAAATGTAAATGTCCTAGGCTATTACATCATTTAGGGGTGGGGGTACAAATTTACAAATGGGGGTTTGCAAGAATTTAAATCCTAATTAACTATTACAACCATATTAAAATGTATGATGCAAGGAAGAAAAAAGACTTATTTAGAAAATGGTTTTTTGTCTTAATGAATTAAGAAAAAAGAAATAAATTAATTAATAAAGAGAAAATATTTTTATGTCTTTTTTATATTAATAAAAAGGGTATTAATGTTAAAAATGCTAAAAAAAAGAGGAAATAATGAGATAAAATTAGCATGCTGCTGAAAGCAAAATAAAGGGGATCAGAAGTCCTGATGCCGGGAGCGCTGTGGTTCAGAAAGAAACGTTAGAGGGAATTAGAAGTTCTGGATTAATACACTCTGAAGTCTTGCAAGAAACATTACAGGGAAAACACAGAAGTTCTGGATTGCTACGTGTTGAACTTCTGAGTGTTAGAATAGTGAGAAAGTCTTAGAAGTTCTGTGTATTAAAACAGTAAGGAGAACTCAAAAGTTCAGTGTTGTGCTAAAGTAATGAACGAAATTCAGAAGTTCAGTGTATTTAAATAGTGAAAAAATCATAAAAGTTCCGTGTGTTAAAACAATGAGGAGAAACTCAAAAGTTTTGTGTTGTGTTTCAACTCCTTTCTCACATTAATCAATACATCAATAACTTATTCAGTTCTTAACAAAAATAAAATCAGAAAGATAAAAAGCACAACAATTTATAGAAGTTCTAATCCTAATTCTGAATCTAGCTTTCTTCAAGAAGTTCTGAACCACAGTTTCTTCTACTTATGAAATGATATGGACAACATCAATACTATGATATTTACGCATTAACGAGGTTCTGAATGAAAGGATGTAGAGTCAAAAAGACTTACCTTGAATCTGAAGCGTGTATTGGGGACTTGAGCTAGTGCCTTCAGGTGTTCTAGAGTCAGCAAGAGCAAAGGGACATAAAATGCTATGTTCTTTGATTCAAAGGGAAGAATAAAGGTTTTGGTTTTGTTTGGGAATTCTTAGTTTATGAATGCTTTACTATTTTCTTTTCTCTCTTTGATGATTCTCCCTTTCCAAAATCCATCCCCTTGCAAGTGTGATGGAGAAACTTATTTATATGTGAGTTTGTTGTGGTTTTAGGGGGAAAAAGAAATGGGATTTAAACCTTTTATGCATACTGTTCCATTGCTTTTTAAACACAGTTTTCATATGCTAATTTGGTGTAATTATGGGGTTTGAGAAAAACGCAGGCGTGGACTAGATCAACAAAAATTAGGAGTGTTATGGCAGCTGGTTGCAGGACTGTGCTATAGCAGTGCAGCAGGTTGCTCAAACGAGGTTTTGGTATTTGGTGATGTTCTGATCGCAGAAGACTAGAGTGAGACTCGAAGGGTGATGTTCTGACCGAAGCGTTGAACATAGCCTTCATATGTTGAAGAATCATGTTCTGACCAAAGAGCATCGCTTCCACATGTTCTGATTGAAGTATCATGCTCTGAGCCATGTTTGCAAGTTCTGATTGCGCTTGCGTGGGGGCTGGCCCAGAAGTTCTGAAGTATCATATTCTCTTAACACTTAGAAAATTTTCTAAATGTTTAGAAAATTTGATTTTTTTTTCAAAGTAATTTTTGACTTCTGATTTTGATGAACTAATTTCATGTCTTGATGAAATATAATTGTTGAAACTTGATTTTCGATCCAAAAGTCAGAGTTTGAATTTTCAGTGTGCATTTGACCATTTTTCCCTTATGAATGACCCTTTTTTAGAAAATTGTAATCTGAGACTTGAAACTTTCCAGAAGCAAACCTGAGGGTCTAGAATGATTTTTTTGAGAAATAAGGAGGCAAATTTTGGGGTACAACAAGTTGATTTTCCTCTAGTGTTCAACATGTACCTAGCATTCAAGATTATTATCACATTTTTCCCACCTTCGACGCTTGGAAGGGTGTCAATGACAAACTCGTGATAAAGAATACTTAGTTGAAGAGTCAGATTATAAGGCTCAAGAGGAAGTGTCAGCATGAAGTGGGATCGTATTCAGACGTGGTTCCTTAGGACCCTTAGATTCTAGCTTTCTCTTTTCTCCTTTAAGGATATTTTGAAACTTTTGTACTTTAATTTGTAATCCTTCCAAGTCATAGATAAAATGAGACTTTCAAAATGTGTTTTTGTTATGGCTTCTTAAATTCCTTGAAAACTGAATAAATAAATAATTTACATTGCATATCATGAATGATTCCACACTTGATTTTTGCATTCCATAAGTTTTCCAAGGGTTTTATTCATTTCTCTTAGTCTGTGTTCAGTCAAGTTGTCGCATTCATGTTAGAACATAGTTTGATTCTACAACCCTCGTAAGAGTTTTGATGATAAAAAACACAAAGAACAAATATGCACTCTAAAATTATATTCTATTTTATACAGAAGTTCTGACGGAAGTGGATCAGAAGTTAAGCTAAAAGGTTGTTACTGCTGTGAACGTAGACTAATATCAGAATGTTCTAGTGAATGAAGATCAGAAGTTGCACTAAGAGAAAGACGTTTTAACTTTGAACGGAAGTCTAAAGCTGCAAACAAGACCTTATGATTCTGATGTTCCAATGTTCTGAAGCAAGCAACAAACAAATTCCTTAATGTTCTGAAGCGTTACTATTCATCAAAGATGTATCAATTGCAACGGCTACAAACAGACAAGGATATTTTAATTGAGGAAAGTGAATTAACTGACATTTATCAAGTTTCCAATTGCACAAGATTGCTGTGTCTATTTAAACAAAGGACAAGGTTAAATCGTTCATGATTTTACAACGTTGCAATTTCACAATTCTTCAACGCTACTACTCATTATTCATATTATTCTAAAAACTGTGTAATACATCACAATTTTTTAATACTGTTTTTGTAACGAAAACTTACTGTTCACTGCTTTATTCATACTTTTGTTAGTGCAATTCCTTGAGATAAACCAGGTTGTGGTTGTACTCAAGAAGACTTTGAAAGTTGTCAAAGTAGATTTGTAATCAAGTTTGATTAGTGAATTAAGACCTCGTTGGAGATAGGCGAAATCACCTTGGCGGATGGACTGGAGTAGTTTGAGATCAAATGAACCAGGATAAAAATCATTGTGTCACTTGCGTTGATTTTTAAGATTCCAATTCAACCCCCCTTCTTGTATTTTTCAATTCTTCAATTGGCATCAGAGCGCCTGGTTCTGAGTTCAAGCACTTAACCATGTCAGTACAAGATCCAAGCTAAGAAAAACACTATGGTGGGACCAAGTCAGAATATCAACAATGACTACCATGATGGTAAAGACAGAATCAACGGAAAACCTCCAATCTTTGATGGAGAGAACATTGACTACTGGAAAGACAGAATTGAAAGCTTCTTTCTGGATCATGATGCTGATCTCTGAGATATGGTAACTTATGGGTAGATGCATCCCGTGGATGAAAGTGGTCAGAAGATTGATAGAAAAAGAATGTCTGTTCATCAAAAGCGTGACTTCAGAAATCATCACAAGGCCATAATAATTCTCCTGAGTGCCATATCATATTCAAAGTATGAGAAGATCACAAACAGAGAGACAGCTAAAAACATGTTTGATTCTCTGAGAATGACGCATGAAGGCAACATGCAAGTAAAGTAAACCAAAGCCCTTGCGCTCGTTCAGAAGTACAAAGCCTTCAAGATGGAAGAAAGTGAAACCATTGAAGCAATGTTCTCAAGATTCCAGATTCTAGTTGTTGGGTTGAGAGTTATAGACAAAGGGTATTCAACTTCTGATCATGTAAAGAAGATCATCAGAAGTTTACCGAAGTAATTGAGGCCCTTGGTCACTGCTCTCAAACTAGAAAAAGATCTTAACAAGATATCTCTAGAAGAACTTGCCAGCTCACTCAGAAGTCATGAGATAGAGTTAGAACATGACGAGCCTCAGAAGCAAGATAAGACTTTAGCTCTAAAATATAACCAAAAAAATGATTCTAAAGTTTTGCAGGCTATAGGAGAAACCTCTGGTGGATCCTCATCAGAAGAAGATGAATTTTCTCTTCTCTCCAGAAGAGTCAATCTACTGTGGAAGCAGAGGTAAAGGAAGTTCGGAAATTCCAGAAGAATAGGGAACCAGAATGAATCATCTTCTGGATACAGAAAGTTTGAATCATCCTCTGGTCACAGAAAGTCTGAATCTTCATCTGGACACATAAAGTTAAGCAACAGGGATATTGTCTACTACGAGTGCAATGAACAAGGGCACTACAAAAGCGATTGTCCAAGGCTTCAGAAGGAGAAACCCTAAAAGAAGTTCTTTAAGGAGAAGAATAAAAGTCTCATGGCAACATGGGATGACTCAGATACTTCTGACGCAGACACAAAATCATAAGATAAAAGAGCCAACATTGCTCTTATGGCCAACGTGACAAAAGATAGTGAATCATTTGGGTCAGAATCAGAATCAGACACATAAGAGGTATTTCCTGACTTTACTATAAACTTTACTAAAGCTGAATTAGGAGAAAGTCTGAGTGAAATTCTTGAAAGATATCAGCAGCTTCGAGTCAAATTCAAGAACCTGAAAAAGGATCTAGTTTGACTCTGAAGAAACTGAGAATCTGAGATTAGAAAATTCTAAGCTAAAAGAAAAAATTTCAAAACTTGAAAACGATTTACAAAACAATCAGAAGGAAACAATCTCAGAGGTTCCCAGTAACTCTGATAAGATCATAAAGGAATATGACCATAGCTTTCAGAAGTTCCTTGCTAAAAACATAGATAGAAGCAAGATGGCTTCAATGATCTATGGAGTTAGCAGAAATGGCAGAAAAGGTATATGATACATAGGTAAAGTATCCCAACCTAAGAAAGTCATGGACTTAGTTATTAAATGCACACCGTTAAAATCTCACTTTACTTATGGGAACATACATGACTTGAAATATACCAGTAATGAGTTTTCTGCTAAACCAAAATTCAAACAAAATTTTGGTAACACTAACAAACAAGGACCCAAAAAGATATGGGTACCTAAGGACAAAATTATATATGTAGCAGATATCTTTGACAGTAAGACTAAAACATCAATCATGGTACATGGACTCTGGATGCTCTCAACACATGACGGGAAGAAAGCATATGTTCCAAAGTATGGAACTTAAATTTGGAGGCTACGTAGGTTTTGGAGGCAATCAGAAAGGGAAGATCATTGGCTCTGGAACTGTCGGTAATGGTAACCTCCCTTCTATTAATAATGTTCTATTAGTAGATGGATTAATGCATAACTTGTTATCCATAAGTCAATTAAGTGATAACGGTTATGATATAATCTTTAATCATAATTAATGTAAAGTTTTTAGTCAGAAAGATGGATTTATCCTATTTAATGGAAAGAGAGAGAACAACATTTACAAAATAAAACTTTCTGAACTAAAAAGTCAGAATGTAAAGTGCCTACTATCTGTTAACAACGAGCAATGGGTCTGGCACAGAAGATTGGGGCATGTTAGTATGAGAAGAATATCTCAGATTAACAAACTCAATCTAGTCAGAGGACTTCCTAATCTAAAGTTCAACTCAGATGCTCTGTGTGAAGCATGTTAGAAAGGCAAGTTTGCCAAACCTCCTTTTAAAGCAAAAAATGTTGTTTCTACTTCTAGACCATTAGAACTTCTGCACATAGGTCTATTTGGACCTGTGAAAACTGCATCCATTAGTGGGAAGAAGTATGGGTTAGTGATCGTAGATGACTATAGCAGATGGACACGGGTAAAGTTCGTAAGACACAAGGATGAGTCACACTCTGTGTTCGTTGCTTTCTGTAACCAAGTCAAGAATGAGAAAGATCTTAGAATTGTCAAGGTCAGAAGTGATCATGGTGGAGAATTTGAAAACAAAAAATTTGAAATATTTTTTAATGCGAATGGCATCTCTCATGATTTCTCTTGTCCTAGAACTCCCCAACAAAATGGAGTTGTAAAACGAAAGAACCGAACTTTAAAAGAAGTGGCCAGAACCATGATCAACGAGACTAACATTGCTAAGATCTTCTGGGCAGAAGCAATTAACACAACGTGTTACATTCAGAATAGAATCTCCATAAGACCTATTCTGGATAAGACTCCATATGAACTGTGGAAGAACAGAAAGCCCAACATTTCGTATTTCCATCCTTTTGGATGTATTTGTTTTATGCTTAACACCAAAGAACATCTGAACAAGTTTGAATCTAAAGCACAAAATTGTATTATGTTAGGATACTCTGAACGCTCAAGAGGATACAAAGTATACAATACAAAAACACAGATTTTAGAAGAGTCAATCAGTGTTAGATTTGATGACAAGCTTGGCCCTCAAAAGTCAAAGCAAAATGAATCTCTTGCAGATATAGAAGTTCAGTTCACAAGTACTGAAGGTAATACATCATAAGTTCCCAACAAAGACTCACAAACAACATCAGAAGGAAATGCCACAAGCACTACAACAACATCTGAAGAATCTCTCCAAAAAAACTATCCAGAAGCAGCCTAGCAAACCTGAAGACAAGATTCTGGGAAAGAAGGAAGATCCAATCAGAACATGATCAACATTCAGAAATTCTGAAGAATCTCTCATGGGATTGGTATCTATGATTGAGCAAACCACCAATGATGAAGCTCTTCTTGAAAATGAATGGATACTGGCTATGCAGTAGGAATTAAATCAATTCACCAGAAATGACGTATGGGATCTGGTTCCCAAACCAAAAGGGTTCAACATCATTGGAACAAAGTGGGTATTCAGAAACAAAATGAATGAACAAGGATAAGTCATTAGAAACAAGGCACGACTGGTTGCACAAGGTTATAGTCATCAAGAGAGGATAGACTATACAGAAACCTTTGCTCCACTCGCCAAGTTAGAATCTATCAGACTCTTAATTTATTTTGTTGTAAATAATGGCATCACTCTCTATCAGATGGATGTCAAAAGTGAACTCTTAAATGGGTACATTGATGAAAGAGGTTTATGTGTACCAACCCTCTGGGTCTGAAAATTCCAAACATCCAGAATATGTTTTCAAACTAAAGAAATCACTATATGGCTTGAAATAAGCTCCCAGAGCTTGGTATGAAAGACTAAGTAGCTTTCTGTTAGAAAAGAAATTCACCAGAGGGAAAGTGGACACAACCTTGTTCTATAAGACATTTAAGAATGACATTTTAGTTTGTCAAATTTATGTAGATGATATAATATTTGGATCTACTAAAGCTTCTTTGGGAAGAGAATTTGCTAAGTCTATGCAGGAAGAGTTTGAAATGAGCTTGATGGGAGAACTCAAATTCTTTCTGGGCATTCAGATCAATCAAACTCCAGAAGGAACCTACATAAACCAGAGCAAATACATCAGAGAACTTCTGAAGAAATTTGACCTATCAGAGTGTAAGCCATCTAAGACTCCAATGCATCCCACATGCATTCTGGAAAAGGAAGAGGTAAGTAAAAAGGTAGAACAGAAGATCTACATAGGTATGATTGGTTCTCTCTTATATCTTATAGCTTCAAGACCTGACATTCTATACATTGTTTGCTTATGTGCCAGATTCTAATCAGATCCTAGAGAATCTCACTTAATAGCTGTTAAGAGAATTTTCAAGTATCTGAAAGGTACTACTAACCTTGGTTTGTTTTATAGAAAAACTAGTGAATACAATTTAATAGGGTGATGTGATGCTGACTTTGCTGGAGACAGAGGAAGGAAAAAGCACTTCTGGAAGCTTCCAGTTTCTGGGGGAAAATATAATCTCATGGACCAGCAAGAGGAAATCCACAATTGCATTGTCAACAACTGAAGCTGAATACATAGCAGCTGCTGGATGCAACAAACGGATGCTTTGGATGAATAGTCAGATTGAAGACTTCAACATATTTGAGAGTAACATTCCTATATTATGTGATAATACTTCTGCAATATGTTTATCTAGGAACCCCATTTTGCATTCTAGGGCTAAGCATATAGAAATAAAACACCACTTTATTAGGGACTATATTCAGAAAGGAATCCTTCCCTTAAAATTTATTGACACAAACCATCAATGGGTTGATGTCTTTACTAAACCAATTTCTGAAGATAGGTTTAATTTCATTCTGAAACATCTCAGCATGAAATTATGTCCAGAATAAGAGTTTTATTTATATATTCATTAAACCTCAGAACTTTATATTTTCTTTGTGAACATCTGATTAACAAGTCTTCAGAAGTTAGAAGAACAATTGCATCAGAATCTATCTAAGAAGACCTGAACGGTTCATTTCAAAGATAGAGGCGTGCAATTCACATTATCAACATCGGTCATCCTCTCACAAGCGTCCTTCTAAAGTTGAACACATGTTCAAATTCTGAAGGGTCTAAAGCTTTGATTGGGTGCATTGAGACGCATGTCATCGGTAACTGTTTCTTATCTCCACGCCATCCCCTATTTTCAGGATTCATAATTTAAGTGTAATCATTAATTTGTTTTCTCTTTATTATTGATTAAGTTTTCAAATTGATTATAAATACACACTCACTATCACTTTAACTTTTTCTCACTTCTATTTTTCTCTCTAGTATTCGTTTACAAAAACCCTTTTTTCTCAGAAATCTCAAACAGTCAGTGTGAACAATGGAATCTTCTTCAAGCGTTAATAATCTTCAATGTGCTCCTGATTCATCATCAACAACATAACAATACGAAGAACCGATAAGAACCTTACTTACTCCAATTGATTCTCTTGAAGTTCTCTGCGAGCTTATCATCGACTTTGAAAGCATGAAGGAGAATGGGTTTGATCCTTTTGTAGATGTACCTTACTTCAAAACTGAAAATCCAAACTTCCTAACCACTCTCCCAGAAAAATCCAAACTCTACCGCTAACCAACCAGAAGATTCATACACAGACTCTGATACCACAACAAAAAAATACCTGGAATAACAGAACCTCTCATGGTTCGACAACCTCTCTCCATTATAGACATTCAAGAGATTCCATCACCTTATCATTCCACTCCACCAAACACATCTTGATCACCAATCATCATTTCCGATTCGCCTACTCCCTCTCCTATTAACCGTCCAGATGATCACCTCAAAACAATCATAGACTTAGAAGCGTTGGATCACCTAGCCTCAACCTCTCACAAAATAGCCATTCCCAAACTAAAACCAACTATAACTAAACTATATGTTGGTAGAAACTTATTGATTTTTGAAACAAAATTAATGGAATGGGTTAACTCTTTGAAGCAAGCAGGTTTAGAAAATCCAAATCCTGCTGCTTATGATTCTCACTGGAATCGATTCAGAAAATGGTTCAACTTGGAATCCCCAAAGCTCAAGGAATTAAGCTATGAACTAGATCAACAAAACTTTTTGATCAGCTGAAAGTTTTCAAGGATCAAGTTCTGAGTCACTAGGAAAGGAAATCGATTCTTCTAATGGACAATTCTCCCTGGAAAGAGCACCAACCTTCAGAAGTTATTGAACCATGCTCTAAAAATATTCCTCTGGCTATTATTCAAGACAAAGGCACAACAACTGAAGAAGCCACTGAATCAGAAAATGCTACAGAGTCTTCTGAGAAACTTGCATCTTCAGTGGATACACCGGCTTCATCTTTGGTTATGCAAACTCTGGAAGAGTTAAAGAAAGAGAATGAAGTGATCAAAGAAAGATTGGACAAGCAAGAAGACACTAGAAAAGAAATCAAGGAAATGATGGGAAAATAAGAGGAATCAAGCACTTAGATTAAGATCTTGTTGGAAGTGTTTTTCACACGACCTCCCCTCCTCAATCTTAGTTTTTTATAACTTGTTTTCTGCATTCATTTATCTTGTTTTATCTGGCTCTGAAAATGTTATTGAAATCATGTTTTAATATAAATCATCTTTTTGACTCTGAATATTAGTGTTTATATTTCTTTTTAGTTCCTGACAAAAAGAGGGAGAATATAAGATATTTTCAATAACAGTATATCGGGACAAGGTCTCAAAAACAGGAACAAAACTCTGATAAAGACAGAAGGAGATGCATCAAAAGCTCTGATCAGAATGAACTTCAGGGAAGTAATTCATCTATATCTGAGTACTCAACTCAGGGGGAGACTCTCTAATTCTTTATGTTCTGTCTATTTTTATTGAAAAATCCTAGTTTTTGTCATCATAAAAAATGGGGAGACTGTTAGAAATAGATTGATTCTACAACCCCCGTGGATCATAAGTTAAGCTACAAGGTTGTTCCTGCTGTGAACATAGACTAATATCCGAATGTTCTGATGAATGAAGATCAGAAGTTGCGCTAAGAGAAAGACGTTTTAACTCTGAATGGAAGTCTAACGCTGCAAACAGGACCTTATGATTCTGATGTTCCAATGTTCTGAAGTAAGCAGCAAACAAATTCCTTAATATTCTGAAGCGTTACTATTCATCAAGGTTGTATCAATTGCAACGACTACAAGACAAGGATCTTTTAATTGAGGAAAGTGCATTAACTGACATTTATCAAGTTTCCCATTGCAAAAGATTGCTGCGCCTATTTAAACAAAGGACAAGGTTAAATCCTTCATAATTTTACAACGCTGTAATTTCACAATCCTTCAACGCTTCTACTCATTATTCATATTATTCTAAAAACTGTGTAACACATCACAAGTTTGTGATACTGTTTTTGTAATGAAAACATACTGTACACTGCTTTATTCATAATTTTGTTAATGCAATTCCTTGAGATAAACCGGGTTATGGTTGTAATCAAGAAGACTTTGGCAGTTGTCAAAGTAGATTTGTAATCAAGTTTGATTAGTGAATTAAGACCTCGTTGGAGAGAGGCGAAATAACCTTGGCGGGTGGACTGGAGTAGTTTGAGATCAAACGAACCAGGATAAAAATCATTGTGTCACTTGAATTGATTTTTAAGATTCAAATTCAACCCCCTTCCCCCATCTTGTGTTTTTCAATTCTTCAATTCATACAACACCCATGCTAATTACAAGAGAAGGATGAAAAACATCAAACAAGAAAACAGGGAACTAGGGGAAGAAGTCACCACTTTGAGAATTTTTATGGCCCAGATGACTGCTCTGGTTGAATCTTTGATTGCTACTCAAGCTCATAATAAAGCTCCTCCTCCTATTCAGTCTCAAGCTTAGACTCAAACTCAAGTGACTATTATTTCTGAAGTTGTTTCTACTCTAGTTCATGTTGTTTCTGTCAGTGTTGCAGCTCAACATAAGATGCTTTCGTGTTTTTCCTTGGGGTATGCCTCAGAACTTTGTTACCGAAGGTTATAATCCAGTTTTTGAAATTTCTAGTCAGGTTTAGCAAATTATGGTTACTGCACCTCCTATTGTGCATACTACTCCTGTTGTTGATGATCATATTTACCGTAGTGACGCTGCACCAAGTGAGAGCTTGGGAATTTATGACTGAATGGATCATTTTCAAGATCAAATCCTAGAAATGCAGAAGGAAATTAAATCCCTCAGAGGGAAAGAGTTGTGTGGTAATAATTTTAGTGATCTTTGGCTTGTCCCTAATGTCAAGGTGCTAGCTAAATTCAAAGTTCCTGAATTCGAGAAATACAAGGAAAACTCTTGTCCACACAGTCACCTTGTGATGTATGTCAGGAAGATGTCTACACATACTGACAATCAATGTTTGTTGATCAATTATTTCTAGGTTAGTTTATCTGGAGCTGCATTGAAATGGTATATGGGCTTGGACAATGCTAATATTTGTACTTTTAATGACCTTGGTGAAGCATTTTTAGGCAGTATAAGTATAACATAGACATGGCGCCTGACCGTAATCAGCTCAGGGCTATGGCTCAGAAAGATAAATATTTATTTAAGGATTATGTGCAACGTTAGCATGAGATTGCAGCTTAAGTTATTCCCCCCTATGGAAGAGAAAGAAATGACCAAAGTTTTCCAAGAATCTTGGTTCATTTTTTTATGAAAAGATGGTGGCCAGTGCGCCAAGTGATTTTATAGAGATCGTAGGAATGGATATTCGTTTGTAAGAAGCTATAAGTGATGGTTGTTTGTCAAAGAAGCATGCCTATGGTTTTTCTAGAAAGAAAGAAGGAGACTCTAATGCCATTTCTCAGGAAAGGCATGGTAGATCCCGTGGAAGAAATCACTGTCATCAGTAGCATGTGGCTTCATTCACTATAGTTATCAGTACAGCTCCCGCAACAATGGCTTGTTAACCTCCACAAAGAAAACATCAACAGTCTTACTAACAAGGTAATCAAGGGTAGAATAAGAGGAGAAACTCCTTTGGTCTCACTCCTATGAGTTATGCTGAGTTGTTTCACGCGTTGATTCAAAAGAACCTAGTTCAGACTAGGTTCCATCCTGTTATTCCTAAAAAATTTCCCTGGTATTACAAAACTGATGTCACTTGGGATTTTCATCAAGGTGCTCCAAGGCATGACATAGAGAACTCTTATTTGTTAAAGGCCGAGGTTCATAAATTAGTGAGGGCTGGTATTATGTCTTTCAAAGACATGGGGCCAAATGTGCAAGAAAATCCTTTTCCTAATCATAGGGGAAATCTAGTTAATAATGTTTACGGTTATCCTGGTGAATTCTAGAACTTTGATGTGAATTTAATAAAAGGGAATTTGGTAGAAATGCATGTTACTCTATGTGAATTTGGTTATTATGAACATAATCATGCAGCTTGTAGAATTTATGTGAGAAATCATCGAGGGTGTGTTGTGCTAAGAAGAGACCTCCAGGATATGTTGGATAAGGGCCTTATTCAGATATGCAGGCAGAAAGATGAAGACCATGGAGTGTGTGATACGGTGGGAGAATCGACTGTTATATACTGGTTTTGCATTTTTTGTTCACAAATACGCGGTAAGCAAGAGTCGCCACCGTCTTTTCTTTTATCCAACAAAGGAAAGGGTGAAAAGAACAAAAAAAGACCTTTTCGATAATTTTCTGAGTAATGGGGGTATATTATGGAAAGGGAAGGTGTTAGCACTCTTTCCATCTGTGGTTTTCCACGGGCTCTTAGAGGTTTGCTCATTTTTCAAAATGCTTTTGTGCTTTGTGTTTGAAAATGTTTTGAAAAACACCTTAGTACGGTGAACTTTTTAATGTTTCTTGGGATAGTAGAGAACGTATACAAAGTGTTTGAAAAATGTCTTTTGAAAAAGCAGTTTTCTATGTAAGTGCAAAAAAGTATTTTTTTGAGCAAACTTCTAACAGCTATCTAATTTTATACTTGAAAAGGTTGTTCTTTTCCTCTTTTTCTTTAGACAGTGTTATCCTACTATTAGTGAGTAGGTAGCCTAATTGTTGGATGTTTTGAGGGACAATCGAAGGGACGTTACAGTCACGAAGGTAATTATGGAGATGATTTAGCAATTCTTTTTTAGGGACTAGATCATTTACCGAGAAGGCAACCGTAGAGTCATCGAGGGACTATGATCTTTTGATTTTATGGGTCTTTGCTAAAGCATTCCTGCCCCATGACTGTTTTATTGAAGATAACCAAAGTGGACGTACCTTAGAGGTGCTTATGTGCAATTGTGTTGTGTTTCAGTTATTTTTTTGTCTTTTTGTTAGGTTTGCTAGCGTTTTATTATTAGTCTTATCATACAAGCCTAATTAGTAGCAGTTTATATGAACAGTAGCAAAATGCATAATTGAAGGTCCTACACTATCAAAATGCTTCAGGGAGGGGATTTACATTATACAAGGATAATAGAGAATAAAGCAGTAAATATCCTAAGTTATCTATTACATTCGGTAAATATATACAATAATAGTAAACTATGGAATTAAATAAATGCGCGTGAAAATAGAAAAGACGTCTAAAAATCCTAAAGAAAAGAATTCTTTTTTATTGTTTTTGGTTAAAAAGAAAACAAAGCCTAAGTCTATTTAATTTTAACTTTTAAAAAATGTTAAAATAATTAATTAATTCATTTACAAAACTAATTTAGTTGGAAAAACAACTAGCCTAATACTTTTGTGATTTTTGATTTAATGTTAATTAAAAGATAAAAAGTCCACTAAAAAAAATAAAGAAGAGAACCGAAAGAAAAATAAGAGTACAAAGAGGCGTCCTTCGATTGGGGTGAAAAAAGGGGGGAGCTTCGATCCGAGGAGAATTAAGGCCTTTTCGATTCAGAAGAAAATCCTTATTTCAATTAGGCTAAGGAGTAGACGTGAATAGCATTCGATCCAGGGAAGGGGATTGTCTTTTGATCTTGGAGGTCATGGCTTTCGATTCAGGAAGGAGATGCCTCCTTTGATCCAACAAGATAATGGGAAGCTTCAATATGGGAAGATGTCCCCTTCGATCTGGGATGCTATACCTGCAAAAGTATATTAGCGAAACAAAATGCAGGACCTGGGTATCAAAACCCAGGTCCTTCGACCCTGCGCACGCTGGGTCTTTTCAGGCTATGTCTGCAGCAAATGTTAGCAAACGAAGAACATAACCTGGGTGCCAAACCCAGGCCCTTTGATCCTGTCAAGGATAGTAAATCGAAGGTAACAACGAGCATGGATATGTAATGCAAATACAAGGTTGAACAGTTTACCCTCTCTTACTAGTAGATTGGACCTTCGATTTGGGCGCTTCCTGGATGTAAGCACCTTCGATCTGGGGCATCTGGGCTTGGCTTCTTTTTCTGAAGGGTGGCTTTTCTTGGAAAATTCTGGCAACCTTTGATGGCTTTTGTGGGCAGCCTCTCTCCAATGTTATTTTCATTTTTTTTCTCTTTTGCAACACTTGTGATCTCTTTATATAGAGGGGGTAGAGGGGACAAGAAGACAAAGGTTTAAACATCCTTGATTGTGTTTGAAAGCCATGAATTGGAATTTTTAACATTGGCCAAACACATGGGATCTTGTCCCTTTTTGAATTTTCTATTGTGTAACTTGTCTTCGAATGCCCTCTTTCGAATGGGCTGTTAGCCTCCTTCGAATGGAGCTTTGCAAGCTTCTTCGAATGGACTCTTGCAAGCTTCTTCAAATGGAATCTTTTGGAATGGCAATCGAAGGGTCTTTGCTCTGAAGTTTCAATCGAAGGAAGCTCTGATGCTCCAAATTGAAGGAATCTCTAACGCTCCAATCGAAGGAAACTCTGATGCTCCAAATCGAAGGAAGCTCTGATGCTCCAATCGAAGGAATCTCTGATGCTCCAAATCGAAGGAAGCTCTGATGCTCCAAAACAAAGGAAGCTTTGATGCTCCAATCGAAGGAAGCTCTGATGCTCCAATCGAAGGAAGCTCTAATGCTTCAATCTAAGGATCCCTTAGGAATGCCAATCGAAGGATCCTATTGCAAGGCCAATCGAAAGGCTTTTATGAAATTCCAATCGAAGGGCATTTTGGAGATACCAATCGAAGGAAACTTGAAAACACTACTCACGGAATTTCCATTTCCTTAGGCAATGGTTTGTGACCAACCATGTAGGGGAAGACCTTGGAAAACAAGAGAGGTAAAATTTTGGGGTACAACAGTTACCCCTGTTCAATCTTCTTAAACCTGAAGATATAGATTGACTTGTCTGCCTTTCGTGATCTGAAGGTGGAAGATGATTGAACACTAGAGTGCCCAGAAATTTGCACTCGTCTGAAGTGATACTGTTGGTGAATAATATCGGGAATGGCCTTACAGATTCCATTTGGAAAAGGTCATATGAGATTGTCGGAGATGGGCTTAAAGATGCCATCCAAGGAGTATGACGGAGATTCATCAGAGATGGGCTTAAAGATGTCATCCAAAATTGATGCTGACTTCATAAGAATTCTCTTTATGGGGATTCCTGCTCCTACTGTCCAAGGAGGAGTCTGCTGGGGAATGTTTTTCAGGGGAATAAAGTCTAGGAGATTCAGTTGTCCATTACTCTACCGGGGAGTCATCTCTTAACTGAAGAGATTGAAGTGAATTACTATCTGGTCAGGATCCAGGATTTGCAGTGACTTGTTGAGGATGATAAGGTTGATTGCTATCTAGTTGTATTCCAGGCTTCATAGTGAGTTATTGGGGAAATGAGATTAAACTATTATCTGGTCGTGTCCAGGCTTCAATGATTTGAAGAAATTAAGCTATTATCTGGTCGGATCCAGGCTTCAACTTGAATATGAGGTGTACCGTTATCTGGTCGTATCCAGACTTTGGTGATTTGAAGAAATTATGCTATTATCTGGTCGGATCCAGGCTTCAACTTGAATCTGAGGTGTACTGTTATCTGGTCATATCCAGGCTTTGGTGATTTAAAGAAATTAAGCTGTTATCTGGTCGGATCTAGGCTTCAACTTGAATATGAGGTGTACTACTATCCAGTTAAATCCAGGATTCATAGTAACTGACAAAGTAAATTGTTATCTGGTCAGATTCCAGGCTTCGCAGTGCTTTATACTATTATCTAGTCAAAATCCAGGCTTCATAGTGTCTTTGAAAAAGTGAACTACTATCTAGTCGGATTCCAGGCTTCGCAGCTCCTTATACTGTCATCTGGTCGAAATCCAGGCTTCATAGTAACTGACAGAGTAAACTTCTATCTGGTTAGATTCCAGGCTTCGCAGTGCTTTATACTGTTATCTGGTCGAAATCCAGGCTTCATAGTGTATTTGAAGAAGTGAACTACTATTTGGTCGGATTCTAGGCTTCGCTGGACCTTATACTATCATCTGGTCGAAATCCAGGCTTTACAGTTTCTTCAATTGGAATGGAAATCAGAGAGATCTTAGTGTCGACCTGACTGAACCAGAGAAAATCTTGGAGAGGACATCTTTCTGAGGAAATTTCTGAAAATAGCCCTCCATCAGACAAAGCTTTTGAGAAGACTACCAGGTCACATAAGTAGCGATGTTTGTTGATTTTATCTTTCCCTGAAAAAGGTAAAGAGTTAGTCATATGCAATGTCATGATGTATGAAATGCATTGTGACGATGTTCTCAAAATAAATGAGATTATACTGTATGCGATGTGTATGCACATGCCATGATGTATGAATATGGGATGTTATTGAGATGTTTCCCAGTCTAGGAAAATAAATCTCGGACTACAGCGGGAGAGTATTGGGCAGTTGAATCCTTCATTTCCGCTGGGGAAGATGAATAGTGATGATTCGCTGGGGATTTCCTCTTTCTGCTTGAGGATAACATGCTGGGGATTGACTCTTCCTGAGAATTGATTCTGTTTGAGAATAACTCTGGAGAGAGATTCTTGTTGGAAGATTCTATCGATGAAGAGAAATAAACTCTATTGGGGAATGAGCTTCCGCAGTTCGAGAAATAAACTCTACCCGGGAGGAGGTTTTATAACTGTTTGAACTGGGCTGGGAAAAACAGACTTTAGTTGGAGAAGGTAATCCCTGCTCGGGGAAGAAGAGACCAAAACTCTGGTTAATTTTTGCTCTGTAGGGAACATAGATGTCACGGGTTCGTATGCAATGGTGACTCCATCTGAAACTGTCTCTGCCCCTGTACCTGTTGGAAGGAGTAAGTTTCGGGATTGCAAATGTTTTCAGATTTTGCCCCGTTTCTTAAAGTCATTAGTAATCGTCTTTCTGTTTTTTATGCAAATATTTATGAACAGTAATCATATTCAAATGCATATGTCAAGAATAAGTCATTGGACGTTTTTGCAAAACAAAACAGAAAAAGAAAAATAAACAGTGTGTATTTTCAAAGCAATGATTTGTATTGATTTCTGAAGTTTGCCTATAACAAGCGTTTTATACAAAGAGACTAACGTTCTTAGAAAGAGAACGCCGCCACGAGAGTGAAAACTACACAAAATAGTGTACAAAGAGAATAAAATAACTATGTGCAATAATCCCATTGGGTTTCAATTCTGCTATTGCCCCTATGTCTTCGAGTGTCTCATCACTTTGCTGCTTGTCTGAAACAGACTGGATTGGTTGGTACTGTTTGAGCTTGATAGTTGATACTGGAGTCTGATTGCAAGGTGATCCAATGGGACAAAGTGATACACTTAAAATCCCTAATTTTTTCCTGGACTGCCCTTTCGGGTTTTCAGTCCACCGGGATACCCTTTTTTGCCCAAGCCGCTTTTTCAGGTTTTCGACTTGCCGGGTGCATAGGATTTTTTTTTTGTTTTTTATCCCTAACTTTTGCCTGAACCCTTTTGGTTCGTCAGGATGCCCTTACTTTTTCCTAGGCCAGTCAACCTAACGGGTCTTTATTTATGCGTAGTATCTTTTCACTATGTCCGCATTAACAGGGTGAGGAAGGTCGTCACCATCCATGGTGGTCAAAATCATGGCTCCACCTGAAAATATGTTTTTGATCACAAATGGCCCTTCGTACGTAGGAGTCCATTTTCCCATGGGATCATCTTGCGGAAGTATGATGCGCTTGATTACCAGATCACCCACCTGATACACCTGACGTCTGACCTTTTTGTTGAAAGCCTTGATCATTCGTTTTTGATACATTTGACCATGGCAGACATCAATATGCCTTTTCTCATCAATCAGATTTAGTTGATCAAGTCGAGTCTGGATCCAATCGTCTTTGTTCAAGCCTGCATCCTTCATGATCTTCAGAGAAGGTATCTGGACCTCAATAGGCAGGACAACCTCCATACCATATACCAGAGAATAAGGCGTTGCCCCTATCAATGTGCGTGCTGAGGTGTGGTAGCCATGAAGAGCAAATGGTAACATCTCATGCCAGTCTTTATATGTAATCGTCATCTTCTGTATGATTTTCTTGATGTTCTTGTTAGAAGCTTCCACAACGCCATTCATCTTCGGCCGGTAAGGGGAAGAATTATGGCGCTGGATCTTGAATTGCTTACAGAGTTCGATGATCATTGTATTGTTGAGATTTGTACCATTGTTAGTAATGATTATCTCTGGCACACCATATCGACAAACCAGGTTATGCTTGATAAATCATGCTAAAAAATTCTTGGTAATAGAAGCAAAAGAGGCAGCTTCAACCCACTTTGTGAAATAATCAATGGCCACTAGGATGAAGCGATGCCCATTGGAAGCGATAGGCCTAATCTCCCCGATCATGTTAATGCTCTACATTGCAAAGGGCCAGGAAGCCGTCAAGACATTCAAGGGAACCAGAGGTACATGCACCCTATCAGTATAGATCTAGCATTTGTGATAAGTTCGAGAATGCTTATACCAGTCTGCTTCCATAGTGGACCAATAGTATCCTGCCTGTAGGATCTTTTTAGCCATGGTGTGTCCACTAGAATGGATGCCGAAGGTACCTTCGTGAAGATATGCCATAATCCTCTCTGCTTCATTTTTATCTACGCACCGAAGTAAAGTAGATTCATGATTACCCTTATAGAGGATTCCATTACTGAGGAAGAATTTTGGGGCGAACCTCCTCAGGAACTTCTTATCATTCACAGATGCCCCCTCGGGATATTCTTGAGCCTCGAGATACCTCTTCAGTTCATGGAACCAAGGTTTATCTGCTATCTCTTTAGTGTCAATCTCATAGCAGTATACTGGTTCATCTAACCTTTCAATAGTGATATGAGGGGCCTCGTTATCCCACCCGACCTTGAACATAGACGACATAGTAGCTAGCGCGTCGGCTAACTGATTCTCTTCTCGTGGAAAATGTTTAAAGGTGACCTATTCAAAGTGTGGAAGCAATGTCAGCACATGTTCTTTGTAAGGGATAAGATTCGGGTGCTTCGTGTCCCACTCACCTTTGATCTGGTTGATTACCAAGGCTGAATCCCTAAAAACACTCAAGAACTTGATTCTCAGGTCAATAACAACTTTGAGACCCATGATGCATGCTTCATACTCTGCCATATTGTTGGTACAGTTGAAGCATAGTCTGGAGGTGAAAGGAGTATGACATCCCTCAGGGGATATGATTACAGCACCGATGCCGTTGCCGAGTGCATTATAGGCTCCATCAAAAACCATGGTCCATCGGGATCCTACTTCAGGTCCTTCATCCGGTCTAGGCTCTTCACAGTCAGTAACCAATATAATATTCTCATCCAGGAACTCAAAATTCATGGAATGATAGTCATCCACGGCTTGATGAGCCAAATGATCGGCTAGTACACTTCCCTTGATTGCTTTCCGGGATGTGTGTTGGATATCATATTCGGTCAAGATCATTTGTCATATTGCTATTCTTCTAGAGAGTGCGGGCTTTTCAAATATGTACTTGATCGGATCCATGTTAGACATCAACAAAGTGGTGTGGGTCAACATATACTGTCTCAGTCGGCGAGCAGCCCATGCCAAAGTGCAACAAGTTTTCTCGAGCAGTGAGTATCTTTTTTCATAGTCGGTAAATTTTTTGCTAAGGTAGTATATTGCATGCTCTTTTTGACCGGACTCGTCATGCTACCCCAACACACACCCCATTGAATTATCTAATACTGTTAAGTACATTATCAAAGGTCTTCCTCCAATTGGAGGCATCAGAGTTGGAGGCTCTTAAAGGTATTCTTTGATTCTTTCAAAGGAAGTCTGGAATTCGTCATTCCACTTTACCACTTGATCTTTCTTCAAGAGTTTGAAGATTGGCTCATAAGTATCAGTTAAATGGGAAATGAACCTGAAAATGTAATTTAGGCGTCCTAAGAAACCTCTGACCTCCTTCTCGGTGCGAGGAGCCAGCATCTCTTATATAGCCTTCACTTTTGCAGGGTCTACCTAAATACCTTTGTCATTGACAATAAAACCTAGCAGTTTCCCAGACCTTACCCCGAATGTGCACTTATTCGGATTCAACCTCAGCTTGTACGTCTTCAACCTATCAAACAACTTTTGCAGATGATTAAGGTGATCTTCCTCGGTTTGAGACCTGGCTATCATGTCATCAACACATACCTCTATTTCATGGTGAATCATGTCATGGAACAAAGCTACCATGGCTCACTGATAGGTTGCCCCAGCATTCTTCAACCCAAACGGCATCACTTTGTAGCAGAAAGTGCCCCATTGTGTGATGAAGGTTGTCTTCTCCATGTCTTCAGGTGCCATCTTGATCTGATTCTAACCAGAGAAACCATCCATGAAGAAAAATACCTTGTGATGTGCGGTGTTGTCAACCAGAACATCAATGTGGGGAAGCGAAAAGTCATCCTTGGGGCTTGCCCTGTTCAAATATCGGTAATCCACATACATTCGTACCTTGCCGTCCTTTTGAGGTACCGGGACCACGTTAACAACCCATTGGGGATAAGAAGTGACAGCTAGGAATCCAGTGTTGAACTGCTTCATAACCTCTGCTTTGATCGTCTCTAACATTTAGGGGCGAATACGATGGACCTTCTACTTTACCGGAGGGAAATCTTCTTCAGTTGGAAGATGATGAACCACAATATCCGTGTCTAGTCCTGGCATGTCTTCATATGACCAGGCAAAGATCTCAACATAATCATGTAACATATGAATCAAACACTGTTTGACATGAAGCTCCAAATTGGCACTATCTTGACCTCTTTTCTGTTCTCTTTTATGCCCAAATTCACTATCTTAATTGGCTCTTCATGAGGCTGTATAGCCCTTTCTTCCTGCTGTAACAGTCTGGCAAGTTCTCTGGGTACCTCACAATCTTCCTCACCTTCGTCCTCCGCTTGGTTGATCGGATTTTCTAAGTCATAATCGGCAATAGCAGAACTGTTATCAATGGGATCCATAGTGGATATGGATCTGCAGTTTGATACGTGGGTGTGTGTAAGAGCATAGCTGTATAGACAAAGTAAAAAGTAGAAAAGAAAAACAGAGAGCGCAAAATTTGTATGCATAAACGTCCAATGCTTTATTAATTCTATATGAAATTGAATTATGATAGCCCTCACAAATAAACCATTGTGCCCCGGGTAAGATAAAAGGCCATAGAGTTTATACTGTTTAATTATTACATATCCAAGACAAAAAAGACAATTACTTCTGAATAAAAGTTATCGATACAACGTCTCTTTTTGTCCAGTTACTGAGTCCACCGTTGATAGTAGGGAAGATCCAGTTGTCCATGTCATTGTTATTGTCAGCATCTTCCATGGCGAAGACAACTTCAACAACATTGATTTCTGAGCCATGCTTAGGCATGGGTGTAGTTATGACATTGGGAGTCTCAGGGGGATCGAATTAAATCTCCTTTGCCTCGATCAGATCCTGCACCTTGTTTTTCAAAGCCCAACAATTGTTGGTATTATGGCCTAGACTTTCAGAGTGGTAAGCACAACGAGCCTTAGGGTTGTAGTGAGGAGAGGTAGTGTTGGGATTCTTCGGAGCTTCCCGCAAGGTTACCAGATTGGTCTTTAATAACTGTGACAAAATTTGAGACAACGTAATATTTATCCGGGTAAACTGTCTTACCGGCTTTTCTGTTCTCGGTTGATTAATCCTTTGTTGGGTGGGTGCAGATTTAGAGATCATGACAACCCCTACCGCTGGACGATGTTCAGTTCTGTCCTGATTCCTTTGATGGTACATAACACCAATCTTTTTCTTCCCAACAAATGGCTTCCTTACTATTTTACCCAAAAAATTTCCCTCCCATATTTCTCAACACATGGCAAGTGAGGTCCCCAAATTGCTCAAGGAAGTTCAAGAATTGACCAGACAAACTCTCTCCTAAGGCAGTATATCTCAAATTAGGTTTTCCATCTTCATCAAGATGTGTGAACCACAAAGGACTCAAATTCTCACCATTGTACTAATATGTTCTCAAGATCATCCATGTCAAGTTTCAAGCCTTGCAGAAGAAGTTTGCTCAGTCAATTGCTCAAATGCCCGAAAATCAACTATACTAGGTCAAAAGTCAACTGTGGCCCACATACAGTCAAACTTCAAGATTTTTGGTTAACATCCTCATTTTGAAGTATTATCCATCATTTGATCAAGGGTTGATCATGATTCCTCAAGGAATGCTCACAATTCATCAAAACTCAAAAGTTGCTAAATTAGGGTTTTACAGGAAAAGTCAACTCAACTTTGACCAAGCAAAACTTTCTCATACTTTATCAGAAATGACCCATCCAAAGCTAATTTTAAAGAGGATTCAATTACATACAATTAATCTTCATCTCCCAAGTCCATAATATGCACTCACAAAAAGATATGAATTTTGACATTATAGATCCTTTTGAAAAGTCAACAAAAACACCTTTTGGGTCAAAGCTTCATACATGAACATGGAAGACTCAATTGAGATGAGATCAAATGGGTTGTTTAGAGTACATCCTAAGATTTCTAAAAAGTCAAAGAACACCTCTCTAGGATCAAGATTGAGAGAGTTATGCATTGGCCAAGTTGACCATTTTTGCAAAATTGCCAAAAGTCAAATGTGCTCAAATTTGCATTTTTTGTTAAATGGGCCCAACTTTTTATGCTTGCACCTCAATTATAATGTGTTACACGACTCAAATGTTCACTCACCCATTATGTGCTTCATTTTTCAATTTATTTTGATTTTTAATTAATTAAAAGTGAGTTAAATCAAATAAATGATGAAAATTAACAAATATATGATTTGATTTGTTTTTTTGACAGATTGGCAATCAAGATATGCTGAGTTAACAAGATCAAATCGAATTAAGGTCAATTGGTACAAGAAAGGCATGATTTGGCTCAAAATAGCAACATATCATATAGCTTGCAAATCAAATCAAATCTTGGATAAATTCAGAGATTTAGTCCAAGTTTGTTAACCTAATTCACTCTAGGTTATATAATGAACAATTCCAGATCAAAATACAGGGGTTAGAATCATGAAAAAAGGCAGAGAAAAGTCACAAAATTCAAAGAAAAGTGTGAATTGGTTTTCACTCCACAGGACATCTCAAGCCATCCTAGCTATCTCAATCTATTGCTGGACGTCCCAGGAAGCTGTCCCAATCGCTTGCAAGGCCTGAAACACCCAGAAACACGCGCTATACCTCATACGGTTTGACATAATTTTCCAATTCGATTATCATAATTCTTGCATCATTAGCACTTTTGATTGTTATATTCGTGTTTGTCATCATGTTTACAAGCTAACCATGTCATTTAATCGCGTTTTTAAAGCCTGTACACGATGTTGCCATTGCTAGGGTTTTTGTGTTATTTTTAGGGTCTTTTTATATAGGAACAATTGGGCCTTGAATCAGGTACCATGATGCTCGTGGGGATGAGACGAGTTGATTGGTACCATTACCTTTCATTTATCTTGCATGTATAGCATTTTTGAAATATGCAGGGTTATACCTACAGTGGATGTCTGTAGGTAAAAGTCCTTTTTTCTAAAACAACGAAATCCATGAAGAAGACGATGGCGTGGCAGCATGTGACTGACCCGTTTGAACTTTCACGCGTTTTTGGGGCATGGCACTTTGTTTAAATTATATTTCATTTGTTTCATTATAATCATGAATAACTTGTCCAGCGCAGTTGGTAGAGAGACACGCTTGTGAAGGGAAGGACCTGGGTTTGATCCCAGGTCCAGACGTTTTTCCTATTTTCTAACATTTATACGCATGATCTCATACACTACTATTCCATGTGTCCACCATGCAACTCAAGATCGGACCATCAGATTCATCTCCAACCAAGATCCAATGCCTTCCATGAGAGGACCATGATACATCTCAAAGTCAACACTACACCAGATCCAGCGTGGTTGACTGGGCTTGGAGCATTTGGGCCAAGGAATTCAGATTCACACCCCCCTCTTCAGCAACACAATCAGGCCCATTTTTAATTCTTTCTTATTTTTATTTCCTTATTTAATTATTTTGCTTAATTATTTTTTTACAAAAATTAATCACTCTTTCTTATTTAATCATAAAATCAATAAATCACAAAATACCAAAAAAAAACCTTTTTTAATAAATTATTTAATTTAATTAGAAATCTAGGTTAATTTAATTTCTTTTCGATAATTAAAATCAAATAGAAATTAGGTTTAATTTTACAATTAAAATTTTTTTTCTCAAATAACAACATGACAAAAAAACATTTTTTTCTTTATTCAATTGCAAGTAGGATTAGTCAAAGGGTCAAAACCCTAATCTCCTCGCATTTAACTTACCACGCGCATTTAATTCTTTTATTATTTTTGTAACTGTTTTGAGGATGTAATAGTTTTAATTAGGATTTTTAAATTTCCACAACTTTATTTACTGTCAACGACAATTATGTAACTGTCAAAGCCATGTAATAAGTGTAGGTTATTTTTTTCTCTTTCACTTTCCGCAAAACTCTTAACTGTTAGATGTATGTTTAGGATTGTATGGAAAGAATGCATGACAAAATTAAAATGGTTAGAAAACCCTAATGTGCAAAGATAATAAACTGAAAATAAATCACTCGCACATATTCACTGTTAGGGTATACTCTCACTTCAGTTGCCTTCGGTAAACGATCATTAAGCATAGGGTGTCTTAGTTGTTGCCCTCCCGTCTAAAGTGATCAAATTGTCCCGTTCAAATGTTGCCTCAGAAATGTTGCCTAAAAAAGATCTTAAGAATCTAGGATTACTACTAAGGTGTCCTAATATTTCTTTAGTGACCGTACGTCCCTTTAGAATTGACCCATACAAATTCCAACGATGGTGCTACCTATTTCTTAATAGTAGGATAACACTGTCTAAAGGAAACAAGAATAGAAACGATCTTTTTCGAGTGGGTAGATGCTAGTAGGTACTTGCTCAAATCAAAACTTTTCACACTTACACTTTTCAAACAAATGTTCAAAACAACTTCATCACACCCTTGAGGACTGATACAAGAGTTATCACAAAGTAAAACATTTTTCAAAAACAATCACATAAACACAAGCAATTTAAAAATGAGCAAGTACCTAAGAGACCATGGAAAACCATGGATATAAAGGGTGCTAACACCTTCCCTTTCCATAATCTACCCCCCGTACTCAAAATCTCAAAAAAGGATTTTTTCTGTATTTTTTTCCTTTCCGATTGGATGAAATAAACGTCGGTGGCGACTCTTGCTTACCGCAACATTTTGTGAATAAAAAAATGCAAAAGGCAAACCAGTAAAAACAGTCGGTTCTGCAACCGTATCACACTTACTGTACTGGAAGACGCATACTTTTGAATCTTCCCACTACTGATTCCAGCTTCCACCCATTCCCTTGTCAAAATCAATTCAGTGAAGCCGACTGAGGAACTTCCAATTAGATGATTGAAAAATGGACCAGACAGGGTCCCCAGAAACATATCCACTAGTTCCCTATCAGACAGGGGAGGCTGGTCTCTTCCTGCTAAGTCCCTCCACTTCTGAGCATAGTCCTTAAAGCCCTCACTCGAACCCATAGACATATTTTGGAGTTGTGTGCGGGTGGGAGCAAGGTCTAAGTTGTACTGATACTGCTTGTAGAAAGAAGCAACCATGTCCTTCCAATTATGGATGTTGGCTCCTTCCAACTGGTAGAGCCATTCTAGTTGAGTTCCGGATAGACTATCCTGAAAGAAGTGGACCCATAAGTCTTTGTCAGCAGTGTGAGGCTGGATCTTCCTTACATAAGATCAGGGGTGCATCTTGGAACATGAGACCCCATCATATTTGGAGAACACTGGCACCTTGAACTTTTTCGGGATGACAACCCCATAGACCAAACCCAGCTCTTCAAAATCCAGACTCGATACTTTCCTAACTTCCATTTCATTCAAACAATCCTCCAGCTGTTTGTATTTTTCATCAGTAGGAGGATACGGTTCCTCATCATAGTCAGATTCATCATCAGATTATTTTGGACTGGAGTCTTCCTCTCTTGTTTCCTCCTCTTGATTGTTTCCTCCCCTTGATGAAGTTATCAGTTCAGAGGCTTGCTGCACTGGTCCTCTGATCCTCCTTCCCAGATTCACTAAACCAGTTGGCTTCTTTGGCTTCTTCTTCTCTTTAATAAGCAGGGCTTTCATTTCTTCCTTCCCCTTGGTCAGAGCCATGATCATCTGTTTAAACTGGGCATTCTGAGTCTGCAGATCCTTCACTGTTTGTTCTAGAGCCATTGCTGAAATAAACCGCGAAGAGGATAAGAAACCTGCTTTGAAACCTGCTTATGCAATGATATGTATGATATATGTATGCAATTTTTCAAGGATTTCTAAGACTCAAATTTGCTTAAACAAAAAGATAGAAAATGTTAATTGCATCAAGAAGTTGTATTGGTCACAATGATGCCTCTTGGGCTTACAAAAGGAATAAAGCAACAATAAAAAATTCCCAAGCAAAAGAAAGACTTCAAGCTTCCCATGGACGCATCCTCTTTGGTTCAATGTAGGAATTTATGCTCCTCTCCTCGTGAAGTAACCAAGTGAGTTCTATAACCTTCTTCTCGTTGGTGTAAAATTAGGCTTCGAAAGTATCCCGTTCTTATTTAAGTTGGATCCAGGATTTCCGTAACTCCTCAAAATTAGTTGGCATATCGGGATGAAGAACAACGTAAGGAGTGTCTCCTTCAGCAATAGGCTCCATAATCACATGTAATATGGTCGGGTAAGGCATCATAAGACCTTGAGCACGAACTCGCACCCATTTGAGGTAAGGCTCAAGAGGGATGGAATTCTTGTGCCCCAATGTCTTGCTATCAACTCTATTTATCATGCCCCAAGCTCGAATGAACCTCTTGCGACAACCCTGAACATCATTCTCATAGTCAAACATGATTCCTTGAATGAGTGTGTAGTGAGGACCATCCCTTCTAGTATAACCAAACTGTCGCAGTGCCAAGCAAGGATTATAAGTGATTCCTCCCCTAATGCCTAAGAGAGGGACATTAGGGAATTCCCCACATCAATCAATAATGGTGATACTCTCCAAGGACCGGGAACACCAACGAATGTCTGAATGTGTAAGGGACATCAGCCTATGAGACCATCTCACACCCCACTCATTTCTAAGAATAGTCCGGGGTAGGTGAGAAATAAACCAGCTAGGCAATAGAGGAGTGCAACACAGGAGAGTCCATCTTCTCCTCAGAGTGTGAGTATGAAAAGAGTGTAGAGTATTCCCAAGTAAAGTAGGTACCGAATTATGAGACAGAAAAATCTTAACCGTATTCACATTTATGAGTTGGTCTGTGTTAGGGAATAGTACCATCCCATAGATGAGAAGGGCCAACACTTCTTCAAAAGCTTGTAAATCCAGGCTATCCAAAAAATAGTGGGCTTTCTCAAATAGGAACTTAGCTGGAAATCCTTTGACACTTCTTCTGGTTTCCCAATTTACCACTATGTCAGACCGTTGTAAAGATAGAGCTTGAGCAATCTCTTCAGGCTTTAGGTATCTTTCTATATCGTTGAATGGTAGATGATCAAGGAGTGGTACCCCCCTATAACCGAGAAAACTCCTCTATAGTAGGCACTAACTGGTAATCAGGGAAAGTGAAGCAGTAATGCAACAGGTCAAAGAACTGAAAGAGCACCTTTAGCATTTCTTAATCAGGGGTTGAAGTGACAAAGTTGAGAAGTCGACCATGTTTTTCAGTGAAGGGAGAGCTTTCAGGAATTCTTGACACTAATTCCTTGAGTTAAGGATGCACTTTCACAAGATTGATTTGGATAGTGTTCCTGCAAGTGGATGTCATGTCCTACAAAACAAGACAAAGATAAGCCCTAGAAAATACTTGAAATGGTTAGTATGATATGTCGTGTTATGATGTCATGATTATGCGAAGAAATCACATATATATCAAGCAACAAGAAAATCACACCAAGACCTTAGGTTTAAGGCTTGCATGGGTTTTAAGGTAGTACCCTCTTGAAGTTGGATTGGTTCAACTTGTCTTATAAATAGTAACCGGGTTCTAAGGGATCTCAATATCCCTGAACTTTCCCACAAGCTTCGTTCGATAGGCGATTGACTCGTAACAAAACAAAACTCAGGAGTCAAGTCCCAATGAGTGTAGCATCGAGTATCTGCCGACTTTGGGAATACACCAAAGATGGCCATCTCGCTACGTCCTAATGGCTAAGTTGTTCATTTAAAGGTTCTACGGTTAGTTAACGCTTTATGAAACCACGCAGCGGCCCCGTATTCTTCTTGATTAACTCAAGGGCTACCGGTACCAACCAAAGTGTCGCATCAACGTAGCCATCGCTTCAACCGTGTCGGTATACCCCGTACAGTTTCCACGATCTATTGCTACTTACCTAAAAGGTTTCCCTATATCTAGGTGTAGGATCTATAGTAACCCCAAACAGAGCCCTCAAAAGTAAAGCAATCAAGGCATACAAAGCAGTTAAATAATGAACTATCTCTAAGGTAACCCCACTTTCTATTATTTCCCCAACAGAGTCGTCAGTTCTGTGATACCGTGGTAGAACCGACTCTTATATACTGGTTTTGTGTTTTTTGTTTGCAAATGCGCGGTAAGCAAGAGTCACCACCGTCTTTTCTTTTATCCAACAAAGGAAAGGGTGAAAAGAACAGAAAAATACCTTTTCGAGAATTTTATGAGTAAGGGGGGTAGATTATGGAAAGGGAAGGTGTTAGAACCCTTTCCATCTGTGGTTTTCCAGGGGCTCTTAGAGGTTTTCTCATTTTTCAAAATTCTTTTGTGCTTTGTGTTTGAAAATGTTTTGAAAAACGCCTTAGTACGGCGAACTTTGTAATGTTTCTCAGGATAGTAAAGAAAATATACAAAGTGTTTGAAAAATGTCTTTTGAAAAAGCAATTTTCTTTGTAAGTGCAAAAAAGTATTTTTTTTTAGCAAACTTCTAACATTTATCTACTTTTATACTCGAAAAAGTTATTCTTTTCGTCTTTTCCTTTAGACAGTGCTATCGTGCTATTAGTGAGTAGGTAGCCCTATTGTTGGATGTTTTGAGGGATAATCGAAGGGAAGTTAAAGTCACAAAGGCAATTATGGAGATGCTTTAGCAATTCTGTTTAAGGGACTAGATCATTTACCGAGAAGGAAACCGTAGGGTAATTAAGGGACTATGATCATTCTTACCCCATGACTGTTTTATTGAAGGCAATCAAAGTGGGCATACCTTAGAGGTGCTTATGTGAAATTGTGTTGTGTTTCAATTTTTTTTGTCTTTTTGTTAGGTTTGCTAGCGTTTGATTATTAGTCTTATCATACAAGCATAATTACTAGCATTTTATATGAACAACAGTAAAATGCAGAATATAAAGGTCCTACTCTATTACAATGCTTCAGGGAGGGGATTTACATTATACAAGGATAATAGGGAATAAAACAGTAAATATCCTAATTTATCTATTACATTTGGTAAACAGATACAATAATATTAAAACATGGAATTAAATAAATGCGCGTGAAAATAGAAAAGACGTCTAAAAATCCTAAAGAAAAGAAGTCTAAAAATCCTAAAGAAAAGAAGTCTTTTTTGTTGTTTTTGGTATAAAAGAAAACAAAGCCTAAGTCTATTTAATTTTAATTTTTTTTTAAAATGTTAAAATAATTAATTAATTAATTTTTAAAATTAATTTAGTTGGAAAAAACAACTAGCCTGATACTTTTGTGATTTTTGATTTAATGTTAATAAAAATATAAAAAGTCCACTAAAAAAAATAAAGAAGAGAACCAAAAGAAAAATAAGAGTACAAAGAGGCGTCCTTTGATTGGGGTGAAAAAAGGGGGGAGCTTCAATCCAAGGAGAATTAAGGCCTTTTAGATTCAGAAGAAAAGCCTTCTTTTGATTGGGCTAAGGAGTAGACGTGAGTAGCATTTGATCTATGGAAGGGGGTTGTCTTTCATTCCCGTAGGTCATGGCTTTCGATCTAGGAAGGAGATGCCTCCTTCGATCCAACAGGCTAATGGGCGGCTTCAATCTGGGAAGATGTGCCCTTCGATCTGGGATACTATACCTACAAAAGTATATTAGCAAAACAAAATTCAGGACCTGGGTATCGAAACCCAGGTCCTTTGATCCTGCGCACACTGGGTATTTTCAGGCTATGTCTGCAGCAAATGTTAGCAAACGAAGAACATGACCTGGGTGCCAAACCCAGGCCCTTTGATCATGTCTAGGATAGTAAATAAAAGGTAACAACAACCATGGATATGTAATGCAAATACAAGGTTGGACATTTTATCCTCTCTTACCAGTAGATTGGACCTTCGATTTGGGCGCTTCCTGGATGTAAGCAGCTTCGATCCGGGGCTTCTGGGCTTGGCTACTTTTGCTGAAGGGTGGCTTTGCTTAGAAAATTCTTGTAACCTTTGATAGATTTTGTGGGCAGCCTATCCCCAATGTTTTTTTTTTCATTTTTTTTCCTCTTTTGCAACACTTGTGATCTCTTTATATAGAGGGGGTAGAGGGGACAAGAAGGCAAAGGTTTAAACAACCTTGATTGTGTTTGAAAGTCATGAATAGGAATTTGTAACGTTGTCCAAAAATGTGGGATCTTGTCCCTTTTTGAATATGCTATTGTGTAACTGGCCTTCGAATGCCCTCTTTCGAATGGGCTGCTAGCCTCCTTCGATTGGACCTTTGCAAACTTCTTCGAATGGACTCTTGCAAGCTTCTTCGAATGGACTCTTTTGGAATGCCAATCGAAGGGACTTTGCTTTGATATTTTAATCTAAGGAAGCTATGATGCTCCAAATTGAAGGAATCTCTAACTCTCCAATCGAAGGAAACTCTGATGCTCCAAATCGAAGGAAGCTCTGATGCTCCAAATCGAAGGAAGCTTTGATGCTCCAAATTGAAGGAAGCTCTAATGCTCCAATCAAAGGAAGATCTAATGCTCCAATCGAAGGAAGATATGATGCTCCAATCGAAGGAACCTTTAGGAATGCCAATCGAAGGATCCTGTTGCAAGGCCAATCGAAAGGCTTTGCTGAAATGTTAATCGAAAGGCATTTTGGAGATGCCAATCGAAGGAAACTTGAAAATTCTACTAAAAAATTTTCCTTTTCCTTAGGCAAGGGTTTATGACCAACCATGTAGGGGAAGACCTTGGAAAACATGAGAGGGCAAATTTTGGGGTACAATAGAGTGTATATAATTGATGATAATCCTAGAACTTTTCAGGTTACTAATGTGAATTTGATAAAAATATTGTTGGTAGAACTGCATGTTGAGTTGTGTGTATTGAGATACTTTGAGCATAATCATACATCGTGTCAAGTTTTTTCTAAGAATCCTAGAGGGTGTGATATTGCCATAGACGATCTCCAGAATATGTTGAATGCAAAACCTTTTTGTGTTACTAGATGAAAAAATAATGATGAAGATCATGATGTGAATGTTATAATACCTCACTTTGATATTCCTAAACCTGTGGAAGTTGCGTATCACAGTAAGCCTGTTATAAATCCTCTTGTTATTTGTTTACCTCGACCCATTCCTTATGAGTTAGATAGAGTTATGCCTTATAAGTATAATGCAACCATGTTTGAGGATAGTAGAGAAGTTCCAATTGAACCTTTGTCGTATGTTGAGAACATTTTTGAAGCTAGTCAGTGACCCACAATGGTCGAGTGTTTGCTCCGGCACATCAAAAAGTCGATCTTAGTAAGCAGTTTATTGAAACTAGTGTTGAACCTAAAAAGATGGGTGTTCAAACTAGTGGTGATATTGATGATTTGCTGAATATTATAAAAATGAGTGATTATAAAATTGTTGACCAGTTGTTACAGACTCCCTCAAAGATCTCTATCTTGGCTTTATTGATGAACTCCACTACACATAGAGATTCCCTTATGAGAGTCTTGGATCAAGCTTTTGTTGAACATGATAATTGATTAATTTACTAGTGTTATAGGTAATATTATAACTTGTAGTAACCTCAACCTTTGTAATGATGAGTTGCCAGAAGAAGGAAGGGACCATAATTTGGTGTTACATATCTCTTTGAATTGTAAAGAAGATGCCTTGCCCAATGTGCTTATTGATAATGGCTCAGTTTTAAATGTTATGCCAAAATATACTCTGTCAAAACTTGCTTATCGTGGGACCTCTATGAGATACAACGGTGTTGTGGTGAAGGCTTTTGATGGTTCCAGAAAATATGTTATTGGAGAGGTGGATTTACCTATGTGGATAGGGATACAGATGTTTCAGATCACATTTCAGGTTATGGATAATTTCCTTGCATATAGTTATTTGTTAGGTCATCATTGGATCCACAAGGCATGTGTTGTTATCTCTACCCTGCACCAAAAGATGAAATTCATCAAGAATTGTAAAGTGGTGATTATTAATGGTGAAGTCGTTATTGGAACATCGTTCCAAGCTTTATCCATTGATGATGTTAAAAAGAGTGGATATTTTATCTTCTCGTTTAAAGATGCTCAGCAGGTTATCCAGAAGGGTCCTAGTGGTGCTTGGGGGCAGGTCATTGATCTACCAGAGAATAAGAAAGCTCAAGATGCAAGGCCGAAGTCTTCTTTTTGTCCATATTCAGATATATTCCATAGTGGAGGCTTTATCAATCCGACCCCTCCAGAAGTTGATGTTATTCTTGAAGATGAGCCAGATCTGGAAAGGCCAAGTTATGTGACACACGGAAGAAAAGTTCAAAATTCGACCTCTATTGATATTCCTAGTTGTGTTCACATCTCGAAGTAATTTGATTTGCTTTTTTTTCAAAAAAAAAAATCCTTTCACTCTGCCCAAGGTAAAAGTGATGATGTATGGGCTTATCTTTGTTTTAAATTTTAAAATGACTAAAAAAAATTATTTTTGTTATCCAATTGTGTGTTTATTTCCTGCTTTTTCTTGAAAAATGATAATAAAAAAAACTTAAAAAAAATTATTAATAAATTTGTATAATCACTTGTTGCATTTATCTGTTTCTAAAATAAGGCATAATCATATGTGCAGATTAATTAATAAAACCATTGAAAACAATGACCTTACGCCCTCTCCCAACTTTGAATATCCTGTGTAAGAAGTTGAATAAAAGGAGTGGATTGAAATTCTAAAAGAGGTTCATTGGTTGCTTAATAATGAGGAAAAGACCATCCATTCATATAAAGAGTCGTTGGAAACGATTAATTTGGGTTCCGAAGAAGATCAGAAGGAAGTCAAGATTGGGGCTGTGATCGGTGGAAATAGAACTGACTGTTTTTAAGCTGGTTCGTGAAATGTCGCGGTAAGCAAGAGTCGCCACCGTCTTTTATGTTCTACAATATGGAAAGGACAAAAGCACAGCAAAATTCCTTATTCGAGATGTTTCTCGGTTCGGGAGGTAGATTTATAGAAAGGGAAGGTGTTAGCACCCTTTCTATCCGTGGTTATCCACGGGCTCTTAGGTACTTGCTCTTATGTTTTCAAAATTGTTTGCTTTTCAAGTGTGTGTGGGTTTTGAAAAAGTTTCGTTTGAAAATTTTCTAAGTAACTCTTGTATCTGTCCTCAAGAGTGCAGGAAAAATTTGTTTGAAAACTTTTAGAAAGTGTAGGTGCGAAAAGATGTTTTTGTTTGTTTTGAAAAAGAGCAAGTACTTAAGAGATCTACCTACTTAAGGAATTAGGCTGTGTAAGAGTCCTTTAGATAGTGCTATCCCACCATTGAGAGATAGGTAGCACCATCGTTGGAGGTATTCGGGTCAATTCGATTGTAGGGACAGTGTGGTCACCAAAGCAATGGTAGGATACCTTAGAAGTAACCCTAACATCCTAGATCCTTTTATCCAAGGCAACCGTTTCGAGGCAACTGAATCTTTATACGAAGGGCGACCTCTAAGACACCCTATACTTGATGACCACGTTCGAGGCAACCAGTGAAGCGTACCCTAGAAGTGGCATGTGCTTTGTGTGTTGTTTTTCAGTTAATGTTTTTGTACATGTTATTTGTGAGCTACGGGTTGGTTTTATTTACCATACATTCTTTCATGCATTTAACAGTTAGGGGGTGCGGAAAGTAAATTGCGGAAATATAAATTCTACGCTATTGCAAGGCGCGGGTCTATACATCGCCAAAAATACAAAGACCCATTTTGATAAAGTACGAAAAATTAAATAAAGCGGTAAACCTATTTACTATTACATTCTTGAAAGCAATTACATAATAATCGAAACAAAATGCGCGCGAATGAAAATTAATCGGAAATGTTCTAAGGGTTTTGACCCTTTTAAGAAAAGAAATTGAATTTTTTTGTCTTTTTTGAATTAAATGCAATTAATTAAATAATTAAACTAATTAATTAATTTTAAAAGAAAAATGTTTTTTTTGTATTTTTTTTATGTTTTTTATGAAATAAAATAAAAAGAAATAAAATTAAAAGTTAATTTTTCCTAATTCTAAATCTATTTTAATTATTAAGAAAAGAAGTTAAAATTGCCTAATTAAACTATTTTAGTTGTTAATATTTTATTTACAAAATAATTACTTAAATTAATAAATTATTTTTTGGTTTTATTGAATTTTATTGTGAAAAATAAGTTATGAGTTAATTAAACAATAATAGTTAATAAATATAATTAGTAAATAAAAAAGAGAAAAGAAAAGAAAAAAATGCAAGAACCATGGGGGGTATTGGGCCAGATGGAGGTGTGAATGGAATTTGAGGCTCATTAAGAAGCCACGTTTGACTCTCCTTGATTGTCCAGAGCGCGTTTGACTTGGAACATGGTATTCCTCCCTCTCCTGGCCTTTGGATGACTGTCTGAGGACACATGGCATGTTGGATGTGTGAGTCTATGGTGGATTATTTGATGAGACGCTGCACTGGAATATGTTAAGAAAAACATGAAGAAATATATGGGGGACCTGAGAATACTTACAGTGCTTGATAATGGATCTTAGGACGTGGTAAGGGTTGCTTTAGCTTCAGGGTATGGCAAAGAAGAGAGTCACGTTCTCCTTTTGGCCTGGAAACGCTTGCAAAACTCCTTTTGATCTCACACTTTTTTTTGACAAATTTTGAACTTTGCTCTGGCCGTTTGTGCACTTTTTTTTAGGTTGTGAATGAGGCTTGCAAGGCTTGTATATATAGTAATGAGTGAGAATAAGTCACATTAAGGAGATTTTAACCATTGCCATTATGCTTTGGATTTTCTCATAACCACCATTAAAGAAACATGCCATTTTTGTTCAAAATTTGAATTTCATGCTCATAATAGGCTTGGCACGAATTTGGTAGGTGATTCATGACATATAAAAGTCATTCAAAACTCAAAGATACCATTTAATTCATTTTTTGATTTTTATTTGAATTATTATGGATTAAAGTGAATTAAATCCATAAAAATTAAATAAAAATGAAAAAAATAAATGTTTGGTCTTGTAATGGGTCACGAGACACGTGGGTGGCATGACAAGGCTGAACCAAGTGGAAAAAAGTGGGCCCTTTTGTCAAAAATTGAAGTTTCAAGGATAGTTGACTTTTGTCATTTCACAAAAATTTCCCAACTTCTCCAATGCATATCTTGCTCAATTTTGATCATATGAACATGTTCTTGGACATTTTGGAAAGGTCTTGAAGTCCTCTAACCAATTACTTTGGTCCCATGTCATTTGAATTTACCAATCTCAAGTTATGGTCTTTGATTTAAAGTGCCTTTTTGTTGACTTTTGAAAATGACCTATAATGTTGAAATTGATAACTTTTTGTGAGAGCATTTTTTGGACTTGGAATGTGAAGATGAGTTGTAGGAAATTTCATCCCCTTCAAAATGAGCATTGGATGGGATTTTTCTGATGAACCATGAAAAAGTTATGCTTTGGTCAAGTTACAGTTGACTTTTTAGCTGTCCAAAAATAGAAACTTTTGCATCTTGATGATTTTTGAGCCATTCTTGTGGAATCATGATCAAGATTTGATCCAATGATGATTGTGGCTTCAAAATAAGATGTTGACCAAAAAATTTGACTTTTGACTGCCAAATGACCATTTTCCCCTGCAGTTGACTGTGGGGCAATTAGGGTTTTTGACTGTGCAACTTGACCTTGTGAGCCTTGAAACTTGACATGTAGGTGCTTGACAATGTGTATAGGCATATGTGACATGATTGAGCTCTTGAAAACTTCAACTTCCTTGCAAGAACAAAAAACCCTAATTTCGACTGGCTTAGGAGGATGGTTTGACTGTGCAACCCTTGAGTAGACTTGAGCAAATTCAGATGATGCTTGTCAAAACTTTGAAGATTATGGGAGGGAAAATTTTGGGGTACACCAGTTTCCCCTGTTCAATCTTCTTAGACCTGAGGATGTAGATTGGCTTGTGTGCCTTTCGTGATCCGAGGGTGGAAGATGATTGAACACTAGAGTGCCCAGAAATTTGCACTCACATAGTAGAGTATTAGCAGTGTGATGGCGGGAATGGGCTTACATATGCCATTTGGAGAGATGATGGATAGGAGGATGGGCATATAGATGCCATCTGGAGACGTGACAGGACCTTGTCGGGAATGGGCTTATAGATGCCATTTGGAGACTGTTGATAGGAGGATGGGCTTATAGATGCCATCTAGGTGTCGATCGCGTAAGAGATTCCTTAGCGAGAACTTGCGTACCTGAGAAAGAAAGATAATTACCTGGCCTGTTACAGGGGTTGATCTTCACTCAGTCGCTCACCGACATGCCCTGGCTAGATACAGGTATCGAATCTGGAACTTCAAAAGGTTGATGGGTTGTCTCTACTGACAGGTTATCTCAGAAAAATCTTTAGGATTTAACTGAACCAGAGGAGGTTTTGTCTTTCTTGACGAGTTATCTCTTTGGACGGGTTGTCTTCATGGACGGGTGGTCCTTAACGACGAGTGATCTTCAATGACGAGTTGTCTTCAATGACGAGTTGTCTTCAATGACGAGTTGTCTTCAATGACGAGTTGTCTTCAATGACGGGTAGTCTTCAATGACGGGTGTCTATACTGACGGGATGTCTTCAATGACGGGTGTCTATACTGACGGGTTGTCTTCAATGACGGGTTTCTATAATGACGGGTGTCTATACTGACGGGTTGTCTTCAATGACGAGTTGTCTTCAATGACAGGATGTCTTCAATGACGGGTGTCTATGCTGACGGGTTATCTTCGATGACGGGGTGTCTTCAATGATGGGATGTCTTCAATGACGGGTGTCTATACTGACGAGTTGTCTTCAATGACGAGTGTCTATAACGACGGGTTGTCTTCAATGACGGGTGTCTATAACGACGAGTTGTCTTCAATGACGGGTGTCTATACTGACGGGTTGTCTTCAATGACGGGTGTCTATAACGACGGGTGTCTACAACGACGGGTGTCTATACTGACGGGTTATCTTCAATGACGGGTTGTCTTCAATGACGAGTTGTCTTCAATGACGGGTTGTCTTCAATGACGGGTTGTCTTCAATGACGGGTGTCTATAATGACGGATTGTCTTCAATAACGGGTGTCTATACTGACGAGTTGTCTTCAATGACGAGTGTCTATAACGACGGGTGTCTATAACGACGGGTGTCTATACTGACGGGTTGTCTTCAATGACGGGTTGTCTTCAATGACGAGTTGTCTTCAATGACGGGTTGTCTTCAATGACGGGTTGTCTTCAATGACGGGTGTCTATAACGACGGATTGTCTTCAATGACGGGTGTCTATACTGACGAGATGTCTTCGATGACGGGTGTCTATACTGACGGGTTGTCTTCAATGACGGGTGTCTATACTGACGGGTGTCTACAACGACGGGTTGTCTTCAATGACTTTAGGAATTAATTTTAACTGGACTTGTCTTCTTTGACTGGATGAGCATCAGAAAAACCTTTGTGATTTAGCTGGACTTGTCTTATTTTGACTGAATCTGTCTTCTTTGACTGGATTGGTCTCTTTCGACTGTATCTGTCTTTTTTGACATAGCTGATAATTTAACTGTATCCTCCATGAAAGGTAAGGTTAGTCACATGCAATGCATGACATGGATCAAGCGATGATGTTCTCAACATAAAATGAGATTGTATGATGTGTATATGCATGTATCATGACGATGTTTATGAACGTATTTTCGTCTAGGAACATAAATCCTTGACGCATGTCGGGTAGTTGAATCCTGGGCTGATGTTGAAGAACAGAGTTCTTCATTTCCGCTGGGGATGATGGTTGCAAGAATAAACCGGTAGGAGAAGATGACTCCGTTGGGGAATAAACTTGTTGGAGAGATTACTCTGCGGGGAATGGAGGTAACTTGGTCATGTTCTTCAGCCGAACTTACCTTGGTACCTTGGTGGACAGAGCAACTAGATCGTTCAGACAATTCTTATTGCCCCTGTTTCTGTGGGAAAAGATACCTGTGGAGGTGCTTGATGACTGCCGATTGACAAATCTTCTTCTGGTAGGCAAGTGACGAGATGTCGGGACATAGTCGTACGCTTTGATCCCTAACTTTTGCCTGGACCGCCCTTTCGGGTTTTCAGTCCACCGGGATACCCTCTTTTGCCCAAGCCGCCTTTTCAGGTTTTCGACTTGCCGGGTGTACAGATTTTTTTCATTTTTATCCCTTATTTTTGCCCGAACCCTTTTGGTTCGTCGGGAAGCCCTTATTTTTGCCTAGGTACGTCAACCTAGCGGGTCTTTGGTTCTGCGTAGTATTTTTTCCGACTATGTCCACGCTCTCAGAATGTAGGGAGTTGTCACTGTCAGTAGTGTCGTATTACCACCAGAAGATCTTCGTTTGGTCGTCCAATGCCCCCAAGTGATCCAGATGGAGATTTGCCCCAAGCTGGTTGGCCTTTTGAGAGATTCTTCGAATCTTGACCTAACTTCCCCAGATGATGGACAATGATCGTGTCTGCCCATTGATTGGAGGTGCTTTTGTTCATTAGACATTCGTCGTGCGAACTTCTATGCTGTTCAAACAAATAGTCATATGCAAGCAATGTTATATTAAAATGCAAAGCTCATGTCTGTCTTGAAGTTTTTGAAAATGTGTTTTTTCAGTAAAACCAGTGAATTTTGTAAAACGTGATGTCAACTCAGTATTTTATAGCAAACCTTAAGGAGTCAGGATACCTTTCGTAACAGTATGCTTTCGAACCAACCCATGCTTCAGCTAGGACTTTTAAGGATTGTAACGTGGCCTGGTTCACGGTTTAAGAAACAAGGGATAAAGGCTCAAATTTTATTTGTAACCACCCGCTCTTCGTGATGTTCTTCAAACCTAAACTCAGCTGATCGGGCGTTAGACCTTGTTTGAGTCTTTTGCTCTGATATACCAGTGATGGTTTGGATATTGACAATTTATTTTGAATAGGCATTTATTTCCTTTTTTTGTGGAGGGTTTGTAAGACCTCTTTTTTTTTATTTATTATCCCTGTCTTTTGCCTGAACTGTTTCTTTTGTGATTACAGTCAGCGGGATGCCCTAGTTTTGTAAGTCTCCTTCGTAGATTTTGACTTAATGGGCTTTTATTTTGAGAAATGATGACTGCCTGTCTTTATGATTATTCAGGACAATCACTGTCTTTTGTTTTTGGAAGGACTCATTTGATGCTATTCGCTGTGCACTTGGATCAACTGGGAGAACTACCCTACCCCAGGTTATGATTAAGGGTTTTAATTTTCGAAAAGTAAAACTCCTACTTCTTTGGCTCAAAGGGGTTGACGAGGGATTATCTTCCTTATAACTCCAGTGTTTTAGGAATTGAAACAATGCCTGTACCTCATCAGCGGGGTCTGTTCAAAAGCATATTGTAAATTGTGGTATCATTTTCATCATCCTCCCTCAAGAGGCTTAGAATTATTAATCGAGCGTTTGAACATCACACAAAAATATGAAAGCAATTTGCAATATAGTGAATATGAAATAATTACTTCAAAACAGACACGTGTAATGCATTAATAACATCGTTTGTCATGAATACAATGTTTGAACAATCAAAGAAAAATACAACTTGAACATTCGAATGAACAAAAAATTTCTAATCCTAGCCATGTTTTGGCAAGGGAACAGTGATCACATTGGGAGTCTCTGGAGAGTCAAACTGGACTTCCCTTGCATCGATCAGATCTTGAACCTTGTTTCTCAAAGTCCAACAATCATCTGTAGCATGCCCCGGGCTTTCAGAATGATAAGCGCAGCGAACGTTGGGGTTATATCTTGAAGGTGTCCTGTTGGGATTCTTAGGAGGGTCCCTTAGAGTTACCAACTTGGTCTCCAGCAGCTGTGGCAATATCTGGGACAAGGTCATGCCGAGGGGAGTGAATTTCCTTTTAGGTCTCTCTTCCCTTTGTTGGTTGCGATGTTGAGGAGCACCGGCCGGTTTTGAAATAACCACCGCGTTGATAACACTAGATTCCTTCTTGGATGGTCTCTTCTCAGTGTTCGAGGAGTCACCGGTTTGTATCTTTCCAGACTTGATACCAGCTTCTATCCTCTCCCCGGTCAAAATCAAATATGTAAACCCAGCAGAAGAATTCCCAATCAGATGGTTGAAGAAGGGAACCGACAGGGTCCCCAAGAACATGTCAACGAGCTCACGGTCAGTCAAAGGCGGCTGCACCCTTCTAGCCAGATCTCTCCATCTTTGCGCATACTCCTTAAAACCTTCACTCGTCCCAAGTGACATACCCTGGAGTTGGGTACGCGTAGGAGCGAGGTCGACATTATACTGATACTGCTTATAAAAAGCAGTTGCCAAGTCCTCCCAGTTACGAATACTGGTTCCATCCAACTAATAGAACCAATCGAGCTGAGTCCCTGAAAGACTCTCCTGGATGAAATGGACCCATAGATTCTTGTCTGCCGTGTAGGGTTGGATCTTCCTCGCGTATGAACGGAGGTGCAGCTTAGGGCAGGAAGCCCCGTCGTATTTTACAAAGGTAGGTGCCTTGAACTTGTGAGGGATCACCACCCCAAAAGATAAACCTAGGTCCCCAAAGTCCAACCCAGGCACACGTTGAATCTCCATAGCATTCAATCGGTCCTCCAGCTGTTTGTACCTGTCCTCAGCAGGAGGGTACTGTTCATCATTGAAATCCACCTCGGTGTCAGAGACTACGAGACTAGGAACCCTTCCCTCTTGGTGACTGCCTTCCCCAACAGATGGAGTAGTCCTCTCAGCTTCATTCTGCAGTGTATTCCCAGATCTGCGTCTAGGGTTGAACAAAACAGTCCTCTTCTTCTTTTTCTTCAAAAGCAGAGTCTTCAATTCCTGTTGTCCTTGGGCTAAGCTCATGACCAGCTCCTGGAACTGGGCGTTCTGGGCTTGGAGGGCCTTGATAGCTTGTTCATTGGATGATTCAGGATTCATGATGACTGCTGAAATAAACAGCGAAGAAGGTAAGCGACCTGTAACAAGGGTACCTGTAATGCAATGATATGTATGATATGCATGCAATGTTTTCAAGGATCTCGCAGGGTAAACAAGAAAATTGTTAGAATTTGAATTTCGTAGCTTGATTGAAGGAACTTCATGTTGCTGAGAGTCCTTCTTCAAGAGTCAAGGCTCACCATATCGAGTGGGTCATAGCCCCTGACAACCTTGGCCAGAGGAAAATAAATCCCCTTTTCCCCTTGCTAGACATTTGATTCATCATGACCTGCATCACAGACCCTTGAGATCCTTGAAATGGATTAGTCCTTATGTAGGATGTATGCAATGGTATGATGGTATGATGTTATGCTATGCATGGAGTGATGTAAGTGAACCCTGTTATGAGTCCAGATTAAGGACTGTAAACAAAACCTGCAAGGAACTCGTGTTGTTAGATAACAAGTATGCAAGTAGTTCAAGTATGAAGGCACACAAGTCACACAAGAGAGCCCTTAGATTTTAGGCCAGCATGAAGTTTAGGTACTACCCTCTTGAAGTTGGTGGGCTCAAAAACCTGTCCTATCAAAAGTAACCGGGTTCTAGAGGATCCCAATATCACTGACTACCCTCAATCGGTCATAACTCCAGCGTCGCAATCTTTTCTTGTGGCCAGAAACATCGCGAGAGTTTAGCCTCAATGGGTGTAGCGTACTGCTACTGTTCTATGGCCAAGTTGTGTCAATTTAGGATTCTAAGGTCGGTTGGTGCTTAATGACTCCTCAGAAGACCCATATTCTCCTCGTTGCAACACAAGGGATATCGGTACAGACCAAGGTGCCACACCAACGTAGCCACTGCTTCACCTGTGTCGGTCTACGCCGGACAGGTCCCTCACAGCTTATGCTACCTAAAAGGGTATCCCCAGATCCGGGTTAGGATCTATGAAACTCCGATGCAAAGCCCACAAATATAAAGCAATCAAACATTCAATTGAAAACATAAGTATGATCTAATCCTAAGGTACACCTCACTTTTATTTTCCCCAGCAGAGTCGCCAGTTCTGTGATCGGTGGAAATAAAACTGACTGTTTTTAAGCTGGTTCGTGAAATGTCGCGGTAAGCAAGAGTCGCCACCGTCTTTTATGTTCTCCAATATGGAAAGGACAAAAGCACAACAAAATTCCTTATTCGAGATGTTTCTCGGTTCGGGAGGTAGATTTATAGAAAGGGAAGGTGTTAGCACCCTTTCTATCCGTGGTTATCCACGGGCTCTTAGGTACTTGCTCTTATGTTTTCAAAATTGTTTGCTTTTCAAGTGTGTGTGGGTTTTGAAAAATTTTCGTTTGAAAATTTTCTAAGTAACTCTTGTATCTGTCCTCAAGAGTGTAGGAAAAATTTGTTTGAAAACTTTTAGAAAGTGTAGGTGCGAAAAGATGTTTTTGTTTGTTTTGAAAAAGAGCAAGTACTTAAGAGATCTACCTACTCTAAGGAATTAGGCTGTGTAAGAGTCCTTTAGATAGTGCTATCCCACCATTGAGAGATAGGTAGCACCATCGTTGGAGGTGTTCGGGTCAATTCGATTGTAGGGACAGTGTGGTCACCAAAGCAATGGTAGGATACCTTAGAAGTAACCCTAACATCCTAGATCCTTTTATCCGAGGCAACCGTTTCGAGGCAACTGGATCTTTAGACGAAGGGCGACCTCTAAGACACCCTATACTTGATGACCACGTTCGAGGCAACCAGTGAAGCGTACCCTAGAAGTGGCATGTGCTTTGTGTGTTGTTTTTCAGTTAATGTTTTTGTACATGTTATTTGTGAGCTACGGGTTGGTTTTATTTACCATACATTCTTTCATGCATTTAACAGTTAGGGGGTGCGGAAAGTAAATTGCGGAAATATAAATTCTACGCTATTACAAGGCGCGGGTCTATACATCTCCAAAAATACAAAGACCCGTTTTGATAAAGTACGGAAAATTAAATAAAGCGGTAAACCTATTTACTATTACATTCTTGAAAGCAATTACATAATAATCGAAACAAAATGCGCGCGAATGAAAATTAATCGGAAATGTTCTAAGGGTTTTGACCCTTTTAAGAAAAGAAATTGAATTTTTTTGTCTTTTTTGAATTAAATGCAATTAATTAAATAATTAAACTAATTAATTAATTTTAAAAGAAAAATGTTTTTTTGTATTTTTTTATGTTTTTTATGAAATAAAACAAAAAGAAATAAAATTAAAAGTTAATTTTTCCTAATTCTAAATCTATTTTAATTATTAAGAAAAGAAGTTAAAATTGCCTAATTAAACTATTTTAGTTGTTAATATTTTATTTACAAAATAATTACTTAAATTAA